>PVHT020004020.1:40150431-40192181 GCA_004024745.2 Catagonus wagneri | reverse complement strand
ATTGGTTAAAGAAACAGTCTGATAATTGGGAAGTCATTAGGGAGACCCCACCACCAACACCAATCACCCCCAACTGGGCATGAGAGGCTCAGAAAAGATTTCTGTCCTAAGTATGACTGGAGAGTATAGAGCAAGGACAGGAAAATGGCACTGAAACACACTGCTCAAGCAATCACTTTCTGGAGGAATTCTGTTGGCCATTCTAGGGCAAACTATTTTCTCTCTACTCTATTTACTTGTAGGTTTTGCTGTCAATCTCTAATCGTGAACGGTCACAACATATGTTTTCCTCTGATGCAGTGGTGCGCTGGAAGCAGCTTGCACTGACTTGAGCAGTGGTGCACATCTCTTCCCAGCTATGCTCAGCAACTTCATGATGGAAGCTTGAAACTGGATATGCTGGGAGTGTTTACACCATAGAAATTAGCAAATGCTACAACTCAGGGCTTTTGGTGGGGGCAAGAGTTGTTTTACTAGGACAATGCTGGCCTAACCAAAAAGCACAGATTTGAGGGATAAGAAATTAGCTGGTATTTTATCTACATAAGGATAAGATTAGTATTTGGTACCCATCAACCCTTTCAATAAGGATATATGTAAGAGGTTTATAGCAGTGCTAACAGGTAGGAAAGCTGGACCTTGCAATTCCATTAGGGGGAGGTGGACACTTCCTATTAAACCTCTATCCCTAGTTGGCTTTTAAGGCAGGCAGCCAAGTCAGAGTCCCCACACCACATTTTCCTTCCCTAACAAATATCCATTACCTCAGCGTCCACGATAGTCAGTTCATCAGGTAACGATAATTTTATAATCATTAAAGTAATAAAATAATGAAGAGTATTATAATAGTCACATTAGCTACCATTTATTTAACACCAATTTGAGTCAGACTCTGTGTTGGTGTTTGGCTTTATAAATGTAACCTGGTTTAATCTTTAATATCATTCTTATTTCACTGATGAGAAAACAGAAGACCAGAGAGGAAAGTAAGTTGCTCAGAGCTGCTAAGTAATGGAGACAGGAATCAAAGCCAGGTATGACTGATTCCGAAACCACTGGTTCTTAACCACAGCCCCTCCACACATGCTGTTGGCCTGTGGACCTGCTGTTGACTGCTCTCCATCTTCCCCTCATGATTTACAGTGGTTACACCCAACACACAAAGCCTGTAATACGCTCCTCTTAAGAAGTTTCCTCGGGTGTATAATACACAGGTCATACAGGTTTGGATAGCAATTAGTCTTCTCCCTTCTCCTTCAAGAAAAATAATACACATATGGGCATCTACACCTCTGCACCCCATAAAGATCTTCAAACATTTGGAGTTCCTGTGGAACTTAGTGGTTAATGAAACTGACTAGCATTCATGAGGACATGGGTTCGATCTCTGGCCTCCCTCAGTGGGTTAAGGATCTGGCGTTGCCGTGAGCTGTGGTGTAGATCACAGACATGGCTAGTATCTGGCGCTGCTATGGCTGTGGTGTAGGCTGGCGGCTACAGCTCCAATCAGTTCGACCTCTAGCCTGGGAACCTCCCTCCATATGCCACTGGTGCGGCCCTAAAAGACAAAAAAAAAAAAAATCTTCAAACATTCTGTTCATCAGTCCAAGATGCCTTATTTGAAACAGAAAAGGGCTGTTTCTAGCAGCAGTGAGCCCCGTTCCTGACTGCACATAAGCAGAGGCACCGTGACCGCCTGGAGTGAGTTTATAAATCAGTGAAGGACAACCTAAACAGCAGACAACATACAGCCCACATTAATGTGGATTTAATTGGGGATAATGAATTAAGAAATTGTCTATGTGAGGCTGTTTCTCAAATATGTCCTAACAGTAATAATTTATGGCAAGTACTACTGACTTCTCAGAGCTGAGTGTTAATGGTAAAAAATGTTTCTGAAACCCCCATCTCCACCCAAAAAGTCTTATAAAAACTTTATTTTTCAAAGGATTAGCAAACATATAATATGTTCCTTTGCATCAGGGCAAACGTGTAAAATATGTTCTTCTTTTCCTTCAGGGTTATTTCTATACTAGAAAAACAGCATACGTTAAAAATGTAAGGAGAGTAAAGTTATTTTTCGTGACTCTTGGCTTAACTGACACTTTTCTTAACTACGGCCCAGAAAGGTTAAAGACACACCTTCATAAGACTGTCTCAACTGCTTGTCTACAGAGAACTTATTGTATCCCTAGCATAACACTGGACAGTCCACAAGAGTGGAAGCCACTGGCCCGGTCTTCAGCAATCATGTGGTCCAGTGTTAACAACACACTAATGTATAATATATGTCATATATATTATATTACAGGTATATATAATGTATATAATGCATCATATCATTTACTCCAAGATACATTTAATCACTGAACGTTAATAAATCGCAAATAATGCAGTGTAATCAATGGCGTGGTCTTGAGTTCAAGAATAAAACGTTCAGAGAAGGGTAGGACCCATGTGGGCAGGACTATTTTCCATCTCCAGTTCACAGAGAAGGAAACTGAAGCTTTGGAGGAGTTAAGCCACTTGCCCCAACCGGCAGGCGGACGTGGCGCTGAACCCCAGACTCTTGCTTTCAACAGCTCTTTCTGAAACACAGCTGACAGACTTTCGAAGCAGAGGTGCTAAGAAACCTGGGTGCCGACCCCAAGGCTCCCAGAGAGGCGCAGTGGCGAGTCCCCGGCGGTGGCAGAGAGCCCAGGGCTCCCAGGAAGCCCCAGTGCATCGTGGTCCTCCGAGGACGGCAACTGTCGTATAAATAGTTCAAGGAGGAAAGAAAAAAGCCTTCCTTCGGAAACTAAACACTGCCTCTGCCAATCCAGCTTCACTGAGGTCATTTGAGAACTGAGGAGTTCAAAGGTTCTCCACAGCTTCCATTTACTTTGGCAGAAGATTTAACAGAAAAAGAACTAAGGGAGAATTTATATGGCCGAGGCCGTTTTCCAAATCGCAAACTGCTAAAGTTATTTAGAATTTACGTTAACTCGCAATCACATGTAAAGTGGCTCAGATGTAATGCTTTCCGTGTGGCTTAAGGCAATCTAGGTTTCCTCGGATGCATATGTGCCATTCTAATATTAAAGATTTGGATTCAAAATCTCCAAGTACTTTGGGTTCCTCTTGATTAGAGGCTGCTGTTACTCTATGCAACGCTGGGTCGGAGGAGAAGAAATAAAAAACGCCGCCTGCATTTGGGCATTAAGTTCTCACAGTAGTGCTAAGATAAACAAATCACGCAGGCTGAGGGAAGGGCATTTACTCCTCTAAATTGAGTATGTAATATAAATAAATGTCTTTTAAGACGAGATGCCTGAAACCTGATTCTAGATCTGACTCTTACACGAGGGCGCTTACTGGTTTTAATGATCAGTATGGCTCCTGTGGGGAAGGGCACACCTTCAGGACAGCAGTGCTGCTGGAACCAAGCAGGATAATTCACCAAGTCACAGAAAGATGCTTCTGGGGACGGTCTGATTTATTCCCCGGCCAGGAACACATTGATATTTGCATTTTTATATAAAACAAAACGGAGGGAATGACTATGTATCTTTTATCCTGTAATCAATGGCTGCCTGAAGGGTTTTTTTAATTCCCTCTATGGTAGTGATTTTGAGACCAGCCAGGCTAGGACGAAAAACCCCAAGCTCCAAATTAGAAGTGAATGGAGAGGAACTTCAGGCTGGCTGGGGCCAGAGCAATTAAATGGTAATTGCCTTTTAGATATACTAATGTTGCTAATTATATTAGTTTGCTAAGTGCTGGGAGATGCAGATAAGGGCTCCAGGCCACTCTGGTGGGGAAAGAGAGGTAAGATTGATTAAGCCTGGCATGGAGCTGGACCCAACCCAGACGGTCTCTCGTGAAACCCCCCCGAGTAACCTACAGGGTATTATTTGCTTCAGTAAGGCTGAGTAACTTGCCCAGTTGGTTCCAGTCGTACGTGACTGAATCAGGAGGAGTCCCACCAGGGCTATGTGGCTCCAAAGAGCAGCGGGTTGGCAGGGCCTCGAGTTAGGAACATTGGAGAAATGCTGGATTCAAAACTGGGTGAAACAGGGTAGCAGAGAAAGATGAGAAAATCCGAGAACCAGGCCGTGAACAAAAAGCCTGCAGGTGCGAGGGCCCTGGTGGTGCCTTTTCTTACTGTACGTGGAAAGGAAGAGCCCAAGACGGGGAAGCTTGGTAGGCAGAATCTGGGGGAGCGTCTCCATCAGAATCCGGGAGGCTGGGAGGGGAGGAGCTGTCATGGGAAGAAGGGTGGGTCCTGGGGGGTCGGCCTGAGACCGACAGGCCTGGGGAACCAGGAGGTAAAGTGGAGGACGCAGTGCCCACACGGGACACTCTCTAGGCCAGTCTCTGAGAATGACAAAGTCTGTCCCTAGGATTCCGAGGCCTGAAGACCTGGGTTAAATCATGTATGGACTGTGAAAGCTTTGTCAAGTCATACCTGCTCTGAGCCTTAGATTCCTCCTAAGAGTGTTCCCTGGGTCAATGAAATACATGCAGCCATGTATGTGTCTGTGCACAAGTGTATACACATGTGTGTACAAGCAAGCACATATGTATATACACATACAATGTTTGTAAGCATGTATATGTTTATATTTACATACACACACACACAGAGGTGTATGTAAGGTGATCATAGGTCAAATGAACCCATTCTGAAGGTTGCAGAGTGTTACATAACTGCTAGTTTTTGTGAATATTTATTTCCTGAAACAATACAGACAGTCATAGAGGTGCCTTCTACTTGTAAGTGAAAGGTGCTTCACGGGCTCTCTGCCAAAGCCTGGAATTCTAAATGCACTGTCTCTGCAGCATAAGCTCAGCTCCTTGGCAAGCAGCTGTGGAAAATTCCCCTCACCTTCTCTAGGCCAGGCTCCAGCCCCAAGCCCGCCGGTCTCCATCTCTACTCCATCCTTGACGGATTAAACCCATCTCTGGCTTTTGGCACCTGACCACACACATCCTCAAGTCTCATTAACCCTACAAATAAAATCCACCCCAGGTTTGGATTCCATCCCATCTTTTCTCTCCTCTCCTCTAAAGATCTCAAAAGGGGCATCTCCATTCACTGCTGCCACTTTCATGTCTCCTTTTACTTCTTAACCGACCATAATTTTCTATTTCTTTTTTCTTTGAAAATTGTTTAGAACAAGATCAGCTCCTACCACTAAATCCAATAAGACCTGGACCTGTCTCATATTCTTTGTCTTTTTTCCTTTAAGGGTCTGTTTTTCTCCTTGCAGGTTAAAGATCTTGGTCCACTTCTCTCCCCACTCAACCAGGGACCCCTATATGTACAAGTTTCCATCTGCTCCTTGACATCGCTACCTGGATGTCCCACAGGCTCCCCAACTCAAACTTGACCTTACTTGGCAACACCATCTTCTTCCACTCAGCTGAAGTTAGAGACTTGGGTATTATTCCTGGCCCCTCCCTCTCCCTCACCTGCACAGGCAAACATCCTAACAAATTTTTATCTTTTCCATTCTTCTTACCACTTTCCTATTACAGCGTCTCGTTGTTTCTTGCTTGAATGAATTTCAGAGGGACACAACTAAAGGTAGGTACATTTTTTGCTTCTTCCAAATCACTCTTTGAGTCTACACAACTGTGCAAGTGACTTAAAACACAAAGATGGCCTTGACACTTTCCTACTGAAAACACTTCAGTGTCTTCCCACAGCTTCCAGGGCAGATGGCCAGTTCCTTCCCCAGGCACATGGGGTGCCTGCCTACTGTTGAGCTCCCACTGACCTCTGACTCACACTGGAAGCTTAAATGACATGGACATCCTGTGCACACTCCATGTTGTCCCTTATCCTATCTGTTGGCTTATGCGGATGTCTCTGTGTGCATCCTTTTCCTCTCAAGACCACCACCCCAAATCATCAAATCCCCACCCTGCACTTTTCATATTTCAATCAGTGGCGCAATCACTTGCCTATGTACTTTCAGATCTATTTCTCCGGTAACTATTTCCTAAACTCTTTAGAGCAGTGCTCCTTCTCTCTCCCCTCCCCCCTTCTCTCTCCCTCCCCCTCTCTCTCTCTCTCTCTCTCTCTCTCACACACACACACACACACACACACATGCACCCTTCCCCTGCTAAAGGCAGTGTCTCCTGAACATCATCAGCTCCCACGAGGCAGCATCAGTAAGTAACATCATTCTCATCATTTTTGATTGTGCTGGAAGGTGGTAACTTGCAGGTGGTAAGAGACCTCTCTCCTTTAGCCTCTCAGTCCTAGGGACGGTAGTGGCTTCCCTACTTTTGCTAATCTCAGGTTTGTCTTGTCCTACTCAGCTTGGTGCCTCTGCTCTTCACCACCAGAGTAACTAATGTCCTCTGTCTGAAATAGCTACAGTGGTTTCTGTTTATTCTGACTTGACCATGACTAGTTCACTCTGTTTACTCTTTAAGCTTATTCTTTTTTTTTTCTTTTTTGGCTTTTTAGGGCCACATCCGCAGCATATGATGGTTCCCAGGTTAGGGGTTGAATCAGAGCTACTACAGCTGCCGGCCTACACCACAGCCACAGCAACGCAGGATCCGAGCCGCATCTGCAACCTATAACGCCAGATCCTTAACCCACTAAGCAAGGCCAGGGACTGAACCTGCAACCTCATAGCTCCTAGTCAGATTCCTTCCAGCTGCACCGTGATGGGAACTCCTAACTTTATTTTTAAAGACTCACCTGAGGGGTAATTTACGAAGTAACGGAAGGAAGGAATCAAGCCTACACTTTTGAGTTTAGATTATCTACCAGCCTCTTCTTTGCAAAGTTCTTGAGCAAATTACAACCAGTGTACTTACTGTAACTTTGTATTATTATCTGCTCAAGCATCTGCTCCCTCATGATGAGATCTTTTGTCTCATTCACTATAATCCAGAGTGCTCAGCACAGAGCTTGGCATATGGAAGGCACTCAAAAATGTGTTGAATGAATGAAAAAGTTCAGTCAATAAAGCAGGGGAAACAAACAGGGATTTTTTTCCTAATAAGAAATTGACTTCGGCTTAGCCTCAAAAGGTATCCAAAATTTTCTGCCCCAGTGCTGTAAAAAAATCTTACCACAAATCACATCATAAGTTTAATATTTCAGAATAAATATAGGACATACTGCATTTTGGGGAATGATATTTATCATGAAATCAAAGTGATAAACTCTAAAAATTTTAGGGTTCCATGGCTCCCAAAAGTCCTGATAGGGAATTGGAGAAAGTAAGAAAAAGATGGACATGTGATAACAGTAAAAACCCTAAAAAAGACTGGCCAAGGGTTGGAAAGGACAACAAAGCAGGCAAGAATCCAAGGGGGAAACACTACCACCAATACTAAAGATAGGTTCATCTGAGATTCATTTTATGTTCAAACTCTAGCCTTACCTAAATGTCTTGTATGTGCCTCTTTTTACTACGATTCTCCTCTGTTTCCTTTCATTGGAGGAAGCCATTGAAGGTTACTATTTTTAAAATTATTAGTTTTTCGGAGTTCCCTTCGTGGCTCAGTGGTTAACGAATCTGACTAAGAACCATGAGGTTGTGGGTTCGATCCCTGGCCTCGCCCAGTGGGTTAAGGATCTGGCATTGCCGTGAGCTGTGGTGTAGGTCGCAGACGCGGCTCGGATCCCGCGTTGCTGTGGCTGTGGCGAAGGCCGGCAGCTACAGCTCCTGTTAGACCCCTAGCCTGGGAACCTCCATATGCTGCGGGTGCGGCTCTACATAAAGGCAAAAAGACAACAAAAAAAGGGAAAAAAATAAAATTATTAGTTTTTCCTTTTTTTTTAGGACTGTACCTGCGGCATATGGATGTTCCCAGGCTAGGGGTCATATGGAAGCTGCAGCTGAAGCCTATGCCATAGCCACAGGAATCCCATGTCTGAGCCACATCTGCAACCTAGGCTGCAGTGTGCAACAATGCCAGACCCTTAACCAACTGAGCAAGGCCAGGGATCAAATCCTCATCCTCATGGATACTATGTGGGGTTCTTAACCCACTGAGCCACAATGGGAACTCGAAGGTTACTATTTTGAAAACTACTGGAGAGGGAAACTTCAACTAAATAAAGAATGTTTACAAAACCCTATAGCTTACACCACAATTAATGGTGAGAAACAGAGCCTTCTCACAAAGCTCAGGAACAAAGCAGGGCTGTCCTCATTCACGGCTCATTTTCAACATTGTACAGGAAGTCCTAGATAATGCAATTAGACAAAAAGAAATAAAAGGTATGTATACTGGGAGGGAAGAATTGCCTTTGTAGAGAACATGCTTGTCTATGCAAAAAATCTGAAAGCATTGACAAAAAAAAAAAACTAGTGGAAACAGTATACAGCAAGGCTGCCAGAATACATGGTTAATATACAAAAATCAATTCCTATATACTAGCAATTGGCCAGTAGAGTTTGATATTTAAAAAAAAAAAAACATTTACATTAACACTACAAAAAATGAAATGCTTAGATATAAATCTAACAAAATACATACAATATGTTTATGAGGAAAACTACAAAACTAGCAACACCTAGTCCAGATGACTTCACTAGTGAGCCATTCATGAACACATGGCATCACATGGTCATTAAAGTAGGAAAAATACATGGTGGCATAAATAATCTGTCTCAAATACAAAATTTTGAGAATATGCCTCAAGTCCGTATGCCAGAAACTAACACAGCATTGTAAATTAATGATATGTCAATAAAAAAACAAGACTGATTTTTTCTGACAAATTTTATGTGGTGGATTTCTTTATGATATTTTTCAGCTTCAAACCATTTTAAATCAATCAAAAGATGTTTTTGAAGTTCTCATCAGTTTCTAGCAGTGTTCTAGTGGGGATTATGTTTTCTTTCTTCCTTTTTCCCTTTGTACTTGGTATGTTGGATCCTCAGTTTAAACACTCATGTTTACTTCTAATTCTAGCTTCATTTCCCCTTATTCTGGGCCGAACTCTTCCAGGTGAGGTACGGCAAAGGGAGCAACACCAAGTTCCTGGTCAGTCTCAACCACCTTACACAGGGTCTCCCAGAGAAGGAACTCTGTAACTTCCAGACCAACTCACTTTTGGGAAGCAACGCCAACTGGCAAAACAGGCATAACACTGTGGATATGTGACTAATCGAACTGTTGGCATTAAGAGCAACAAAGTCTGTGAGACAAATAACAGAAGCCACGGTACCTGGAAACTCAATGTTTTAAACCTAGATACTTTCTCTCTTGACCGCATCTTTAGTTTGTAACTCAAACCCCTTATCAGAATTTTCTAACTCCATCCTCCAAGGTGAAGCTAGCTGGAGCACATGTTGCTGCATGATTCAATTCATTTTCATGTGTCTGAGATCCTTTTGTCATTACTGGAGGGGTGCACTGCCAAGGCCACTGAATGTGGTTCGAGCTCAGTTCAGTCTCAGTTGGATCTCTGCTTCAATCGTCCAACTCCAATTGAGTTCTTGGCTCACTCCGTTCTTGTTATCTAGTGAAATGTAGACATTCTCCAGTTTCCTCCTCCCCCAATTTAATCTGATTCTGCACTTGGTAACCAGCATACATTCCTGTGAGTTCTACTGATAAGCCTTAAAATTTCCCCATTCTAACCCACTACAATTCTCTTCAAGTCAACACTGTGTTTCCTCTGCACATCTTTGAGTTTAACAGAGAACAAACCTGTCTATCATTATACTTTCCATCTGTTCCATTCCTGGGGTCAAAAACCACCCAGATTCCTGAATTTCCGACATATTCTCTGTGGTGACTTATACTGGTAGTCTTTATACCTCAGTGGCAACAACATTCATACTCATCTCACAGTCTTGCCCGATTGCTACTTCATCATCCAGTGATCACAGGCATTTAAATGATAGAGTCTCAGCATCATCATCTGTAAAATAGGAACACTGGACCTCAGAGGGGTTTTTAAAAAAACTTTTTGAAGTATAATTGATTTACAACATTGTGTTAGTTTCAGGTATAGAGCAAAGTGATTCAGGTTTTTATAAGATTGAGTATGGTTCCCTGTATTATACAGTTGATCCTTGTTTATTTTACATACAGTGGTGAATATAAGTTAATTCCAAACTCCTAATTTATCACCACCCCCACCGGATTTTCCCCTTTGGTAACCATGTTTGTTTTCTGTGTCTGTGAGTCTATTTTTGGTTTATAAATAAGTTCACTTGTATTATCATTTTTTTTAGATTCTACATATTAATGCTATCACATATCTGTCTTTCTCTGTCTCACTTACTTCACTTAACATGATAATCTCTAGTTCCATCCATGTTGCTGCAAATAGCATTATTTTATTCTTTTTTATGGCTGAGTAATGTTCCATTGCATATATGAGCCTCGCCTCCTTTATCCCTTCCTCTGTCTATGGACATTTACGTTATTTCCATCTCTTGGCTACTGTAAATAGTGCTACTATGAATACTGGGGTGCATGTATTTTGAGGGGTTAGTTTTCTCTGGATATATACCCAGGAATGGGATTGCTGGATCATACAGTAACTGAGGGTTTCGTGAAGATTAGATGAGATAATTAGGCAAAGTCCTTAGAACTGTGCTCAATAGATGTTAATTGTTGCTGGCTTTATTATTATCTTCATTACAGAGCTACTATAATATGTCCATTGATAAGCAGAAATTATTCAGTGAAGCAAAGCCAGGGATGATTAGGAAATCAAGACTCTGCAGCTAGAATTTAAAACATTCACATATGTTATCTTTCAGTTTTAGTTGCTCCCAAACCAGATTAATAGTAGAAAACTACAAGGGTCACTCTTTCAAAATCATTCCGGCCAGTTTTATAGAGGGTTAAATGTTGATTATGCTAACAGAGGCTGAGGAAGCATGAAAGATCTCCTTCCCCGCTGACAGAGGGCTGAGGAAGCATGAAAGATATCCTTACCCCCTCTTCTATGTCAGGCCTGTCATTAGAAACTGATTATGTTTAAGCAGAAGATCAAATGATACTGATGGAAAAGCTGTTCTGAAGAACCCAGGGACAGCATGAGCAAACACAAGGAAAAAGATTGTGCTGAGGACCTTAAGGTCAGTGATTCAACTCTTAATTCCACTCAGGGAGGCCTGGTTACTATCCAACTGCCAGTTTCAAGGTTGCATAGGGATAGAAAAGTCATCAAGAAGAGTTCTCCTGTGGCACAGTGGGCTAAGGATCATACCGGCATAGGTTACAGTTGCAGTTCAGATTTGATCCCTGGCCCAGGAACTTCTGCATGCTTCGGGCATGGCCAAAAAGAGAAAAGTTATCATAACATGAAAATATTCACAGAGGTCCCACTGTGGCGCAGGGGAAGTGAATCCGACTAGGAACCATAAGGTTACAGGTTCAATCCCTGGCCTCGCCCAGTGGGTTGAGGATCTGGCCTTGCTGTGAGCTGTGCTGTAGGTAGCAGATGCGGCTCGGATCTGATCTTGCTGTGGCTGTGGTGTAGGCCGGCAGTTGTAGCTCCGATTAGACCCCTATCCCGGAAACTTCTATGTGCTGTGGGTGTGGCCCTAAAAAAAGGAAGCAAGCGAAAGAAAGGAAGAAAGGAAGAAAGAAAGTAAGGAAGGAAGGAAGAAAAGAAAAGAAAGAAAATATTCATGAATTGACTATTTTAGGCCCCCTTCTCCAACAAACCTCCCTGCTTACAAGTAGCATCTCCCTGTATCCATTAAATCAGCACTTGTGGAGATCAGCCCCACATTGGCTGCGGGATGTTTCAAATCCTCCTTTAATGCAACACAAATACAATGCAAGCAAATTGGAAGAAAATGCAAAGCCTGCAAAAGATGCAAGATCCATGAAGTCAGAGATGTTGAGTAACTGCTTAAAATACTCATCAGGTCACTGGAAAAGTTGGAGCAGTTAGTAATTTCAGAAATATATCAACAAGGATGATGGTGTAACAGATGTTTCACAAGAGAATGATGTGACTATTAAGAGATAAAGACAGGCTTTGGTTAAGTTGATGAAGCACAAGGACTTTTGCAAAAACGACCATCATTATGTACTGAAAAGACAAACAAAACAAAGGATGTCATGTAATACGAATGTACGATTTTGTTGAAAGAAATGACTGCCAATTCATTTTAAAAATCCAACCTAAATTGCATTAAATGTAGGTATAAATGCATTTATTTTCATAATTTGTTTAACTTTTCAAGACAAATTCCAATGAGGTGAATTTTGTTTGTTTTACTGTTTACTATGAAAACATGTTCTAGTTCTTAGTGACTTCACTTTTTAAGCGGGCTTTTATTCCTCTCCTGATTACTCTCTGATAATGAGGGCCTCTGGTACATATAATCATACCTTCTTTTTTTTTTTTTCATGGGGAAAACTTGGAGACATTACAACATAAAACTTAAGTGCTAAGTGAAAGTGATCCAAAAAGACACTTCCCTTCTCCAAGCAGAGTTCCAGCTAATGAATTTTGTGAAGCTAAAGAGACAGTACTGCTTTTAGAGTAACTTCCACTTGCCAGGCACTTTACACATGTAACTTCTAAAACTTATGACAACTCTGCAAAATTGTTATAACCATCCCTGTTTTAGAGACAGGAAAACTGAGACACAGGGTAACTAATTAGTTCACAGAGCAGGTTCCTGGTGGAGAAGGGATTTCGGTCCACAGTGGGTAAGGCTCCTAAGGTCCCAAGGAGACAGTGCACCTGGGGCCAGAGGCTGGAGGTGGTGGGAACCAGTGACTTTCAGTTCATCACTAACAGAACCCTTCTCGTTACTGAGCTTCACAAGAAAGAACGCGAAATGTAGTTTCTGGGGCTGGCTGTAGCCAGAGCCCATCAGGAGGACAGAAGGTCCTGAACTTCAAAGCGGCTCCAGGCGGTCTCCGACAGGTGCCGCTAGAGGCAGCTGAAGCACTGCCAAGCATCCTCACGTACTTGCTGTGGGAGACTCTCCCAAAGATAAAGGCTGGCTATGTTACTAAATATTTAGGTCTCCATGAGCCAAAAGCAATTCTAACATCAAAATGTTAAAACTCAAAAAGAACTGTGGGAAAGTGGTTACAGGTGTTCCCTGGAACAGTGTTTTCCCACTGCTGCATAAAAGAGCCTGGCCACAAGAACAAATAATCAACCCTGACTGCGTGACAAGGTCCGTAAAAATCCAGTAGGTTCTCCAAGCTGTACCATGTTCCACACACAGGAATCCTGGTGGCATGAACTCTTCTTCTTGAGAAGTGGAAGGCATTATTATTTGTAGCTAGCAACACATGCTAGAGACCCAGATCTTTATCTCTAAGCCTACGGATTCAAGGGCTGCTCAGCACTTGGCTTTTAAAAACATGTTATTCTTGACTTTTTCCAATAAAAATAAAATTAATACAACTTTCCACTAGCAGCTATTATATTTCTCTCATAAGGTCTTATTAAATAAAGGTATTCACTAATTCATTAAGCTTTCTGGAGAAAGACATGGCGAATCTGCCAAGTATATTTGTTTTATTCAAGATCTAAACATCACATGCTGTTACTCAGGGCAACAGAATATTCAACATGACAACCACTCAAAAATTTAAACGCTCTGACATTATTTTGAGAGTTCAAATACAATAAATTTCTGGAATCTAGGCTTCAGGACATAATTTAGTAAATGATGTATTTGTCTTTAGACAAAACAAAGAGACAAATTACTGTTTTTAAAACCATTCTTATTTGAAAATAATTTTCATATCAACTACATGGAATGATTTCCTATCTAGACAATAATATATTAAGAACTGCTTCCTCAAAACCCTTTGTAAAGTGTATTTAAAGGCTTCAGATAAGTTTAAAAACATTAAGTCAGAAGAAAACCTTAAAAAGCCAAGAAACAGACTTATTTTTTTAATACATGTGATTTGTTAGAAGGAAGACACAAATTCTTAGCCCTGGTTTACCTTACTTACTACATATATTCAGAAGTTTCTCTGGGTTCAAAAGTTCACAGCAACAATTTATAAGGGTCTTAAGCTCTGAAGCAAGCCAGAAGGAAAGTGCTGCTTTTAATCAACACTCAGCTACAATCCTTATGCTAAAACAGATCTTGCCAATCAGTGTGATATAGAGTGCTGCAAGTTCTTACACTGCCAAGACACCTTTCAAAAGCACGTTGTTTCCGCAAAGCAAATTCAGAAAAGCTATACAAATGACCTGCAAGGTACCTGCATTCCCTATTTCTAACTTTGAGGAACTGTAGCCTTAGAGGAAAAAAAAATTGTCTATACATCCTAGATAAAGGGAGGAACTTGGTTTATCATACTAGATGGAAATCAGGAAAAATGTGCTTTTCTTCTAGAAGTCTGATAATGTCTTCATTTCAAGGTTGGAGCCCCTAAAGTGAGACTCTAAAGAGATGAGGTGTAAGCATGCATGTTCACTGCAGCACTATTCACAAAAGCCAAGACATGGAAACAACCCAAATGTCCATGGACAGATGATTGGATTAGGAAGATGTGGTATATATACATGATGGAATACTACTCAGCCATAAAAAAGAATAAAATAATGTCATTTGAGGCAACAGGGATGGAATTAGAGAACTTCATACTGAGTGAATTAAGTCAGAAAGAGAAAGACAAATACCATATGATATCATTTATATCTGGAATCTAATATACTGCACAAATGAACCTTTCTACAGAAAAGAAAATCACGGACTTGGAGAACAGACTCTTGGTTGCCAAGAGGGTGGGGGAGGGAGTGGGATGGTATGGGAGTCTGGGGTTAATAGTTGTAGACTATTGCCTTTGGGATGGAAAAGCAAGGACATCCTGCTGTATAGCACCAGGAACTATGTCTAATCACTTGTGATGAATCTATATATGTTGGAGTAACCAGCTCACCATGCTGTACAGTTGGTAAATTGATAGAAAACTGTAACCCAGCTATAATGGAAAAAAAAAAAAAAAAGATGAGATGTAAGATGGCAAAAAGAGGGGAATTACAAGGGATTCCATCATGAAGACTAAATACTTTCCCCAAGTCCTCCCCTACATTTTAAAAAAACATATTTTTCAGCTGGAAGTTTGAGCCTGTTTTGGAGTATGAAAGGACTGGAGACAAACACTAAAGTGAAGAAGATATCTCTTCCTGAATGACACAAGGCTCTTCTTTTCCTTTCTTTCCTTTCCCTCTCCTTCCCTTCCTTTCTTCTTCCTTCCTTCCTTCCACTCATTTATTGAGCAGCATGTGCAGGTGTATTTACTGAGTATTCAGGACTGAACAGCAAGACAGGCTCACTGCCCTCAGAAAACTTTTTTTGTTGTTGTTTTTCTTTTCTTTTTTTTTTTTTTTTTTTGCTTTATAGGGCCACACCCACAGCATACGGAGGTTCCCAGGCTAGGGGTCAAATCAGAGCTACAGCTGCCAGCCTACACCACAGCCACAGCAACGTGGGATCTGAGCTGCATATGCAACCAACACCACAGCTCAGGGTGACAGTAGATCCCTGACCCACTGAGTGAGGCCAGGGATAGAATCTGCATCCTCATGGTTACTAGCCGGATTTGTTTCCGGTGAGCCACAATGGGAACTCCAGAAAACTCATTTTTTAAATGTAGTCCCTGTGCTATACAGTAAATTCTTGTTTATTTTACATATAGTAGTATATATTTGTTAATCTCAGATTTCTAATTTATGCCACCTTTCCCCTTTGGTTACCATACATTTGTTTTCTATGTCTGTGAGTCTGTTTCTGTTTTGTCAGCAAGCTCTTCTGTATCTTATTTTAGATTCTACATATAAGTGATATCATGTGATATTTGTCTTCACCTGATTTACTTCACTTAGTATGATAATTTCTAGGTCCATCCATGTTGTGAAAATGGCATTATTTCATTCCTTTTTATGGCTGGGTAGTATTCCATTGTATGTATATATAAATATATATATATATATGTATATATGTATATACATGCACTGTATCTTCTTAGGAAGAAATGAGATAATTCATTTTTGTAGTAGCGTCATCCAGCAGAACTTTCTGTGATGACGGCAATGTTCTATATCTGATTGACACGGCAGCTGCTAACAACAAGTGGAACTTGATTTTAGCTTTTATTTCATTTTGATCTGTTACACTTAAATTTAAATAATCGCATATGGCTACTGGCTACCATACTGGACACCACAGTTCCAATGGGTTAATCAGACAGTAAACAAATAAGTGTATAAAGTCTTCTCAGGTTTGGATAAGTGCAATAAAGGAAAAAAAAGCAGGCTAAGGATGCCTGGGAGACAAGGCTGGGTTCTAATTCAAGTGCATCAAGAAAGGCCTCTTTCTGTAATACATAAGGCATCAAGGCACCCAAAATGTGCAGGAAGAGGATCCCAAGTAGAGAGAACTCCAAGTGCAAAAGACCCGAGGTGAGAGACAGCAGGAAGGCTGCTGCGGAGGAGAATGGCAGGAGTTTGAGGAAACCAAGTCCGAGAAGCAGGTGGAGGGGTGAGCGTACATGGCCTTCTGGCCCATGGAAAGGAGTTTAGAGTTTACTCTGATGCAGAAAGAAGCCAGCAAATGGTTCCAAGTGGAGTGTATCATGAGATGATCTATATTGAATGAGAGAGGTGTTGCTAGTGGGAGGCCAGACTACCAGGATGGAAGGGTGGAAGCAGCAGGCATGAGGGAACCGCATAATCAGGCCTGACACTCCAGTGGCTTGGTTAGGGCCCTGCCAGTGTCAGACTCCAATGTCTGAGGACAGTAGAGCCAACGGGCCTTGGTGACAGGTGAGGTGAGAGGACTTGTGTATGTGAGAAAGGAAAGGGAGAGAGAGAGAGGAAGATGATTTCAAAGATGGTTGTAGAGCTAATCCCAGCATCACCAGACTCTGGGAAGGGAACCCTTGAACAGTGAAAAAAACTGGTGTGCCAACTCTCAGAAGTAGTCAGACCAGAAAAGCCCTTATCAATATATCAAGAAAACCGTGTGCACACACACATGTGTGTAAAATTCTAAGTAAAATATGCCCAATTATTTCATTCCAATCAAAAGAAATCTCTTTAATTTTAGGCATATAAACTCTATAATGACTTTTTTTAAAAAGGAAGCCAACTCTTGCAGCAACATCTATTGTTGCCAAAATACATTTTGGCATAGTATTAAACGCAATCTACATATATTTAAACATGCATAAATGCCACCCACCTTCAAAACCAGTTATTCTAAACTATAATCAAATGTTATTAGGAGAGTTGGGGTACAGACCTCTTAAATCTCGCATTACATGTGTTGTTTTCAAGTGTTTAACCCTGGAATTGACAGCATATTTTCCCCGATAAATCCATGGTGTGTTATGCACAGAAAAGCTCTTCTGTGCATAACACACCAATTATAGTGATTTCATAGAGGTGGTGTCATTATATGAATGCATGTAACTTAAACTCAACTCTACAGAGAGAGGGAAGAAGAAAGGAAAGCAGAAGACATACTGTGAGAAGTTCCACTCACCATTCCCCTCAATGAGTCTAGGCCGGATAATGAACATGGGACTCAGGACAGGAAATCCACTGTTCCGCCCATTGACTTGGTTCCCATTTATTTCATGGTGTGGGGGTCCTACCATGTAGGGTGCCAATCTCGTGTTACTTTTTCCCATAATGTGGCCCTGCATCCTCTGATGCACAAAGACAAAGCACTGTTTCTGATGCTGGAGGAAAAACAACCCCACGCCGGGTTCAAGGGAAGGTGGGTGGATTTTAAGGGTGGTTTAATGGGCATTCAAGGATCATTTTGACCAGCCATAACTTTTGTCTCATGCACTGAGTTCATAACCTAAACAATCACCGTACAGGATGGGGGCTCACTCTATAACATTACTGGCACAGAGTTGCTTTAACCTTACTTAGAAGGAAAATCATGAAGGATCTTATATTGCTATCTCTCAGTTTGCAAGAACTTGAAATCAAGCCTTCTCAAGACTTTTTTAGGAGAGGCCATCCTACAGATGAAGGACATTAACACAAACGAGAATACACAAATTTTGAGGGGTCTTACTTATTAAATGTATGACCTTTGAATCATGGTTTTAAGTCTAAGTTGAGCTTGTTGTGTGTGTCTGTTTATATAACTTGTGGAGAAGTAAGAGGAAAGTCTTTGCATGGAATCTGCTTACCTCTTTAGAAATGTCTACGGTATGAGGCTAAACTCTTGAACAAAGAACGTATGCACCCCTCACACACAAACTTTTACTCTACTAAAGATTATATGATCTCAAAACCTAAACATTCCTTTGGAACATAAAACCAGAATTTATATCCTGGCACTTGCAGATTTGGGAATGATGCCTAGAAAAACAAACATGTTTTCTTTAACTAGTCCTAAAGGAAAAGAAATAGAATTGGAAATAAATATTGTTGGTTTAAAAATGCAACAGAAAACATGGTTCATAAACCCTGAAGGAAATCTGAATTTGTCCTATGCTTTAATCTGAAAAAAAAAAAGTAAAAAATAAATAAATAAATAAAAGGCCAGTTGAACTGCTTTAAGAAGGGATGTTTCATTTACTGGTTTTGATTAGTTTGTGTTTTTGCTCATGTTTAAACTCCTACTAGGCTGATCATTGAAAATATCATATAACCCTAGTCACATAATATTAACATGATTACTTCACTATATATTTGCTCCAAGACAATCAGCTCAGTCAGGGCAACTTTCCTTTCAATTGCCTTTGCTGAAAAGTTGCATAAACATCCAAGACCAGTTAATTCTTTCCATGGGCTTTAAGGCTCATTGACATGCAGATGAGAGCCTGATCAAATGACAAGCCTGGGAGCCAAGTGCTGTGAATGGGTTTACCCACATAGAAATGATGGGGACTCCAGTCTACAGGCCCAGAGGAGGAGGAGGCAAGAATTCTCTGCTCTTATCACAGACTCTCTGGAAGACCAGTGTTTCTCGCAAAGAATATTAGACTACACACAATTCTCAAAACATTCTTCCTTGAACACTGTGAAACATGCCACAAGCAGAAGTGTGAGGGAAATTCTAGTTTGTGCCTTAACAAAATGAAGTGCCCAGCTTTCTGAAATAGGAAGATTAATGTGAATCAAGAAGTGCATACTCAAATGCCTACTAGGCAGGGCAGGTCATGCAAATGAGTCGGCTAGAAAACTTGAATTCTAAACTCCCAGAGGATGGAATTCAGCTGGGTCAGCCTGATTTCCTACTGAAACCCAGCATCCTGCCCCTTTATCTGGGACGTAGTATAGGCTCAATACATATGCCTAGTAAATACGCACTTAGTAAATAAGTTAATAAATGTTGTCATCAAGTAGCTGTGTAAATCTGGGGAACTCAGTGTCTCTCAGGGAGCTCTTCTTTTCTTAGCTCCAAAGGTGGTGGAAGGGTTACACCAGTGGTTTTCACACTAGCTCAGCCTCCTCACTCCACCCCAATCTTGGGCCCTCCACACCATTCCTACTTTCACTACAGAAGCTGTCATTCCCCTCAATTCTCTTGTAACTGTGATAATTATTTTAAGCTTTTGGTTGACAAGTACACAAATCATAACTGTACAGCTTAATGAATTTTCACAAACTAAAGCCATCTCCCGCTTGCCCCATTCAGTCACTGCCCCCTCCCCAATCCCAGGTAACCACTATTCTGAATTCTAACACAATAGATTGGTTGGTCTTGCTGACTTTATACAAATGGAATCACACAGTACCTACTCTTGTGCCTGATTTCTTTTGTTCAACACAGTGTTTAGAATTATTTATCGATCCTGCTATGTGTAACTGTTGATTCCTTTCAGGTCTTAAATTCTAATGATGCTAATTACAAACCCAATACATAAGAAAAAATACTTTTGAAAACATCCAGGGCAACATAATTGATAATAACAAACAGAACCATAAACAGATAGAGCCGAGGCAACCGCATCTCTGTCTACATGTGTAACTAGGGATAAGTAATGAAGGTGATTTCAGGGCTGCTTTAGACAAAGTTCCCCAGAGTCTACAGTTCTAGTAATTGTTCAGTTAGGGCCTCAGCGTATCAACTATGGTTAACCATATGGTTATCCGTAAAGTAAGGAATAAAGTGAGTAATCTGTAACTCAATTGCATGAAGATAACAAAAGGAAATATTTATTGAAAAATGGACTAATATCCTCTTTTCTTCTTGGCTTGTGGCCATGAGGATTAAAAAGACTTGATTCTTTTTACAGTGTTCAGAGGGGCCGGTAAAAAGCTACCTGCAGGGAGAGGGGAGTAGGCAGAACACAGAGGAGTTAAAGGGCAGTGAAACCACTCTCTATGACACTGTAACAGTGGCCATTTATACATTCATACAAACCATAACCTACAGAACACCAAGAGTGAGTCCTAAGGTTAACTATGGACTTTGAGTGATAATAATATGCAAATATAAGCTCATCAAGTTTTTTTTTTGAAGGAGTGAAAAAGTAACTATTTTTTTACTTATTCTTTTTAAAATTGCTTAAATTTTTTATTAAAATATAATTGATTTACAATTTTGTGTCAATTTCCACTGTATAGCATGGTGACCCCGGCATACATATACATACATTCTTTTTCTCATACTATCTTCCATCATGTTGTATTCCAAGGGATTGGATATAGTTCCCTGTGCTATACAGTAGGACCTCATTGCTTATCCATTCTAAATATAATAGTTTGCATCTACCAACCTCAAACTCCCCATCTATGCCACTCCCTCTCCCCTTCCTTTTGGCAACTATGAGTCTGTTCTCTATGTCTGAATCTGTTTCTGTTTTGTAGATACATTTGTACCACATTTTAGATTCCACATATAAGTGATGTCATACAGTATATGCCATTTGCAGCAACATGGATACAACTACAGATTCTTATACTAGGCTCATCAATTTTTTTTTCTTTTCTGTGGAAAGGTTTATTTGTGCCATATATTAGATTCCAGATATAAGTGATATCATATGCTATTCGTCTTTCTCTTTCTGACTTACTTCACTTAGTATGAGTCTCATTTGCTGCAAATGGCATTATTTTGTTCTTTTTTATGGCTGAGTAGTATTCCACTGTGTATATGTACCATATCTTCTTAATCCATTCATCTGTCAATGGATATTTAGGTTGTTTCCATGTCTTGGCTACTGTGAATAGTGCTGCAATGAACATACAGGTACATGTATCTTTTCAAAAGCAAAGTTTTGTCCGGATATATGCCCAAGAGTAGGATAGCTGGGTCATATGGTAGCTCTATATTTAGTTTTCTGAGGTACCTCCACACTGTCTTCCATAGTGGTTGTACCATAGGTTCAACAATTTTAACAAACGTTCCACTCTGGTGGGGGTTGTTGATAATGGGGGTAATGGGGGAGGCTATGCTGCTGTGGGGACAGAAGGCATATAGGAAATCTGTCTTCCTCTCAAGCTTGCTGTGGATTAAAACTGCTCTAAAAATAAAAATTTACTAAAAATATTATGGGAAGTGGGAGAATGAACAAATATCCAGGAACTTCCCACAAAGCATGCAAATTTCTAAAATATTTATACTAATATTTATATTAATAATTCATACACTGGTAGCATTGGGAAGACTAAGAGTCTATTTTTACTAGACTTTTCATGAACTTTTACAATAATAACATTTCAAACAAAACTGTTTCTAGCACTTCTCTTTTTGTAAGATGAAAATATAAATCTTTGTGATATTTCCAGTGTCTGTGAAATATCAAAAATTGTTTTAGGTGTAAAAGATATCCTGGTAACTTATTTTATCTTTCTGTATTTAGAATCTGAATTTGGGAAGGCAAAATTCAAAAAGTTTTCAGAGAAAATGTCAACACTTCTTTGAGCTAGGACCATGTATGATTTTTCACAAAACACTTGGTAATAAGGTAACAAGAATACACTTAAACATAATCAGAAATAACAGAACTAAAAAGAAACTTAGCTCTTCTGTACCTGATGAATTTTTGCCTTTTCTTTCCTTAAAAATAAATCAAGGATATAATAAGGTCAAACATTTCCTTAAAAAGTTTTGCTATATAGGAAAATAACAAGTAAGTAATAATCTTTGATTTTGCACACAAGAGTGTTAATTAGTAAACCAAAGAAACAAAACCATCAAAACACTGAGCAAAGTTTAAAGACTGCAATAATTCTCAGACCTTGCTTTCAAACTTAGGTATTAAAAACCAGGAAAAATAACATTTACTTTCCAAGTTTGGCCCTTCATTAGAACAAGCCTTAGGAGGTCTGTGAGGTTGAATCTTACCTCAAAATGATGGATGTGTTCTTTACATTAATACGCAGTGCATTAATACCAAATCAATAAATATAAAAGCTTATCTGAAAATTTTTAAAGGTTAAAAAAAATCTTTTAATAACCTCCAAGAACCTTTTCTGCAGTGAAGAACTATTTTCTCATCCTTATAGAGAAATGTGAAGAAAAGTTTCTAATTGAGGCTGTGGTGTTGGCCGGCAGCTACAGCTCCAATTCAACCTCTAGTCTGGGAACTTCCATATGCCTCAGGTATGGTCCCAAACAGGAAAATAAAATAAAATTTCTAAAAAAAAAAGAAAAAGAAAAAGAAAGGTTTCTAATCTTTACGATACCACAAAATTTTGCAAATCAGAAAAATATGTATCACTAGAATTCCATATGTGTGATTTGTCCTTCAACAGGAGTAGAAAGTTCAATAATTAGAGAAGATAACTTAGCCAAAAAAGTGAACTTTAATCCTATTAAAAAGAGGCTATTCAATCTACAGATATTTTTTTGAAAAAGAAGGCTTAATAAAAAATATATTTTTTAAAAAAAATCACTAGAAACTTGTGAAGACCTTTGAGACTCTTAAGCAAGCAGTGGTGAAATCCTCTTTGATGACAATGTAGAACTGGTTATGCAAGGAACTTCACTTTCTGGGAGGGACTGCATGAAATCCGTTAAGAGGAACAGAGACAAAAGATAATACGTGACTTTCACAGAAACCAACTTAATATATTTGCGAAAACATCATAAGCAAAATACTGAGCATCCAAGAATTTGAAGATCGCACTTTTGCCCATCATTCATACGCCTTGCTGCTTCCAGCACAGCCATTACATGAATCAGACATGCCCACCTCCTAGAGGATATCAGTGGGTGAGATCACAGTATCTTGCTTTTTGGGAAACAAGAAGTCATCACTGCTGACAAATCCTTCCTCGTGAGCAAAGGCATCATCTGGTCTTCTGGTATAAAGCCCACATACTGTATACAAACTTTTCTGGTTTGAGACAGGGTTGGCCAAATTTGCTAAGCAGCCAGCCTTCCCCGATGAGGTCAGTGCAAACATCCAAGTTACGGAGCTGCGTCCAAAACCAGAAAGATGTTGCCTGCTGCTGATGAGTGCTCTTTGTTCAGGCCTGTCTACGTCCTAATGACATTAAATCACAAACAAACAACAACCACAAAAACCTGCTTACTGACTACGCCAAGGATATAACCACTACAGACGAAATAATGTCTTTAGTCAGCCCACATTCTTAATTTTCCTCTGGAATCAAAAAGCACATCTACTAATGAGGGGGAAATATGTAAAATGAGGAGAGAAGACACCACAAAACAAAACTCCGGATAACAAAAGCTAGAAAAAGGATAACATTTTCATATGCAAGAGAACACAAAAGCAAATGCTAAATCAAAAGAAAAATGTTGGAGGTATAGCAGAGATAAGACAAGATCTGGGTTCTAGGAACTGGTGATCTAGTTCCCAGTTAATGTTTCTTACAAAGCTCTCTAGGATTAAAGAAAGCAAACAGCACTCAACACTATAAGCAAGAAAAAATACTGAACGTCTTAGCTGTTCCATGGTCTTTGGTATTCTGACTTGTGTTAAGCCTCAAGAAATCCCTCAGTACCACACCAATCTATGCTCCTTACCTCACTGTGAACCCACCCTGATTTCATCTCCTGCCTTCCTGCATCCCACCTTCTCAGCCGGGACCCACCGTTCTGCCAGGCTTTGACAGGAAGCAGTCTGAGACTGGTTTGGAGACCTGTCTCATGACCCCATCACACACATTCTGTGAACCCCACCCCAGGCTTTGCTGCACATATAAGCACAAAAAAAAAAAAAAAAAACTAAAATAACATGGTTTTTGCCCCCATGCCCTTGTAATTTAGGTTGGTCAGTGATGAGCTGTGAGTCAGACTCTGAGGCTAAAATACAGAAAGGCGATTTATAAGACTTTCCTAGTAATCAACAATGACTCAAGTAAAACTTTTTAGTCCATGTAAACACTCTGTGAGGCATTTTTTTTTTAGTCTTTTGTCTTTTTTTTAGGGCCGAACTCACAGCACATGGAGGTTCCCAGGCTAGAGGTCGAACTGGAGCTGTAGCTGCCAGCCAAGGCCACAGCCACAGGGACACAGGATCCGAGCCACGTCTGCCACCTATGCAACAGCTCAGAGCAACGATGCATCAACTCGCTGAGAGGGGCCAGGGATCTAAACCCCATCCTCATAGGTATTAGTAGGATTTGTTAACCACTGAGCCACGAGGAGACGTCCTGAAGCATCATTCTTTGTGCATAAAAGAAATGCACAAATCTGAACTGTAATATCTATAATAAATAAAAACACTAATATTAAAAATTACATCATCCCAATTAAAAAATATATTAGCTGAAACTAATTCTGAGAAATTGAATTAAGAAAAAAGAAGAGAGTATCTTCTTTATTTGAAGGAAACTTGACTACCTTTCATACTTCCTTTTCCTAAAACATAAAAATCATCAAACCTGGAGTCCCCTTGGTGGCTCAGTGGTTAACGAATCCGACTAGGAACCATGAGGTTGCGGGTTCGATCCCTGGCCTTGCTCAGTGGGTTAAGGATCCGGCATTGCCGTGAGCTGTGGTGTAGGTTGCAGATGCGGCTCGGATCCCGCGTTGCTGTGGCTGTGGCGTAGGCCGGCGGCTACAGCTCCTGTTAGATCCCTAGCCTGGGAACCTCCATATGCCACGGGTGCGGCTCTAGATAAGGCAAAAAGACAAAAAAAAAATCATCAAACCTATTTATGTATTCACAAGTCTTTCAGGTGGGGATGTACCCCTGAATGTAGATACTGCCATCCTTACGTAACTTGTCCTACATACAGAAATGTGCCATACCCCAAAAAATGCAATTTGTAAAACCGATCTGTACAGAAAAAACTTGTACTATAGTTGAATGAAACTTTGAGATTCTCCCTGCTGTTAGAGACTTTTCCATAATTTCCTAGTTTAAGAACATACTGAGCGTCTATCTACTGTGAGAAAATTATAATATCCACATAGGGAGAAATACAATAGAGCTCTTTCTAAAGAATATTCAGCTGATGGGGGAGCAAAGGGCTGTGGAAGTTTGGAGGGGGTCTACAGGCTGGCAGGAGGACACCGGTGATAAGTAGGAAGTTCGGATGGTCCCGGGCAAGGAAGAGACTCATCCAAAGTATTCCAGATTGGAGTTTCCATCGTGGCTCAGAGGAAATGAACCTGACTAGGAACCATGAGGTTGCAGGTTCGATCCCTGGCCTCGCTCAGTGGGTTAAGGATCCAGCCTTGCTGTGAGCTGTGGTGTATGTCGCAGATGCGGCTCAGATCTGGTGTTGCTGTGGCTCTGGCATAGGCTGGCAGCTGTAGCTCCGATTCAACCCCTAGCCTGGGAACCTCCATATGCCACATGGCCCTAAAAAGACAAAAAAAAAAAAAAAAGTATTCCAGCTTGAGGAAGCACCACAGGTTTAGGTAATAAAGCGGGTACTTATGTGGCTCAAGTAGGCTGCACAATGGGATGGATGGTAAGGCAGAGGAGATTAGAGAAAGAGAGGTATGGCAAGTCTGAAAAGGCCCTGCCCGCCAGGTCTGCCCCGTCTCAGAGACATAAATAACAATATGACGTTTTCTCTCAAGAGAGAAAATAACAGCAGAAAACAACAAATTAAAAAAATTGCTTGTTCAAAATACAGCAATGAGTTATAGTTTAAGAATATTCTCTTTCCTATCAATAACGACCTAACATGCTACCAGCACTTCTTCAAATTTGACTTAAAGGAAAACCTTAGCACTTTTCCATATTTAAAACAGTGTTAATAAGAGGGAAATTATATCATTATTCATTTCTTTGGTTGTAAAGCAAATTGCTGGTAGTTTTAAAATCTTTCTGATGTACTATCAGTGGTACTTAGTAGAACCTCACGGGAAGCTTTAAAAAACAGTTGCTCTCAAGCTTCAACCCTCAGAGATGATGATTTAGCTCTTCTGGGAGTTGAGCCTGGGTGTCAGTATTTTTAAAGGCTCCTCAAGTAATTTGAAAGTTTGACCAGCATTGAAAATTACTGTGCTAAGTAAACACGCTGAGGTGAGACAAATAAATAATTTGTTTTTTAATGGAGGGAACAACTGAGCCACATTCTACTCATAATTAGAGTGGTGGCTTTATTCACGAAGTTTTCATTATCAGAGAAAAACTTCTAATATGAAAAGGTTAAGCCACTTTTTCAAAGAAATGATGAAAAAAATCATGCTGATAACTATCTTAAATAAATCTATTAAAATTATACCACAAAGAAAAAAATTAAGCCATAACTGTACCTATGAACTAAAGTAAAAACGGAATCAGTGGACATAATTTTTCTTTTCTGACAAAATTCTACAACAGTTTAACCTACACTGGAGCTATTATTTCAAAGAATACTCAGAAACGTCACCAATTTTTCCAAGAGTTTCTCCTACCTTTTGATTCTGAAATAATCCTCATATGAAACATCTACTCATGTCCTCATCCATTTTGTTCTCTCGTTTTAAATTGTTCATTGCCCTCACCCTGCTGGATCCTCATTTATCAATGGATTTTGATGTGATTTGGGCAGTTTTCCAACATCAATTGTTTTGAATTAATGACTTTTTGCCATAAATTTGTTTTGTTATATGGATCGTATGAGCACTTTATGTTTAGCATTGCATCTTTTTGCATTAAATTGTTGTAAGCATCTTATAAACAGCCTTAAGTGGATTAATAAAAATATTGACTCGATGAGGTTTTAGAAGACCTACTTTTATAATGAGTCATTTCATCAGTAAGTCTTTTCTTCTTGCAACAGCTCACCATGTAACCAGAACGTGAGGACCTCAGATGATGAAGGCTCTTATTACCACAATACTTACTCAAAAAACATCAAGGTAATCAATGGCGGTAACTACCACAGACCATCATGTTTCAGAAAGTGGAAGCCAGGTGTATATTTCACTTTTCCCTTTAATGAACAAAGATGTCTTAACAAATATGAAGGAATCAACTTTACAAACAGTTGTTTCTATATTCCACATTTCTTTAAGGAATGTATAAAATACTTGGAAAATTAAAATGTTTCCATTTGTATACCAATTGTTAAAATGTTTGGAATGAAAGTTATATGTCTCTCAGAATCAGAAATAATGGGGGAATCATAGGTATTTGAATAAATTATAAATGTAATCAATATTTGTAGCTTTTTTTTTTTTTGCAAATTGAAAAGCACTTTTAATTGAAGAAGTAAAACCAAAATAAATATAGTTTGCTTTGCTCACGATATGCTTGGTTATGGTGAATAGCCAAAAGCTGAGAAAAGGGGGAAAATAGGAAGTGAAACACTTTAATTTTTATTTTTTAATCAAAAATGACATCAAAAGAAAAATCAGGATGAATGTTTCCTAAATTCAACCTTTTCCTCCCTCAAAGACCATCACACTTCTATTTTAGAAAAAAAAGCATAAGATATTAAAATCTTTTTCTAATATTCGATAAGTAAGACACAAACAGAACTGTTTGAATACGGTGCTCATCACTTCAAGCTGTCAAGCTCAATGCATTATTTTAATTGAAAATGGAAAGCATTTCTAGGATTGGATCTCGCGTTGCTGTGGCTGTCGCGTCGGCCAGCAGCTGTAGCTCCAATTGGACCCCTAGCCTGGGAACTTCCATATGCTACAGGGGTGGCCCTAAAAAGTGGAAAAAAGAAAATAAAAGGAAAGGAAAGGAAAGAAAAGAGAAAGAAAATGTAAAGCATTTCTAGAAATTGAGAACTTAATCAGAAGAGAGACAAAGGAAAAATCGATATTTAATTTTTTTTCAAATTGAGGATACCTATACATATGTGAATGTACCAAGGACTTTCAACTTACCTAGAAAAACAAAATATTCTTTTATTGGCTTATATCTAGGCTTATGATTTCAGCATACTTTACACATGTACGTGCATACACACACACACACACACACACACACAAAACTACTGCTATCTTTGCAGTCTGCCCTCCAGCACAGAAGCCTGTCCAGAGACAGAAAAATCATTTCCTAAAGCACTCCTATAACCAAAGAAAGCAGAGCTGGTAAGCAGATGTTCTTTGCGGTAAAGATGCTCTGATGACCGCTTTATCCCAGCAAGCTTTGAAAAGCATTTCTCACACAGACCCTCCAGAAAGCTGTAGTATATTATGGGTGACAAGGAAATTCACAGTCTATTTTTTCAAACCATTTGTGAGTAAAATGAAGAAAATCAAATAACTCTGGCTTCTTGTAGGTCCTACTGAAGCCCAGGTTTTTTTACTCGATCTGCATTAAAACACTGAGTTATCTCTAATCTAATGATAAAAATTAGCTCATTCACATCTGGGAATCATTTCTGCAAAGCTTGCCTCAAACTGTGTTTTAATTATTCTGCAATATTGTTAATGTGATAAAAAAAAAACTCTACACAATCCATTGACAACTGCTTTCACTGTATCCATAATTATATGCATATCATTAGTGTCTCTTAACAAACTCACAGTTCATAAACTTAAATAGTAAATATCATTACATTCTTTGTCGCTGCCAAAAGATTTTAGAATGGACTTCTCGGCTTTAAGCTACTCTGGACTGTACCTGTCAAAAATAGATCAATCTACTTTCATTTATTCAAACTCCAGGAAGTTATCAGATAAGCAGACAAGAATGCAAAAGTCCTATTATTCAATGAGTAATGGGAAGATGTGTATTTAAGGTCTACTAATTCAGCTACTAATTTCTAATAATTTTAGAGCTCTAAAACTCTATTGGTCCATGAATCCATGCTTTGCAGGAGAGAGAATTTAGTTCACTGGTCAAACTGCCTTCTACACGAATGCGGAGAAAAGAGGAAGTCTGATGTTGGAAAAATCATCAGCTATATGAGACAAACTCTATTCCCTCATCTTTAGCACTGGAATCCTGATTTTAACTTTTTCTAATGATGTGAATATACTTAGAAAATATAAAGCCACACAGAGAAAACCAGGAGATACATGAAATATATTTTCAAGTTAACAGAAAAAGTCTTTGAAATGAATTCTAAAGAACTACAAAGATACTGCCCAACTATATAGTGTAAACCATTCTGTTGGACGTCCAAAAGTCACAGAAGCATGATTTTCTTGAAACTCTAACATTTCCAGAAAGATCTGTAGCTATGGGCTGCAGTGGACTATCTCAAGGGAGCAAATCAGCAGAAGGCATGCTTTCCTGAAGGGCAAGCTATAATCCATCTTTGCAAGCCCCATATCACCTATCATGATATCCTGCATATAGTGGAAACTTAATATGTCTATTAACTGAACGTATTCCTGAAATATTCTGCCATCACACAGAATTTTAGACAATGGCAGCCTTCAAATCTATTCCCTCTTTCTTTGATCCCTGTCACCTCCACTCATGCCATTACCATTATAAAACTGTACCAAAAAGCCTGGCTCCAGATGTTGAGCAAT
Source organism: Catagonus wagneri (assembly GCA_004024745.2). NCBI lineage: Eukaryota > Metazoa > Chordata > Mammalia > Artiodactyla > Tayassuidae > Catagonus > Catagonus wagneri. The sequence goes on along the minus strand of PVHT020004020.1, from coordinate 40,162,431 downwards.
GTTAGGATCCATAAGAGATAAGATGTGGTCATGATATACCACAAAAGCTGGATGGGAATAACACTGGATAGAGAGCACTGGAGAAAAGTCTCAGGCAAGGATCTATCACCAACACACTGTGTAAGACTGGGTGAGTCACCCCCTCCCCAAGACACAGCAAATAAAGCAATAGGATGGACTTTTCACTCTGGTGGTTCTTCCACTTTTATAACTGATCTATGAATAAACTGTGTCCAATCCACAGCCCTAGGGCTGCCTTGGACTCTTCAGGCGTTTATATATATCCCAGGAAGAAAAACAAACCTGGTGTTCTTATTAATTATATTGATCCTACAGTTAAAACTGAGAAAGGTTAGGTTCTTTGAAAGGACTAACAGGCATTATAATTAAGAAACACATGAGGGCACTCTAATCAACCAACGACAATAAATTTGATATTAACATTTTTTGAAAGATAAATCACCACAGCCCTTTTGCTGATGATACAAGGGAATCCTGGCATCTGCCTATGGTCAGGTCGGTCATTCCTGTCATACAAAATTGCAAGCGGTGTTCAGTACAAAGCCTGAAGTCACTGCATTCTTCACCTTGCCCGGTACACATGTCCATAATTCTTCAAGACAAACACACATTTGGTGGAATGTGTATCTTTACTATTTGCTAAGCTGACTGCACTTTATCCCATTCATTTCTGGGCCTTATAACTGAGCCCAGGATTTTGTGTTCCATCTTTATGATGAAATGCAGATTTCCTATTAAAGACAACTACTTCAATTCAAAAGACAGAGTTGTAATGGCATTTAAAAAGACTTGCATTTGGTTAAACCTAGGGAGCTGAAAAATTAAGTATAAAACAAGAAAAGTTTTGAAAATACAGACTAAAAATTTTAAACTCAATGGATAAACTGCTTGCTTTAAATTCTAAATGTCGTTATGTACACCTGTAATTGAAATAAAATTCATTAAGTTAAAAAAAAATTCTAAATGTTGGCTGTTAGTTATCAAGCTACCAAACAAGCGTCCCGAGGACTATTGTTCTTATTCTTCCATACCTTCCTGTGACACCACCTAATGATAGCCTTTTGCTTATCGACACATTTTCAATGATTGCTTGTACAAGGAATGTTGGTATTTTCCAATTGTTTTCTGACTTCATGAATCATCTGGGCTTTCTCATTTCCTTATAGCTCAAAGCTTTCTCTTACCTAAAGCCATTGTTTGCTTGGCATGAAAAATGGACTCTAGTACAACTAATTCCATCAAATGAGGGGAAAACCTAAACCTCAATTATGAAGCAATTAATTATAAAACAATTAGATAGAATTATTATACTTGAAGCCATGCTTCTTCATTAAAAAGTCTCCCAATTTAGTGCTCGCTTTGGCAGCACATATACTAAAAAGTCTCTCAACTTAAGCTATGTTTGTGATCTTTAATATTCTCACTCTACCTTTTCACAGCAACTATCTCTAAATAATTGACTCATTTAAGTCTACAATTTTTCATGGATGGCAAGTTACATGCCAGGTATTGATCTATGCTCTGCAGTTACAGTACTGAATAAAAACAAAATTTCTTGCTCTCACATAGCTTACATTTTGATGGGGGGAAAGTGACAACAAACAATTAAATACATAACTTCAGGCAGAGAAGGGTCCTAGGACGATAAATAGAACAGGTGAGGGTGACAATCACACAGTTGTGCTATTTTTGAAGAGTGGCTATTCAGTGGGAAGATGACACCTGGGTAAAGAAAAGAAAAACAAACCCATCCTGGCCTTAGACCTTAGCCACGTTATTCACTGTAGCTCGGTCGTCATCAGAGCTGATAGTTTGACCCCCTCTCACTATGGTTTCTCATCTGGAGCATCACAGAGCAATGGTTCTCAGTCTGGGGTGATTTTGCTCCAAGCAAAGGGCATTGGGCAATGTCTGGACATTTCTAAATATCACAACTCGGAAAGGTTGCTACCCACCTGCAGTCGGTGGAGGCCAGAGATGCTGCTAAACATCCTTCAGTGCACAGGGACAGCCCCTACAACAATAAATGATATGACCCCAAACATCAGTAGAACCAAGGATGAGGCGCCCTGCCATAGAGGATGAAGCATGCCTAGCCTCTCCCAAACACCCAGTATCTACCTAAACGAAAACGAACAACAAAACATCATTTTTAAAGACTATCGATGCAGAGCTAATTTACAAAACAGCTTTAGTGATTCATGGGAGCAAGATATAATTACTAATGTTTTATTATTTCAGTTTAAATAACTGCTTACATATAAAAGCCATCTGTTCTTTCAAATATCTCGTAATCAAAACTTGCACTAATTTCAACAGCCTCCAGTTAAAATGAGTGAATTTTAAAAAAATGTGTACCTAATATGTCTCTGCTTAAATGAAAATTTTCGGACAGTACCGATTGTCTGGAGAACAGTGAGGTGAAAGGGGGTGCATGAGAAAACTACTTGACCAGCAAGAGCTAAACTTCCTACGTGAATATTTAGCTACCACAACTAAGAGGCAAGCAGAAAGTAATTTTTGTTGACTTAGTTTGACAGCTAGGTACCTAAGTAGTTTCAACATTAAAATGTTCAGTTTTCATTGTGTCATTAGAAAATCTGGTTGGTATAAAAGACATACAACGTTTATAATGAACACATTAGTTGAAACTATTCTAAGATGCCATCTGTCATGACATCTTGTTCAAAGCAAGTGTAATCACAAGTTTAAGAGGAAAGGAAGAAAGAGACATTCTAGTTTACTTTTTTTTCCCTTTATCACGGCCACAGCTGCAGCATATGGAGCTTCCCATGCTAGTGGTAAAATCGTGGCTATAGCTGCTGGACTAGACCACGGACACAGCCACAGCGTGTCTGAGCCACATCTGCGACCTACACCACAGCTTGTGGGAATGCAGGATCCTTAACCCACTGAGCAAGGCTAGGGATCAAGCCCACATCCTCACGGACACTATCATCACGGACACTATGTCAGGTTCTTTACCTGCAGAGCCACAACAGGAACTCCAATTTGTTTCTTCCTTAAAGCAAATACAGAGATAGAATTTCACCTATCAATCGTAAGAAGTCTCTATCCCTCTCTAGGATAAGAACAATATATCTTAAACATTCTGCCACTGGAAAAAAGAGCATTGCCTGCTTGTCACACTGTCACCGGGAAACAAGTGACAAATGAAGAGGCTAACACTATGAAACATTTCATACACACTGTTCCGTGAAGAGGGCAGTTGGGAGGACACAGGCTGTGTGAGGGGCACGGGCCCTGTGGCCAGAGTGGAGTCCTTGCACCACCACTTCCCTGAGAATAACCACATCTCTGAAAGCTCCAGTATAAACTGGGAATAAGAGCCGCAAAGTCTCCCCCGGACTATCAAGAGGCTGAAGTGAGACAATGACTGAGAGCACTAGTGCTTCACTGAGCACTCCATAGGACTCAGTAACAACTGAGGGCATTAGTGATGAAACTGGCTGCACCTATACTGAAATGACACTGCCAAATCTATACCCAGTGATCTGAATCACAGTGAGAGATGCCAACCCTCTGCTTGCTGGAGGCCACTGGATGCTTGCAGTTGCCATCCCCCCGGGGCATGACCAGAGGACCTGTGCCCTGGGAGCGATGCCCCCCACTGGGGGGCACAGAGCAGGGCTGGTTTCATTCCTGCATTCCCCAAAACGCCCAGCTCAGTCTTTTTGACTCTTAGCCTGAGTACTTGGCTAAAAAGGCAATAGAGGATCAGCCATTGAGGAGAGGAGTAGAATAGGAGGAAGGGAGAAACCAAAAAAATTATATCCTCGGGTGTATTAAGAGCTAGCAACTGCTATCCCGATTACTGTGACAACATGCAGCTGATGGGCAAACACAGCTAAAATTCAAAACATCCCACGCGTCACCATCCACGGAGGAGTGTTAAGTTCCACTCTCCTGGAGACAGAGGCAGCTAGAAGACAAAAAGCATATTTCATTTAAATATGCTAGAGAAATCGTCTTAATGTTTATACTCCTTTAACTTTTGATTCCAAGACATTCAGGAAGTGAACCTACATGAGACAAAGGATTTTAGAAACAGCTCAATTCAGGACGGAGTGTTGTTTATTTTATGTGCTGGCGATTCCCACTCTACCCCATGTATCCTCTACCTGGCGCTTCCAAGAAACCAGGGCTGGATTTTAAACGGTGGAGCCTGCCCCCAGTGCCGCTTCCTACAAAGGCTCTTACTGATCTTCTGAGCAGACACTAGACAGAGCAAAGTTTTAAACAGTGACAAGATGCATAGACAATCCTAAGGTTTTCAATTAAAAAGTGTTTAAAAAAAAAAACCTGGAAGTTCATGGCAATTGTCTGAATTTAGGCAGATTTTATTTAAAATTTGGGATTGGGTTATCTTCCAAAAGATTAATAACTCTGAGTCTTTAAGTGGTTTGCCTTAATGCACTAAACAGCAGAGAACCTTCCTTATCAAACTGAGAAAAGGATATGGTTAAGGCGCCATAAAACTATACAAAGTGAACATTTCTACGAATAAGGTCAATTTTTGTATTTCAGAGTATGCACTACCAATTTTTTGACCATGCCCAAAACATGTGGGAGTTCCCAGGCCAGCGACTGAACCCACGCCACAACAGTGACCCGAGCCACTGCAGGACAACGCTGGATCTTTAACCTGCTGCACCATAAGGGAACTCATACACTACCAATTTTTATGTATTAGCTAGAAAATGCTGATGACCAAAGTAGCCAATTCATGTACAGACCACAGTGCATCTGATGACTGAAAATAACTGAAGTTTCCAAATCTCCACTGAAGCCAGGAAATTGAGACTGCTCAACCTATAAGGTCTGGATACGTCTTTTTCAACACTTTAAAAATGTACCCTGTCAGTTTTAAGAGAGACAAGGTGCTGATTATCCTCAATGGTTAGCCAAGACATAAAGCAGAAATTTCTGGCACTAGAGAGTCTAACTTTAAATACGTCCTTCCTTATGATAGAGCATGCTCCTGGGGTTGAAAGAAAGGGAGGGGTTGTAGGCCAAAAATGGATTAAAAAACATTTTTCTTCTCTCTTAGTCCACGATTGCTTGATTCAATTTATGGATGTCCAATCTCTGTTTAAGCTTAAATCCTAAGGTAGTAAAGCTAATTTATGAAAGCTCTCATGTAAGCAGCCTGAAAATCAGCTTAATAAACAGGTATTACTCAGCATCAGCAAGTGCCTAATAAATTTGTCTAGACACAGGTGACGAGGCAGTAAAATTTACTCTAAAATATCCATGGACTTGGAGGATCATGCGGTTCATTCGAATAATGAAATATAAGCGTTCACATATTTCAATAAAAAGGGTCATTGAAATGACTGTTTATGTTTGTAGCACAAAGAAATAGTAAATATTGAGGACGTTATGCACAATTGACGAAGTTGAATCCTTTAAGGGCAGATCAGTTTTCTAAATTGCTTTCATAGCTGCTGTAAATATTTTGAAAAACGTTCCTTTGCTTCAAGGTGTCAACACTTCGAATCACTGGTCTTTTACTTGGTGATTCTTAGTACGTATGGATGAAGGAGAGGAACAGAAGCCTCCCCGGTGAGGCAAAGGAGAGGTCTGTGCTGGAAAGCACTGGAATATTTCATCACTCCCTTCCACTAATTCCCATTCGCATCCCCCACTAAATTCTTATCAAATGGAGGGGAGGAGATAGGCTGGTTGTCTTATTCACATACACAGCAAGGGGACCACACTACAGGGCACTACTTACCTTTGGCTCCCCAGTATTTAAAACAACTCAATTGTGGCTTGACCCCCTCCTCATCCACCACATGTTTGAGAACCACAGCAGAATCCCCATGTTCTCTAGCAAGCAACCAACGTTAAACTCAGCACGTGGAAAAAACACCTCAGGTGCAGCAGAGGAAAGAATCTCGCCACAGTTTCCATCTCTAGGCTTTGTACAGTAACTTTTTCTCAGCTGCGTGTAAGGGCCATTCACAAGCTCCTGATTACTATAACAAATTGTGCTCTTAAAAAGGAAAAGGTAACAGGAGTTTGGCTCCTCGCTGGCATTCAATTTTTTTTTAATATAGATTATTATATTGTCTTCAAGCTGGGTTGAGTCTGAAATTAACATAATTAACCTCCTGCTCCGCTACACACACCTATTTTCCGTTCTCATTCATCTTTTCTCTCTGCCCCTGTAGACAGACTTGGAAAGGAAAGAAACCTATGTTCGGTGGTCTCACATTCATTGTTAGTTCCCAGACTTCTGTTCTAGAAGCCAGTATCAGTCGAATGTGGAAACAACTTGAGAAGTCACAAGAGACCCTTCACAGCCGACCAGCTTGCTTTTCCATAAATAGCACTTACATTTTCTGTTAAAAATGTTACAAAAACATATCAAGGATATCAGACAGACAAATGATCAGATAAAAGCTGGCCACAAAGGCTTAAAAAGGGAAAGGAAATCTCATGCTGAGATATAAATGGGAAAGAGGAAATTAGGTATTCAATTTTGGACCAATCGATAAAAAACAACAGCCCAAATGAAACAGGATTCCAACTCCACCCCTCTCCCATGCCATTTTTGGGCTAAAAAGTACATATACACGGCTTAAACTAGAAAACTAGAGTATTTTTCCACACTTGAAGAAAATTTAAACCTATGCAAAGTTGGTTCTGGTTCTACTTTGAAGATTCTATTAAGATAATTCGTTTCCTACTCAAATTGTATTGGCATGCCATGTAATGAACAATGGAAGCCAATCCAAGACTCCCATTTCCCATGACCTAGATGGGAATGCGAACACTGGAGGCCTGTGGGCCACATGAAGCTCTCATCAGGGATTGATTTGCCCTACTCAGTGTTCTAAAAATAAGGAATTCTACAAAAACATCCATATTTTTGTCTTCTTTTGAAAATCGGATGCGGAGAAACTGGCACTACCTTCCCAAATGATCACAAACCCAGCTGCCTCCTGTGGACCAGACATCTCCATTCAGTATGCCAGCTGCCACCACTCCCCTCTGTGTAATGTCCAAGCCCCCCTCCCGGTGCCCAAGCACCTCCTGCCTCTGGACGCATGTGACTGCAGGATCCCTAAACTTGAAACAGAGGGGAACCCTTCTACGAACTCTATGTTTGGCCCATAAAAAGGTTTTAGAAAAGGAACGTTCCCTTCAAGACTTAGGCCAAGAGTCTCAAATGACATACAAAACCCCACTCAAATACTACAGGGATCTAAAGTAACAATGAAACCTGTAAGTCTTCATTATATCGCTGTACATTACATAGGAATTCTTGAGATATTTTATTACTAGTGGATTTCTAACTTCACTGTAGGTAAAAAAAAAAGGGGGGGGGACTCAAAGGCATCTTTAATTTGGTTCTCATTCATAAACCTTTAAAAAATTGTCAATGTCAGCATAACAATATATGTATGTATGGATATGAAACGGTATTACTGAAGTTCAGTGACCATTTTAATACCCAGAAAAATAAAAAATAATAATAAATTCTTAGTTGATTTTGAACGCAGCACTAGTGGTAATTCAGTTAACAGGTGTTTAGATTAATACTGATAAATGGTGAATGTGTGTCTTTTAGCTGACTGAATTGTGGTTGTTAATGAACACACATGCATTTGTGATGTATTCAAATCTCTACATATTTATATACCAATATCCTTCTTTGTGCATTTCAAAGAGCAAACCTACTGTCATGTTTTCAATATTAAAGCCCCAAATAATTTATAATGCAGTTATACAATATATATAGGCACTGCATCAATCATGCAGAAATACCTGCTCCATCCAACTGTTGCCAAAATTATCCATTAAATTAAGATTTGAGCTGAAAGCAAAGACATACGAATAAACTAATAGTTGACTGAGAAAACACTTAAAAATGCTTTTGACTGAGTCTGTAATTTACTCATTTGGTCAAAGAATATAAGTGGCTGAAAATATTGCAATGACTCACCTTATTCCTTTTTTTTTTTTACTATAGATGAAATATTATATGAAAAACTGACAGATGTTTTAAAGTGCTTCTGGATTATCTGACACAAGCAGTACCCTATTAAAATAAGCAAAGTAACAAGAGAACCTCGCCATTCTTCAAACTGTGCTGTCAAAAACAAGCCAGAGGAAGCCAACTGTCATGGAGCTATGGAAGTGTTATGTCATTTGTAACCTGATTCAACTGTGGGGATCAGACAACTCTATTTTCTCAAAATACAGAACACAGTGTAAAAGAACATAGTCCAGGCATTCTAATCAAATGAGAAGACCATAGGGCATTATCCTAATTTAAATAAGCTTTAAATTCATTTCAAAAGTCACATATTTCGTGTATATATTTCTATTTTTTCCTAGTAGACCCCCAAATGATTTCTTTCTACTAGTTCAAGAACCTCATAATCATAAATGAAATGGTTATACGGGGTCATTTAAAGGTTGGTTTGTTTCTGTACATATAACACACAGCCACACACACATGCCTCTCTGTCCCCATACTAATCTCACAAAGGAGGAATCAAGCGTGGGGTTTGAAATCAGTACACCCAACTGACTCCTACCACATTTAGCCTCATGAATCGCCTTTGGCTGCTAACACATCTACTAAGTGGGGGCAGAAGTGCAGGACAGAAACCATTCTAGAAGGGTCATGTTTTCATAGGATGCTCGTCCACTATCGTCAACACTACAGTCTTGATAACTAAGGATAAAAACACTTGCCCTTTACCTATGAAAGCTGTCTCAAGGGTCAAAAGCAATAAACACTCAGTTTAAATATCAAACTTCTGAGGTCTGTGAAGACAAAAACCTGGAGAAGGAAACATGGCCAAGACTAGGGTAGAAAGTTATCCGCCGAAGCAGAAAACCTGGCCAAGTTTCAAGGATGAGAACAAACAATGCAGCACATGATCATAAAACGGCTTTAATTTGAATGGACCTGGCTTAGAGTTATGACTGCACCACTACCTAGCTGTGTGATCTTAGACAAGTCACTGAACCTCTCTGAGTCTGTTTAATTGTCAGTTGAATCAGAATAGTACCATCCTCACAAGGGAGGTACAGATTAACCTTAAGCTCCTAATAGAGTGCACAAGACAAAAAGTGGATCATTCTGTTTATCTATTATATACACATTCTTGCACATACATGTGTATTCTCTTGGCAATTGGTAACTAAATACATGACCGCTTCCTTTTTCCACACACAAAATACCTCACTCAAAAGACATTTCTCTGAGCTTCATTTTCTTTGTAAAATGAACGCTTTCTGGTAATACTATTATATAATGTAAATGTAAACAATAAAATGTAGGGGTTTTTTTAATTATTTCCATTTTCTTCTTAAAATTTCACAATATTTTAGTCATTTATTATAGAGGGCACTGTTGCTCCCTATTTGAGCCTGAAGGACTTACCCGCTCCAGCTGCTGTGAAGGATGCTGCCAGGCAGCTCTCAGATGTCTTACCCCGGAATTGCCCCTAACTAGAAGGAGCCCCTCCACTCTCCACATGTCGGCTGAGGCCTCTGGTGAGACTGCATCAGAGCCCAACTTCTTCTGCCCACTCCTGCTTCAACTAGAACGGAAGATGTCAAGCTTCCAATTAAACATGAACCTGAATTTTGAAGAGCCCGTTGCTTTTCTGTAAACGTGTTATGGACTCTGTCATCAAAATGCCTTTATTTCGGAGTTCCCTTCGTGGCGCAGTGGTTAACGAATCCGACTAAGAACCATGAGGTTGCGGGTTCGATCCCTGGCCTTGCTCAGTGGGTTAAGGATCTGGCGTTGCCGTGAGCTGTGGTGTAGGTTGCAGACGTGGCTTGGATCCCGCGTTGCTGTGGCTGTGGCGAAGGCCGGTGGCTACAGCTCCTGTTAGACCCCTAGCCTGGGAACCTCCACATGCCGCGGTGCAGCTCCACATAAAGGCAAAAAGACCAAAAAAAAAAAAAATGCCTTTATTTCAACTTCATCTAATACCATCATCGACAAAATGAGCTCTGGTTCACGCTGACTTCCCGAAACTCTTCAGGGCTCTGTGAAATAGAAAGGACTCCACCGTGATTTTCCAATAGCTACCGTGTACTGGCTTCGCAAGGCAGGCAGTAGTAAAACCTAGTGGGAGTCAATAAACTGAGTAGATGGGACTCGGAAAATAGCGAACCAACAAATAGGTTCCGTAATAATGTGACACTTTTATAGTCGCATTTTTTAACCATAACAGCACCTGAATGGTATGCATTATAGTATTTCAATTTAGTCATTTATCTAAGAACGAGTTTTATCTCGGCTCATAAATAAACAGTGACATTCCAGCAATTTGAAAAGCTCAGCTTCACCTTCTGCTGCAAAGCTCATTTTACAATTACAGAAACATGCCCTTTTGTGCCATGTAGCTAAATCTTTGATTTATGGCTCTTATCTTTGAGCTAACCTCTTTCTGTAAACTACATGAGGTTTGCACAAGCTCAGCTATTTCATTCTTATTTTTTATCTTAATGGGTTGTTTTCTCCCTAGTGGCCATGTCTCACAACCGAATAGGTTAAGGAGAAAGTATTTACTCTTTTAGATTCACCAAATACTCTTTAGTGTCTCAGTGGGTTCTCAGTCACTCCCCTAAGTAATGCACTCCCCTAAAAGCCTTGGCTAGCTTCTCCAAAAAGCCTTTCTTTTCTGCTGCCCTGTTCCTCCCACTGCATGCTCCAGTGGGCCTCACAGCAAAGCCCTTACAGGCAACAGCTGCCTCCTCTCCCTTCTTTCCACATTTCGCTTTCACCAGACACTCTCAGCCGATGGGCCAAGGAGAAGAAAATGAAAATGGCACCTCAGAATGGCTTCTTCTCCAGTTCCACCTTGTTTGCCTTTCACTGGTGACATCTGGATGTTTACAGAGTCACTCCTGTTTTCTCCCAGAGTCTGTCTACAGCTCTAGGTCTTGTCGCATAATTCAAGGAACACTGGAGATGTCTGTTATGGCAGTGCACTTAATTTGAAGGAAATCTGCATCTTGCTCAAGGTCCAAGACGATGAGATAAGTGAAGGTTCTTGTGTCTTCCTTCACCTGCATCCATACATTACAGCCTTGGCAGGTTGTACTTCAAGTTTTGTGCTCTGGGGTTGTTGCTAATGACTTGTTTCATTACAGATGGATTTTCTTCTCTGTTTTTCATTATTTCTGTTGTCTGGAGGTGGGACAAAACGTACTTTTACTCCAGCATTTAAAATAGAAGTCTTTATAAAACTGTGGTAAAAATATAGCAAGATGCTGATGATAGAATACTAAGTGAAAAAATGAAGGATACAAAATGAGACAACCAGGATGGTGCATAATTATGGTATCAAATCCATGAAGGGGATAATACACCAAAATGTTAAATCAATGTCTCAGTTGGAGAATAATTGAAAATTTTTCCATTGATAGTTCTTTGTATTTTCCAAGTTTTGTTTTGTTTTCAGTGAATAAGCATTACATTATATTCAACAAATAATGTTTTTCACATTCATGCAGCAGCACAATCTTGTGTAGGCCCCTGGACTAAGCATAAGCTTATATGTATACACTTTTTTGTTCAACAAATATTTACTGAATTTCTGCTGTGGGCCAAGCACTGTGCTATGTTTGAGGGGTATAACAGTGAACAAAGGTAAATCTTGCACATGGCAGCTTATATTCAGGTGGGGGAGGAGGCAGATGATAAACAAATAAACCCAGGATATGTTAAGTTGAGGTAAGTGCTACAACAGAGGAAAAACAACACAAGGTAAAGGCTCAGAGAGAAATGACAGTAGATTGAGGGCAGCCATCCAGTGTTGCAAGTCTGTATTGATCAAAGAAGCCAAGGAAGGTAAAAAGCTAAAAAAGCAGACCCTCAGAAGAGACTCACCAAGTTAATACTATATATGCTCATTGTTCATTATCAGCTAGATGGTCAGTAAATCAATAAATATATATATTTAAAAATTTCTGGGA
>PVHT020004020.1:40128575-40149431 GCA_004024745.2 Catagonus wagneri | reverse complement strand
AAAAATTTCTGGGAAATTCTCCTTAAGGACACAATATTTTTACCTTGAAATATATAGTGACTAATTATGTCTTATAAGCATTTGGGTCTTTAGGTCTTATAAGAATTTAAGGGTCCTTCCTGTTAAGATGTTTAATGGCTAAAATAATGAATAATAAAAGAGATTGCTTAACAACCATCCCAAACCACTGAACTGCAGAATTCCCATCAAACAGGAATTAACTCTGTACCCTACTTTAATACACTGTGTGCATTAAATGATTGTTCAGCACTAACATCTCGTCACCTCACCAAGCCTTTTCAGGAATTCTGTAGGAAAATTTAATGCGTTTACACTATACCCTAATAAACACAAAGTGCCTTGAAGTGGATTACGGTAACAAAATTTTCATTTTAAATATAAACAAGGCAAAATTTTATCTGTTATAACACAACTACAAAATGTGATGAAGGCCTGTCAAAAAAGCAGTAACTGTTCCACTTTGCACGTTTGCTAAGGAGTGCTATTTGTCAGGGAGGTAAGCCCACACCTCACCCGCTGCTTGCTACTAAAACACCCCAACAAAAAAAGCACCTCCATATTAGAGGTTAACTAACTCCCTCCAGATCCTATAGCTAGTGAACGACACAGCAAGCACTCAAACCAGGCACTCTAAAGTTCACTGCAGCACTCTATACAATAGCCAAGTCATGGAAACAACCTAAACGCCCATCGACAGAGGAGTGGATAGGGAAGATGTGGTACATACACACAATGGAATATTACTCAGCCATTAAAAGGAACGAAATAACATTTATAGCAACATGGATGGACCTAGAAATTATCATGCGAAGTGAAACCAATCAGACAGTAAAACACCAACATCAAATGCTACCATTTACATGTGGAAGCTAAAAAAAGGACACAATGAACTTCTTTGCAGAACAGATACTGACTCACAGACTTTGGAAATTTACGGTTTCCAAGGCCCTCACTTTTAACTATTACTCCCCACTGACAGTCCCTAAGCTTAAAATAACAGTGTGGGATGCTTCATTTTTGCTTTTTTTTTTTTTTTTTAAGGCTGCACCCGAGGCATATGGAAGTTCCCAGGCAAGGGGTCAAATGGGAGCTGCAGCTACTGCCTACACCACAGCCACAGCAATGCAGAATCTGAGCTGCCACTGCAATCTACACCACGGTTCATAGCAACACTGGATTTCCCAACCCACTAAGTGAGGCCAGGCATCAAACCTGCATCCTCCTAGATACTAGTCAGATTCATCTTTGCTGCGCCACAATGGCAACTCCCATGAAGCTTCATTTTTTATTAAAAAAAATTCTGAATTAAGTAATTTACTTGCATGCTCAAACAACTGTGGACTTATTTATGTGTACATTTAATTTTAAGTATCTATTTTTATTTATTATTATTATTTTTTTTAATGGCTGCACCCACAGCATATAGACGTTCTCGGGCCAGGGACTAAATCCGAGCTGCATTTGCAGCCTGTACTGTGCCGGGCACATATGGGGCCTGCGCCTCCACAGCGACCCAAGCCACTGCAGCTGGCTTCTCAACCCACTCCGCCACAGCAGGGACTCCTAAATATTTACTTTTAAAAGCCATTACATATTATTCTCTCATTTTTTTTTTTTTTTTTTTTTTTTGTCTTTTTAGGGGCCGCACTTGCGCCACATGGAAGTTCCCAGGCTAGAGGTCTAATCATAGCTGTAGCTGCTGGCCCACGCCACAGTCACAGCAACACCAGATCTGAACCGCGTCTGTGACCTACACCACAGCTCAGGGCAACGCTGGATCCTTAATCCACTGAGCAGGGCCAGGGATCGAACCAGCAACCTCATGGTTCCTAGTTGGATTCGTTTCTGCTGCGCCACAATGGGGACTCTGATATGTCTTCTTTTAACTTAGTTCCTCTCAGGCTGCTGCCACATAGTTTGCTTCTGCACCCACAGAGTTGCTCCTTTTAACTTAATAAACTTGCTGCACCAAGGTTAATAAGACCTGTAAGTTAAATAAAGTAAGTTCTGCAGCAAATTCTAAGGAACACATTCTGGGTTTTCTACCTTTCCACCCACCCATCAATCCATCTATCCATCTGTTCAATATCTCCAGGAATCACCATAATAAATTCTCTCCACTTGATTTCTACTTCCTCTACGCTAGTATGGCTCTCTTTTAAATTCTCACTTGTTTGGATAAAATACTGTCCTTACTGGACTCCTCGTAACACATCTCTGCCCAGTCTTCACTTTTCTGCCACATTCCCTTTCCAAATCATACCTTGATTTTGTTAAAAGAGATAACGTATGTAAATAAATTAGCACCTTGCCTGGTCTATAATAAGAGCTCTGTCAACAACATAATTTTTGCTACAGCTATGAGCCAGACACGAAGCTAAGCACTGGGAATGCGGCAGACATGAAGGAGAGCGGTCCCGACACTGAGGAGCCTGAAATCTAGTGGAGAAAAGTAAACAACTGGTCACCACACAGTTGTGGAAACACCTCACCCTGACTTGGGTGGAGGGAGAGGTCAGGAGGAATGAGTCGACAGGATGAGAAGGCTGGAAACAGGAACAGAAAAATTCCCAGGAGACTAATGGACCGGAAATCCCAGGAACCCCACGCCATTTAATAAGACTGCAGAAGCGTAGAACATTGGTCACAGGACCCAGGAGGTTAGACAAGTGTGTACAGCCCAAGTCAAGGGTTAGAATAGCACGCTAAGGATTTTGGATTTTATCCATCAGCAATGAGGACCCACTACAAATTCACTGGCACCGTCACTGATGCAATCAGTTAGAAAGACCAACTTGGGAACCATGAGAAAGGGATGGAGGGAGTGGACTGAAGAGGTTGCTGTGCTAATCAAAGAGAAAGATGACAGAAGACTGAGCGAACTGGGCATGGAAATGGGGCAATAACGTTGAGAATAACTGAATAAATGAGACATCTTGTTGAGTGTTTGGAGGATGGGAGATACTGGGGGGTTCGGGAGAAGGGAATGTCATGAATAATTACCTTGAAAATTGGGGCCCTTCACTAAAACTAAGAAATTGGGACAGAGCCAATATTTTGAGGGAAAGGTGATGAATTAACTTTGAGGTGGAGACTTTGTGAGAACTGATGAAATATCAAAATGTAAAGGAGCAGAAGACAAAGAGCATCCTAGCCTGGGGCCAGAGATAAAAATTTGGAAGTCATCAATACAAGTGATAGTACATAATACTTGAGTATGGATGACTCGAAAATATGTGTAGGGCTATTTTCGAATATCACACAATGAAAAAGATATATAGGCTCCCTTTTTCCACACTGGGAAGCAAATCAAGTTTTTAAAAAAAAAATTTTTTTAAGTATAGTTGATTTACAATGTTCCTTCAATTTCTGCTGTACAACAAGGTGACCCAGCTACCCATACATACATATTCCCTTTTTTTTTTTTCCCTATCGCACACCCTTTGATAGCTCAGGTGCACTCTTCGATATCTCAGCTGGTAGTAGATCAAGATGTGGCTCGAGTTATCATTTTCACATTTTTTCCTGCCATCCACATCATATTTCTTACTATGAAGTCACATCAAAATACCTATAATTTCCCAAGTCTGTCAGACGCTAATACACACTCCCCTAAATTTTCCACCTGGTGAACATCTACTTGGCCTTCACCTCTAAATCAAATGTCACTTTTTCTGGGAAGCCCTTGATGATCTGACCACCTTCCTTTCTCCTGATTCTAGGCAGAGTTCATTGCTTCCTCCTCCCTCCTACTAGAGCACTCGGTCCATGTCTCTACTATTGAGATAGTTTTTTCCTCCATTAGACATAAAGTTCAGAGAAAGGAAAAGAACTGCACCTACACAGGAAAAGGTATCACAAAGAATGACTGCATAAAGCTATGTGTCTTCCATCCGTAAACACCACCCATTACTCCACTTAAAAAAATGATGACTACTCCTATTTGACAAGATATGATGAGTATGGATGACTCGAAAATATGTGTAGGGCTATTTTCGAATATCACACAATGAAAAAGATATATAGGCTCCCTTTTTCCACACTGGGAAGCAAATCAAGTTTTTAAAAAAAAATTAAAACTGTACTTAAAAACCTGGTGTTTTTTTTAAAAATCAAGTTTTAAAAAAACACCAGGTTTTTAAGTACAGTGTGATACTTTCGGAATGACCTACTAAGATTTTAGTTTTACTCCCACATTACTAGTTTGCATGTTGACACAACTGATGTGGTCAAAACAGGGTGTTCATTTAGAAAAATACTAACTATGAATATACGAGTTCCTCTCAGTGGATACACCGCTGTATTTCACTCAAGGCAAAAAAATGGGAAGAGATGAAATCTAAAAACAGGTAGACAGGTGGAGGGGAGTCACAGGGGGCTTCACCAGGATCAAGTGGGAGATATTATGGCACTCTGATAAAACATCTCCTCCAGAAAGGACAATTCAAAGACAATAAATACAGAGTTGAGAAGGTTCATATTTGTTAAGTTCCCAACATATGATAGGCATATTCTTTAAAAAGAAAGAAGACAGCCACCCAATCTGGGTTGGACTTTAAAGAAAATGCTAAAGAATACTAAGAGATCCAACTGTTCCAATGATAATCATTCCCTTTAGAAGCATCAGCTCTTCTGGAAACAGGATTATTCGTTTTTGCCTACTCAGCCCCTTGAACAGAAGAGACAATCTATAAATCCTTAATTTGACTAACATCAAAAGGCCTTTCAAATTGCTATTCCTCCCCTGACTCTACTTAATTGCACAAAAGAGACATTTCTGAAATTCACTTGCTTTCTATTTAGAGAATATTTATACAAATTTTCCAAAACACTGATGCATGCATATTGTCTGAAATTTCAACTATGACTAATTTATGATCAAATGGAAAGAAGTTGTAGGACATTTTGTTTTTCAAACCGACCACTACTTCTTCAGGGAATCTGTTAGTTTTCATTGTTGACAAACAGTTTAATGAGTGGATTAAAAGCTAAAGATGAGATGGTTCCAAATATCACAGAGTGACCTATTTTACATGACTTAAGAATGAGAACTCTAAGGTGGAAATAAGAAAAATGTGTATATGCAGAAAATCTACTATATAAGCATCTTAACGCTGGCCTCCTCCTTAGCTTTGAGTATAAATAAACAAATATACCCTCAAATATCTGTAAGATATTTAGTCCTAAGGGTCATCTGTCTTCACACTACCAAGAGGAGGACGTAAAGGTGAGAATGCTTGGCTCCAGCTCTCACGTCAATTAAAGTGAAGACAAGTCGTCCACGACTCAATTATTTCTTACTGGTCACAAACAGGGTGTACCACATTAGGCATTTGTTCCAAGAAGGTTGTGTTTTAATTTACCAAATACCTTGAAGTGGCAACTTTCCTTCCCAGACACGTTGTGACTATGTACCTACCATGCGCAAAGATACAAGGTCAAAAGTCTTTGATTCACTTTTTAGTTCTAGAACTGAAGCACCTTAGCCCTTAACTTCTCTGTTTCACATTTTCCATTTTTAACACTAACAGCATGACAATTTTCTTCTCATCTTTTGAAATATTTAATACACTGTCATGACAATGAACATGACAAACTCAATATTTTAAAAGAACAGTTGATTTTGATAATAATATTTAAACTTGTTGACTACTTACTGTGAGCCAGTCATTGTTTTAAATCCTACCTAAACCATGTTATTCTTACAAAGACCTCTGAGACAGGTAATCGCTTGTGTCAGGTTCCCATGAGGAAACAAGTGGCACAATCAAATACAATTTGAAGGTAGTTTAATAAAGAGATCATTTGCAAAGGTGTGGGCAGGGATTGGAGAAACTACAAGCGATGGTGTAGTACCCTGAGCTATACGACTAAAGGGGAGCAGTTATCAGTATGAAG
This sequence comes from Catagonus wagneri, assembly GCA_004024745.2. NCBI lineage: Eukaryota > Metazoa > Chordata > Mammalia > Artiodactyla > Tayassuidae > Catagonus > Catagonus wagneri. The sequence goes on along the minus strand of PVHT020004020.1, from coordinate 40,143,512 downwards.
TGTCTGGAGGAGGGGACAGTTACCAGAATTCAGAACGCGGCCTTAGGGAGATGGCTGCCTGTCAGGAGCCATGGGCTACAGTCTAAGGAGGTGAGCTGATAAGGAGGGAACCTAGGGAATATACAGCTCACACTCTCCCCCCACCTGCTTGCTAATCTTCTGCTGTTGCCTCCCACTGGCCAAACCCAACCAGAAGCCAGAGAACTGATTCAGTCCAAACGCCTCAGCACACAAAGCAGGTGGAGAAAAGAAGAGAGTGGATCAGATATCCATGATTCCCATTTCACCCCAACCATCCAAAAATTACCTTGATTAAATGAGGTAATCAATAAACATTGGTTACCGAATGAAGAAACAATTTCAAAATATCAAGAGGTTCAGTAAGCTTCCCCAAATCACACACATAGTAAGAAGCTGAGCTGGGCCTCGCTCAGAGACTCAAATCCATGCTTATAACCGGTACAGTCGTCCATCCACTGTTTTTAACCCACACCAATTATAAGTATGCTCTTGGGTGTTCAGGTGACAGTGAGAATGACAGGAAATAATCACCACCCCCAAGGAGCTTGTGACCTGTGTGCCAGTTTTGTTATCTCACCTTTCCATCTCATACTGCCAAATCTCCAAATTGCCTTTTAGCATCAAAAGTTTTATAAACGCAGGTCTGAGGCCTCTTGCAATTCTATCATCCATCCCAACTAGTGGCTGAGCAGTGAAACCTTCCATCACAGAGCATTTTGCCCACCTGCCTGGTACCATCCTGCTTCAAAGGGACGGTGTGAATATAAATAACACAGGTTACACAATGATATTTTTTGAGAAGACAGGCTCTTAACCTCTATTTACTGCGATGGAGTAAGCCTTAGGTCTTATATTATTCATACATTTACTAGCAAGACATCTTGCAGGATTCATTTACTCAGTCAACATGTATTGATCGTAGAGTATGTACCTGAAAAATTGTGTTGGGTACTTGCACAGACTTGAGAAAACATTCTTATCAAAATCAACAAGTGGTTTTCTATGTGGATGAGTTAACAATGACCCAGATGGAGGTTTAAAGTGCATTAATCACCCAGAGAGGTCGTGGGCACGCATTCTGGAGGACGATCAGGACAGTACCCTCCTCTCCTCCCCAGTTTGTTCAGAGTTGGGACATAAGGTAAAATCCTGTATTAAGCACAAAACATCCAAAGGCTGTTGTTGCTCAAGACAATCAAGTATTCTGCTATTTTCCATCTTTTAGGAAGGCCCTCTTTTTTTTTTCTTTTTAGGACTGCACCTGTGGCATATGGAGGTTCCTGGGCTAGGGGTTGAATTGGAACTACAGCTGCCAGCCTACGCCACAGACACTGCAATGCAGGATCCAAGCCACCTCTGCGACGCATACCACAGCTCACAGCAATGCCAGCTCCTTAACCCACTGAGTGAGGCCAGGGATCAAACCCACAACCTCATGGTTCCTAGTCGGATTCATTTGCACTGTGCCACGATGGAAACTCCAAAGCCCTCTGCTTTGAAATATCAGCTTTCTGTGCAAGGGTCCGCCTCGAATAGATCAAATGGAAATCCGTCCCTGTGGGTTTTTTCTTAGTTCTGCTTTTGAGCTTGGGGAGGCCACTCTTTCATGCCTGATCCTGACTGAAATAGCACATAAAAAATCTTTGGTCCTTTCCAGGGACAAGGCAAGTGAGCTGGCACAGCTACTCCCTTTCATGCTGTGCAAGCATTAGCTTTGCATTTTTAAAAACTATTGTACAATGTGTCATGCAGTGAGGTTTGCCAAAAGGAGGGAAACGCGAAAAAAGAATAGCAGAGTTGACTTCCTACATGCCCGTTTGAATGATTCTGGAAAACTGTCAACCTGGATCAAGTTCTTATACTAATTTGACAGTTTCCCACTGATGGCAAGAATGCAAAACCATCAATTAGCCTCGTGATAACTATTAAGAACAATCTATTTTCTTGCTAATTTTAACAAATGGACAAATTCATTCCATTTAAAAACCCAAATACTTGATGCAATTTATTGCATCCGCGAGCTCTAGGTGAAATCACTCTTTCAAACATTCTCCAAATGTTTACTTAGGTACACATACCTGGGCTTTCTGCTGCCTACAAAAGCTCTGAGTGTAAGGGACTTCTGTCTCGTGAATTTTATTTACATACATTATGAGACAGAAACAAAGAAGAATCCATCAGGTCTGTTAGTGGGAGCCGCTTACATGCCTTTTCTGACCAACTCAATCTGTAACTTGTGAAGAGCTCTGCTATTTCCTAGCAACACGAGTAAATATTGTGCTGCATCCAGTGCCCAAGATTTGTAACCATGTTAATCTGTGAGTACTCGACTTAATTAAAGATTAGACTTTTAAATTGTATTTTTTAGTGCACAACGGTACTGCTAAATTATGATGATCAGCGTCTAAGTGTGCTTATGTCTGCAGAACTCGGGGAATGGAAATGAATCATTTATTTCCATCTTGATATGACTACTCTTCACCGAGGCGCTATTCTCCGAGTTCACAGGCCTCGGAGTTCATTGGAACTGTATGGCTAAAACACAGCTTGGAGACCTCATTTATGAAAATTCCTCTAAACCTTTCACCACTTTGACAAATCCAGTCCAAGTTCACTGAGCCAATTCTAAAGTAGCTCTCAGCCTTTTTATAGGTTTTCAATTACACCAACACAGCACACCAGAGCCGTCATGCTGGACCAAGGACGCCGCAGTCACAGAGGCACAAGTTCTTTGGTAAGAGATGCAGATGAAAGCAAGGGACCCCAAACTGGAGCCAACAGAGGAAAAGTACTGTCTGTCTTGAACTATCCTTGACTTATTAAAAAGGGATCGTCAGTTCTGAAACATGGCTAGTGCTTAGTTATTTACAATGGGGTGTAAGCTTTGATTTTTTTTTTTTGTCTTTTTGCCTTTTTTATCTGGAGCCGCACCCGCGGCATGTGGAGGTTCCCAGGCTAGGGGTCTAACAGGAGCTGTAGCCGCCGGCCTTCACCACAGCCACAGCAACGCAGGATCCGAGCTGCGTCTGCAACCTACACCACAGCTCACAGCAACGCCGGATCCTTATCCCACTGAGCAAGGCCAGGAATCGAACCCGCAGCCTCACAGTTCTTACTCAGATTCGTTAACCACTGAGCCACGAAGGGAAGTCCCTTGATTTTTTTTAAACTTTCAAAATTTACTTTGCAAAAATATTCGCAGCTACTCTGCTCTCCAACTGTTCCAAATAGTGTGTGTGCGTGTGTGTGTGTGTCTTGTTAGGGCTGCACCCGAGGCATATGGAGGTTCCCAGGCTAGGTTTCAAATCGGAGCTGTAGGAACCAGCCTACACCACAGCCACAGCCATGCCAGACTGGAGCCACATTTGCAACCTACACCACCGCTCACGGCAACACCAGATCCATAACCCACTGAGCGAGGCCAGGGATTGAACCTGCATCCTCATGGATGCTAGTCAGATTTGTTTCTGCTGAGCAACGACAGGAACTCCAGTTTTTTGTTTTGTTTTGTTTTTTTCAAGAATTGCTCAAAACATTTTCCAGATTCCACCCTCCTCCTACATAGTGTGTGACAGCAGAATTTACTTTTCCCTGTATGCACTCTGAGAAGCAAAAACCTCAAGCAGGTCAATGAGCTTTCCAGGTTGAGACTGGGATTCAAACGGGTGAAACGGAGGTTAGGCCTAATTCCACTTCTATTTCTATGTACCCTTTGAGTGGGCCCGAGGTAACGGTATTCTTTTCTGAGACAAGAAGCCCTTCTGAAAGTGCTTAAATGTCTTAACAGATGAAACACGAATATTTTCTTCCATTTCCAACCAACGAATTTATTTGAATATGTGGTTAGCGTGGTTTTACGGCAGTACCAATCTTTGAGACTTGGTTGAATGAATTATTTTAAGTGACATTTATCACCAGAGGTCAAGGAGATAAGCGAGCACATTAGTTGGTGGGGGCACCTGCAAAATTTAAATACTGGAGGTGCAAAGGCAAATTTACTCAGCTACAAATCTCCCATTCTCTCAGGGGGGGTAGTGATGACTCTAAAACCACTGGAAACATGGAGAAAGTTCATCATTATGACTCTAACAGCTTCCTGATTCGGGCTGTTCCTTCTTTGTATATTTAAAGTTCTAAATGTCAGTTGGCCTTTTTTGTAATCTCAGTAGGAAGCTTGTTCAGTGGATAAGTTTTATTTTGGTGTTGGCCCATCCTGCTTTTTTTTTTTTTCCTTTCTGTTAAATAAGACCACTACTATTTAACATGCTGAACTACAGATAAGATCCCCTAGAATTCAATATTAGAGGAGAGAAAGCTTTGAGCTAAATGAGACAGGCCGGAGGACAGCATGATTCTAGGCTGGAATGTCCCCTTCGACTGCAGAGGCCCCTGTCCCCTCAGTCTGACTCAAGCGTGGTTGGTCCTCTGGCACCAGACAGGCCCAGGGTTGAAAGGCAGGAGGCAGGGCTGGGGAGGGGAGCCTTCAGAGACCAATCCTTGCAGCTCCTGAGGTTACAAATAAACTTCCCCATCCACGAATGCTTTCCATGTCGCCAGTGCCAACTGTGGGCCTCCTAAACACTGCCCCCCACACCCAGGACAGAAAGATGACCAACACATTCCCTACGCTCAAGGGCTCCAGTTCAAGACTACAGGCAGCTAAGTACAACACCCCCTGGAACGGCAGAGGCACAAGCTAAGTGCTGGGGGGAAGGGGTGGCAGTGGCCTCGGGGGTGGCCTGCAGGCCAGCATGGGAGCCACCAGCCACACGTGGAGACAGAGCATAGCAAGTGTGGCTTATCTGAGTTAATACAATATACCTCGATTTCAAAGAGTTTGGGGGAAAAAAGAATGTGAAGAATCCGGCTAATGATTTTTTTTTTAACACTGATTACAAGGGGAAATGCTAATAGTTTGGATATACTGGGTTAAGTAAGCCATTATTAATACTAATTTCACCTGTTTCCTTCCACCTTTCTTACTATGCCTACTGGAAAAGCTGAAATGACCTAGAGGCTCGCATTCACGGTCACAAGCAGCCAGTTCTGGTCACAAGCAGACACGTGGAGAAGAAAACTTTGGAGGCTGTCCCAAGAGCAAGCAGGTGGGTGAGCGGGGAGAAGTGATTCATGGAAAGAGTTAAGATGAGACACACGGGAGCCTACGAGGGGCTGCAGAGGGAGCAGAGCTGGTGGTGTCCGCTTCCTGAAGAGCACTGACCGGTCAGGCCACAGCAGAAAGGCCACAACGTGCAGGCCAAAACACAGACCACAGTCACATCACGAAAAAATGAGATGCAGCCTGTGGTTTGCAGGGAGCCCTGCTCAGCTGGGGACCAGACTAACTAGTGAGCCCTGTCTTCCCCCTCCTGCGGCTCGTTGTCCGGTCACTCTGCCTGCTCATCTTCAAAGGGGTGCCTGCTAGGAACTGCTCTGTTGTGTCCCCTTTACCCTGTAGATTAAGTCTCTGGAAACCTGAAGTTCTCTCAACACCCAAGGAGGGGCGGAAAAGGGCAGAGAAGTAGAAACATCTGGGACTTGAGTTGCGAAGCTGCAAAGACTGGAAACTCGTGCAGAACGAACCCTTTACACTTCTTTTTTCATCCAACTTACCAGCTTTATTTAATCTGTTAGCCCCCTTCTCGGCTCAATGTGAGCCAGGTGGAAGTGCCAGGAGCTCAGGAACCACATCTGTATGCTGCGCTGACCGCAGCATTGAGCGTGAAGCCCGGCAAACTGCAGCCCAAAATAAATGTCTGTGGATGGACTGAAACGGAGAACATGCAGCCACCTCTGTTGGTGGAGGATCTGCTGAGTTAAAGTGTCCAGGTGTGTAAAGGGCACTCAGGAATGAGGGAGGCTCTCATCCAGGGAGGGTCAAGCAGCCATGCCACATCACTCTAAGGGCGCTTTCTGCTCTGCATGGGAAAAAGTGGCAGGGCACAGCGAGCTGAGACCTTCCCAGCCCCTTGTCTGCTCCTGGCACTGGAAACATTCCAGGAGGCTCCATGGGCAGAAGCAGCTACTTGACCTACTCAGCTGAAGTCTGAGGGCAGTCGGGGCTGACAAGGGCTGGGCATTTCCCTGGCCGGGTCTCATGTCTTGCTTGATAAGATGAATGAGCATGGAGACCAAGTGAAGGAACAGTGATGCAGATCTGGGCTCTGCGTTTAATTCTACGCTCACCACTTGGCAGCTGGGAGACGAGTATGTTCCTTCTCCAAACTTCATTGCCCATAGCTTAAAACAGGGTTCATCATGCACGTCTTAGGGAGATGGTTGGCTCCGAGGTGCTGTTCAGAAAAAGCTGGCACATGGTGAGCACGATAAATGGTTGCATGTGATGCATGGTAAACACTCAACAATGGCTATTGTCATTCTTCCAGATTTCAGCTTTTAAGCGAGGTTTTTAACCTGGAGTCCGTGGAGCCCCAGGAAACCCACAGATGGAAACCCTTGAAACCAAATACAAAGTGGTGCGTGTGTGTGTGTGCACATCTTTTTTCTCTAAGGAAAGAATTCCATAGCTCTCATCAGAACCTCAAAAGGCTCTCAGACTGAAAACAGGTTAAGAAACATTCTTAAGCTTCTGTGGCTTCCAAAGTGTTTAGCTCATTTTGTATATATCTCTGGTATAAATTTCTGCATGATCCTCAGAACTAAGCCTCTCCCATGCCTGTTAAGGGCACTGCATTTTACACACAGCAGCCCGACTTCCATGAGAGGCGTTTATAATCTGGCCACAGCAGACTCACAGGAACATGACTGCAATTCCTAAGGTAGAAATTCATCTCAATTTCAACTACATATGGTACAAAAGTCTTTACCTCTTTAAACACATCTTTTTCCATTGTGTTTCTGACACAACTGATGGCCAAGGGAGGCAGCTGGAATGTTTGACTCCTGGGAAATAGTCACTTCATTTTAGAACAACCACAAAAACATAATGGATGAATTGGAAGAGCCCAGATGGAGCCTGGGTCTACCCACTCAGGAACCCAGATGAGTGTCTGGCAACTATGCAAGGTCCAAGAAGAGGGAGCTTAGTGGCGAGCAAGCTGCTTCTACTCTTTGAATGTTAGTTTCTGGGACTTTCCACTGTGTCTCAGTGGAAAAGAACCTGACGAGTATCCATGAGGATGTGGGTTTGATCCCTGGCCTCACTCAATAGGTTAAGGATCCAGTGTTGTGTGAGCTGTGGTGTAGGTCACAGATGCCACTTGGATCTGGCATTGCTGTGGCTTTGGTGTAGGCCAGTGACTGCAGCTCCAATTTGACCCCTAGCCTGGGAACTGCCATATGCCACTGATGCAGCCCTAAAAAGCAAAAAAGCAAAAAAAAAAAAGTTAGTTTCCTCATATGGAGAAAAAGGGTGATAATGGCAATACCTCCTTCATGGGGCTGTTTTGCGGAGTCAATGATAATAATCGTAAGGCATCTGGTCAGTACCCAGCAGACAGGAAGCACCTCACAGATATTAACTATTCGATATCCTCTTAATGGGAGGAAGAAAAATTATTCCTCATCTGATCTCTAAGCTATAGATTCTAGCCTTGAGATCTGTTTCGGGTCACTGTATTTTTCTACCTCTTTCTTAAGGTAGTTCTTGGTGACCAAGCAGGAAAAGAGCACACCAACAGCTGGGAGAACTGTTGCAAAAGTATCTGAGTAGCAATTTCAAAGAGAACCTGTCTTCATGTCCAATGTTTTGAGATGCAAATGTGAGAGTCAAGTTAAAGTAAAGAAAATACACCTAAAAATTCACAGGATGAAGGTGCACGATTTAGTACACATATTTCATTCATTCATCTAGAAATCACTGTGCATATCTGATGTGAGAGGCACTGTTCTGAGCACAGGGATACATAAAGACCAGGAGGCGCTCAGGACATTCAGAGCAGCAGGAGAGACAGACAAGCACAGCCAATGCTGCACCACAGGGTCAAGTCCGAGGTACGGACTGGGTAGGGGGGTGTGTTCAGCAAAGGCTTCTTGAGAGAGCAACACTTGGGCTGTGTCTGAAAGGAGATTTCACTAGGTCAAGAAAGGAGAAACAATATTCTACAGAGACAAAAGCACATGCCAAAGCATGAAAAGGAGAGAGAAAATGGACATGTGGTGTCCTTAATGTTACAGAAGCCAGCACAGCATGGGGACAATATGGGCAGCTCTAAGAAGTCTTTGCTGCACACCCTCCCACCCATCCACTCACTGTGACAAACAGGAGGCAGGGCACATCATGGGAAACCTTGGAATTCATGGTCATGAGCCTGGACTTCTTCCCCAAAGCTATGCAGTTTTGAATAGTTCTTTTTTACTGAGATACAACTGACATATAACATTATATGTTTCAGGTGTACAATACAATGATTTCCTATTTGTACAGACTGGGAAATGATTGCCAAAATAAGTCTAGTTAACATCCCTCATTATACATAGTAACAACTCTTTTTCTTGATAACTCTTAAGATCTACTTTCTTAGCAATTTTCAAATATGCACAATACCATTATTAACTATGGTCACCATGCTGTATATTATATGCCCATGGCTTATTTTTTTCATAGCTGGAAGTTTGTACCTTTTGACCGTGGACTCATGGTTTGATTTTAGGTATTCGTTCTTTAGAAAGAGCGCTCAGGCAGTGGTGAAGAGGATGGCCCAGGAGCAGAGAGACTGGAGGCAGCATCTTAGACGTGACTTAGAAGTGAAACAGGGCAGGTCTAAACTCACCGGGGAAAAGAGGGAGACGGAGAGATGGAGCAGCAGGCCCTGGCGATGGACTGGGTGGAGGCGGAGAGGGAGACCGTCAGACCAGGACCCTTTCCAGGTTGATGGCTTAGTGGCTTATCGAAATACGCTCTGTCCTCCAGGGAAAACAGATGCAGCAGTACATACTGCAGTTTCTGCCTGCAGAGACTCTACTCTCTCTTCTTTTCAATAGTTTCTCTTTAAAAACCACCCATTCTCTGCACTCAGGTCATGTGTTTTAGGACAGCTTTGCTGACCATCCTCCCAGGTACCTCCTCCACTCGCCCGCTCCCTACTCACACAGACCTCCCTCCCGCTCCCCACGGCTCCCGGACAGGGCCATGATCAAGGCCCAGCCAAGCAGTATGTTCCCAGTCTCAGGCCATAAGAACGGTTCGGGCATGGGCATATGATCAAAGCAGTCTAATCAGAATTAATCCTGAATTCTTCTCTTTTCCCACAGGGATTATGTCTAAAGCTGCTCACGACCATTTACCTCACTGAAGAAGAGAGAAAATCAGAACTGGATCCTCCCTAAACTTTTCCAATACGGGAGCCAGGATATGCCCATTCCTCTCTGAACACTGGGTTTCTGTGACTTCCCAAAAAGAGTCCTGACAAATACAAACCGTAGAGACAATTTTTTTTTTTCAAAAACAAAAACCCAGAGTCTATTTTTGTAAGTGGTGGATTACAAAAACCTATATTACTATGACACTAGTACCTTACAACACTCAAGTCTACGAAAGGCATTTCGGGTCTTTATAACAAATTCTTCTGTGACTAATGAAAAGCCAGACCTGACTGCTTTAGAAAATGTTACTGCAGCAGATAATGACACATTCACTCATTAAGTTAACATTTACTGATTATCCTCAAGGTTCTTAGACCTGTGCCATATAAACTAGAAAAGTGTACGCCTGGGTTTGAGCTGGGCCATCCAAGGCTCTACACTAAAGAGCAGCTGTGTGTGCTGTTCAAGCTAATTGTGTGACGTTAGCTAGGCCAGGTGTTTCAGTCTGGGCCAGCAGCTGCACTCAAAGGTAAGGACACCACCTGAGTTTCAGACCGGCCATGTATAAAACAAGGCTGGCAAAGCAGCACCTCCACTGAGCCTGCAGGTGAAAGACGGAACAGGACGTGTTTTGCATTCCTCTCCCCTCTAATAAAACATCCACTGACATTTATGGTGGAGCCTAGATGACATCGTGCCAGGCTCTCTGCTTTCTCTGCTCTCCCTCCATGAGAAAATGCCTCCATCAGCATGGGTTTCACTGCCATTCGGGCACTGACATCTCTATGTGACTGTGCCTACACTGTCACCTCCTACTCTGCCTGCTTCCCAGTGGCTGGGCCAAAAGAAATCTTCAAGTGTGCATCTCTGGTGGGGACTGGTTGGTTGTGCCACTCAGTGTACACTCCCAATTCCGACATCAGTGCTCCCATGTCCCTCGAGGAAGCACCCACCTGCTCCTGGGGTGACCTGTCTTAGTGGGGCTGTCAGTAGAGGCTTCTGGCTCACCAGTGTGCCTGCCACTCACGCTAGGCCAAGGACGTTCTCCTTCCTGCTAAGCTAAGTCCAAGGGCAGACCTCCAGCTGCCTGCCTCAGGAAAAAGAACATCAGTTCCTACTCCCTAGCCCTCCGGAGTAGTTTTGTTTGTATCCTGAGAGTGATGCTGACTTCCCTTTGACCCTTAGGATATCCTCCAGGTTGCAGTTTGTTTTCTGTTGCTTTATGACTAGAGACACTTCATTATATACGATCCATGCGATTTAAACACTAAGCAATAGTAATGGTCATAGCATGCTCCACTGCTTATAAAGTACTTTCACATTCAATTTATCTCTTCTAATCAACCTTCCTGGAACTGAATTTTTCTCCTCCCCCAAATATATCACTTATTGATTCCTCTATTTCTCACAACAGCACAATCATTCTTTTAGTCACTTAAGCCTTTTTAAATCTCAGAGTGATTTTGACTCGAGGCTTTCACTAACCTTCTATAATCAGTCACCTAATCCTAAATATGGGATCTCCCAGATCGATTCCTTTCTTTCCTCCTTTGTCAGAGTCTTCCTCACCTGCAAACAATGAATTCTGACGCAGCTACCAGCCTAACTCTCTCCCAACCATCCTGACGCCAATGGCAGAGCATATGGCTAGGATTTCCTTATCTCTCCTCTTCTATGTATGGCTTACAGAATAACGATTATAGGACAGTGTTTTAGAGGGCAATTCCTTAACCTTATTTCTAGGCCGTCTACAAGTACACTATCTTATAGTACACTATTCATCAACAGAAAACTGAGGAACAAGTGTTTTCATACATGTACCAGATTAAAAAAAAAAAAAAAAAACTACAGTTTTTGGCAACTCCCTCTGATTGTTAAGTGGTGTTTTTCAATACCCCTTGAATCTGGTGTGAACTTGTGATTTGATTTGGCCAATGGCGGGAGTGGCAAACACAACACAAGTAGAGGCTTAAAAATCACCTTGAACCGGGGTTTGCTCTTCTGCCACTCTTAGAACACTGCTTGTCTGTCATGTATATAAGCTGAGGTCCATCAGGAGAATGGGAAGCACATGCCCCCGTGACCTGGCCCAATAACTGTCAGACATAAATGAGGCCATTCTAGATCAAACTACCAGCCGACTGAAGATATCTGAGGAACTCAACCAAGACCAGCAGAAGAACCACCAAGCTGAACCCAACCTAAACTGCCAACTGCAGAATCAGTCCTTGTGTTAAGCAACTACATTTGGGGGTGATTTATTACACAGAAATGGATAATTAATAAAAATCTATGCAGATTTGGTTACATTCTCTTTAGATTTCCTTTTCAATGATTATTCAGTGTCTTGGGTGCTCAATCATACGATAATTTCTTTCATGTTTTGTGCCATTATTTAATTTTTCATGTGTCCTATTTCACTGCTTGTAAGTTCCTTGTGAAGAGACTCTGAATTTTATATTTTTATATTCCATGTATATGCACAAAGTATATACACAATGACTGTTTAGGAATCAACCAGTAGCTTTCTAGGGCCCAGCTGTCAAATCATAACAATCAACGTTCATCATTTCAACACATATTTTGATCAATTCAAAAAACTTAAAAAAAGAGATAAGATCAAGCCGTAAAATATAAAATCTAGTTATCTAACCTAGATATCACGATATCTAACCTAACAGTATAACATTACGCATGATATAGATCATATTAGTAGACATTTCATTGATTTATTTCTAGAATCATTTCCAGAAAATTACTTCTTGTAAGTGAAATCCACACACCAATTTAAGGAGCACAAGGAAACACGTATTATAAAGGTAAAAGTTTCACAGAAGCAAATGTTTGATTTTTCACCAGGAAATTATTTTTCTCCCAAGACAGAAATTTCTCCTGTGTGGTTTGCAACCCTAATCTGACAATCTGCCAAAAACAAGGCTTCTATTCTAAGAATGTCACTCATTCTCTTGTTGCTGTTCAATTAGATTTTGCATTTAAAAGAGAAATTCCCTTGTGTTTCTTATAATGATGCACCTGCTCCTTGGGAAATTTCCTCTTTTGACAAGAAATGTCTTCAATCTGGCAAGAAAAACAGCTCCAGGCTTTCTCTGATAATATCAAAGACCATTTGTTTGTATTAGATGTTTATGGGGGTTTCCCTCCTCTTAAGCACAGCAAAGCACTGTTACAATTCCTTCTAAAACAACAGCGCACCCAAAGTTTCTTGGCCTCTGTTATGTATTTCCACTGTACACCTGCACCAGAACAACTGCTGGGAATTAGCAAATCTGTGACACAGTAGACAGAAAAATTCATCTGCTTTAGACGCTTCCTTTTGGATCTTAATACACGATAAATGTCAAATCAATACATGAAGCATTATTTCAAAGCTACCATCTCGTAACCTTTCTCCATGAAAAGCATGCTATGGAGACAATGAAGTTTGTATTCAAAATTGTATTGAATACTATTTTATTTATTTGTGTGGGGGGGGGGGGCGGGGGGAACCTCTGCATGCAGCAGCTTGACGTGGGATCTTAGTTCCCAATCCAGGGATTGAATCCAGGCCACACTGGAGAAAGCGCCAAGTCCTAACCACTAGATCACCAGGGAACTCTCATGTATTGCTTGTTTTTTGTACTTTATTTCTACCCGAGATGTCCAAAGATCCTTAAGAGGAGCACCATATTTTTTCTGGAACTCCTATATATTTGGCTATGGGTAATCTTCAATTACTATCCCAGTCCCGAGAGATTTCTGTGATGATGATGAAAACGTCACACCTGTTCAAATAGTTTTAAGGACACCTTTAAGGTGTCTCCCTAGACTCTAACCATGCTGAATGCAAGTGAACATTGAGATACATCAGAAATACCCAACAGACCTTCTCTCCCAGATGCGAAGTCGTTTGCATACTGCTTTCCTACACCTTGTCCTCTTTGCCTTGTGCAATTTCAGTATGGACAGATGAAATACAGATTTCAACCCAGTCCCAACTGGGACGTCCGCTCCGTAAAACGAGAAATAGGCTTTTGCCTTTCTGCAGATTCTGCAAGGAAAAGCCTGTGCTTGAAAATTACGTGTTTAGAGTGACACCTTGGAGAACTGACATACTCTGCACACATGTAATCCTCATAAACCTCCCCAGACAGCCCTTATTTCATTTTGCAAACTGCACCCTGGCCGGGCTCCACAGCACGTGGTGTGTGGTGAGACTGTCCTGCAGTGGTTCTCCCTTCCTCTGGGCTCTCTGATGGACAGTTGTCAGTAATAGCCAAGAGGAGTAGGACCCAGCCACCAGCAAGTGAAAAATGGCCCTGACAGTAAGCTTCCTTAATTAACTTTCCCAAAGAAAGCCTGTTCCCACAGGAAAAAAACACCGCGTTTCCCCCCCTCCTAGCGGTCCATTGAAAATGAGCAACAATGCTGTTGCCTTTTTGTTTCCTAAAGACTTTCTTCCCTGCGAGCAGTAGCGTGTTCCTCAAAGAATGCTAGTATTTCCTGTGGAAACTGTATGGCTGCCAGTAATGGCTCGTAATTTTCCCTCTTTTCTTTTTCATAAAATGAAATAAACAAAACGTGGCATTTCACAATAGCCAAAATACCAGTTCACCTCACTTACCACCTGCAGATGAAAGTCATCACCAGGAGAAAAGCCAGGAGAGAGACACTCCCGGCTAAAATTGGCGCGGAGGAGCCGAGACGCAGGACAGCGCCAGAGGGTGGCGGTCGGAGCCTGGGCAGGAGCTGGTATCCAGGGGGCCGCGGAGCAGATGAACGAGGAGGGGTTCCCCTTGGGCCATAGCAACCTCAGGCGTGTCCCTCTTTTGCTATTACTATTATTGTTGGTGGTATAGTTGCTATTACTAGTACTTCGCCCCTGGTTATCTCGGCACTTAGGAACCGCAGCACTGCCCATCCCTGCTTCCCATGCGATCCGAGGTGGCAGCAAGAATAATAACCACAAGAAACGGGCAAATGAAAAGAACAATTCTTTGGAAATTGAGGCGGGGGCTGTTCCCCCCTCCTCCAAGGAGACCAGCCTCTTGGCAGCCGCCGCCGCGGTTACTATAGAGACCTCCCCCCTAACCCTTTCTGCAGAGACGCTGCCGCAACTGAATCAGCCGGGACTAGCGGCACAAAGGGGGCCCCTGGCTCTGGGGGAGCCAGGGCGACACCCGCTCGGGTCGCCTGGTGCAAACTTGGAAAGGCTCAGCCGCCAGCCCCGCCGCCCCCCGCCTCCCCGCGGCGCCCGCCGGGGACCTGGACTCACCCACGGCGCCCCGCGCTGCGGCGGCTCGAGAGCGCTGACCGACGGACGGACAGACGGACGGACGGCGGCGGCGGGAGCAGGAACCGCCGCAGCAGGAGCGCGCGGACGGTGGAGGCGCTGCCGCGGCCCCGCTACGTCACAATGCGGCCGGGCCTCCGGCGCCGCTCCCCGGGCCCCCAACGGGCGCGCGCGGGAGGGGGCAGCCCTGGGGCGGCGGGCGCGGGGCCGGCGCGGAGGGACGCGAAGCGCCGCGCGGGCGCACAGCCGGGACGGGGGCGCGGCCGCCACTGCCCGGGCTGCGGGAGCCGCGGCGCCCTCCAGATGCCGTGCGTCCGGCGCCCGCCCCCCGGCCCGCGAGCCCGACTCCGCCTGGCTGCGAC
>PVHT020004020.1:40086076-40128475 GCA_004024745.2 Catagonus wagneri | reverse complement strand
CCGCCCGCCCGCCCGCGCGGGTCCGCTCTAACCTGCTCTTTCTTTACCTTTGGCTCTCGTACCTCTGCTGTCTTCGGTGCTCCTCAACTGGCCTTCTCCTCTCCTCCCCTCCTACTTTTTGCCCCCGCTTCCCCCTTTCTCCTCCGCCCCCACCCCCGCCTCGAAGCCTCTCCCCCCCGGAGAAGGAATCGCCCCTCACCGTGATCCCTGCGTCAACCGCTGCCACCTCATTGGTCCCCAAACCATTCCAGGGTTCCATCCTCAGCCGGGAAAAGAGACGCGGGAAGGGGGGAAACGGAACATGGGCACGGTCCTGGGAAACTGCTGTGCTTCGGGAGCCCTTGGCAAGAGTGTTTTTTGTTGGCAGAGTCTTCAGCTCCCTATCCTCCCCGCCTGCACAGCCCACCCCACACCCCCGCTCGCCCACCCTCGAGGATTTCACCAAGGAGGGAAGGGCGGGGGGGGGGGGTTGCCCAGAATGTTCTGTGCCCAAGAGGGGGCGGTGGATGGAGGAGACTTTGATCTGAACTAATGGCTTTTTAATTCAACCGCGTTCAATACCCCAACGGCCCTGCAATAGTAGTAGTAACTTTACTCTTAGCGTCTCTTTCTTAATTGGGAGGGGGTGGGGAGCTGCTGGATGAGGCATGGGCAAGTCAGCCGTGGTGACTGCTTCTTTCCTTCCTAATTTCCGAAATGAAATCAGGACCAGTGGAAGCATTTATGCTAACATTGGCTTCCGATCATCTCGCTTTTGCCCTTTGGAAAGCTTTAAATGGTTTTTAAGAAATCCCTTTCCCAGGAGAGATGTCTCAGAGAAGCTCACTCAGCAAAGCCATTGAGGTCCACGCTCTTGCTCCTGGGTGTGGCTGCTCGCCTGAAGCTGCTCCAGAGAAGAGTGTCTTCCTGACACGTTCTCACTGCTTAGGGGCATCGCGGTTACCCTGTCGGTTCAAGAAGACAAGAGTGGCGTCACAATCCTGGGAAACTGGCCCTATCAGAGTTAGTGGCAATTGGGTAGTGTATTACATGTAAGAGTGGCATTGAAAACATAGCACCACTTAAAGAAAAAAGAAAAAGGGAAGGACCCGGTTGTTTAAAAACTGTGGTCCCCTGGATAACTAGTATAATACTGCATGCAGCGCCTGTGTAGTTCGGTGGCTGCTTTGTTGGCATTTCAGGAAAGGGATCATTGTACGACTGTACTGTTTGGGGGACATAGTCAGGCAATCCTTGCCCTGGACCTACTTGGACAAGTACAGTAGTTACTGAAGGCCATCAGAAGACATTTCACATGCTTTTAATTCCAATTCTTACTGAGAAACTAAATTTCGCCTTCTGCTTTTTGACATAAACAGCCAAAAGCCTGTTCTGCAATGCTGTAATTTGTTTATTACAATTTATCATATATGAGACTTTAAGTACATACGTGGAAAGTGGCTTCACAATTTTAAAAATACACATCATCCCTCAGAAAATATAAAATCAGATGACATCATATGGAACTAAAAAATACTTGAAAATATTGGGTTTAATTCTTTCACATCTGTTTAAAATAAAAATGCCTCCTTTTTTTTTTGCCTAGTATAAACTCTGAGAAAAGCACATCTTGCTTCCATCCATTAGATATGGTTGGAATTGGTGTCACCTTTGATATGTTCTATATGCAAACATACTTTTATTACCACCCGCTAAAATATTTTGACAGCCTGCTTTTTAAAAATCAAATTTTAACTTATTGAGGGAGTAATTTTTTGAGGAATTATAAATGGCTTTCTCCTTCCAACTTCACTAAACATCTAATATCTGCCCCAGTAAGCCAAGTGTTAACTCAGTGTAAATGGTTCAGTAAGAAGGGGCTTGATTATGTTGCACAGACAGAAAATGAATTGTCCCAGGAAAGAAAATTGTTTTTTGTGTAGCCAAAGGAATAGTATGCCAGAGTCTAAAAGAACAATCTTCGAGATATTGTTACAGATATTTTCCCATTTTTTGTAGTCATTTTGTTATGGTTTATTCTAACATGTTTTTGATTACACATTTACCATTGTTTCCATGTGATGATTTTTACACTGCGAGTTAAACATATGCATATACACATTTTCCCACGTAGGCGATGAGTTTGCTTTTACTTAGACTATTTGTTGGTTTGTTTCTCCTGTCCAGAGTCTTGCCAAATCCTAAACCACAAACTGATATACCAAAGTGTGGAAACAGTGAAGTAATTGGGTTGAAACAGAGCTGCTAGATTTTATATGGGATGGCAAAAAAGCCAGCTTCCTCAACATAAGGTTGACTTTTTAGCAAGCTAATAAATTGCTCTGCCTACTCCTTCAGTGACTTCTTAACTACTAACTAGTCTCATACTCAGTTCTCTATTCAAGCAGCTGCCTCCTTAGGCTAGTACTAACTGTGAGATGGTTTAGCAGCCACAGCCACTAGATCATTTCCCCCTTTTCAGAATTCCCATGCCTCTCACAGCATGGAGTGTGCAAGTCTTAGAGCACTTAGCATATTTCTGCTTCATGTCATTTCTTATCCCCTACTATTTAATCATCAGTTCCTATCAAATGCCAGGGAGTTCATACTACTCACATTTGAATCTTTGACACTGAGCAGATTTTTAAATTCTAGAGTTAGCTACTGAAAACAATTAGTACAGAAGTTCATTTTGCTGTATATCATCTGCCAAAGGGCTGCTATGTAATTATTCATTCAATTATTATGATTAAACATCTGCCTCTTTCTTTTTACCCAGTTTTGCATAATATATTTTATTGTGCTACAAAAATTAGATAAACCTGCTAAAATACTGCCAGTGATCAAACAGACATTAGTCTTTTTTTTCCTATTCTTTAAGTGTAGATTTGCTTAATAAAACATCCAAATCTGCATTAATGGCTCAGATTTTTTAATTCTCACTGCAGAGTCTGGATCATTGAAGAGAGACTTTCAGAAGTATAAATTTATAGTCCTTTCTGATTTCTGGTTGGGACCTATAATTCAGTTGGGCCAGACTATTCTTTTATTCTGGAGTCATTTGCTTCATTTGCTGTAAAATGTCTAAGTAATTATAAAATATGTGTATCAAGAATCAAATAACACTTCTTATGCCAGTGTGATTATTCCAGTCATGATAGTTTAGGTTATGATGTGGTAACACACACTCACCCAACGACTCAAAACTGACATAGGTTATTAAAAATGTATTTCTTGCTCTCACTATGTGACAGTTCCAGGTCAGCTGCATCTCTGTTTCCTGTCTTTTTCACTTTAAGACTCCAGACTAATGAAACAGCCACTAACGGCCATATTGTTGGTCATTCTTGTGAGGGAAAGAGAATTCAAAGGGCTTATACCAGGACTTCGGTGCTCCAGCTCAGAAGGTGTATATGCCATTTTTGCTCAAACTCATTGGTTGGAACTAATCATGGGGCTTCACTACTCGCAAGAGGACAAGGAAGTGCATCCTACAATACACCCGGGCATTTGGCAAGTAAGATGAGGCAGTATGAACATATCAGCCTTCATTTTAGATCTTATAAAATAGGAGAAGATTCTGACTTTTACAAAAAGCCATAGAGCTGATGTATGGAAATAGATGATGAACAGAAGTATAAATTCCCCAACAGTTTTAATTTCTCAAATAACTGCAAAATCAAGAGCAAAGAAGTATGTCTGACAAAGAATGATTAGGAGCCCAATTTTTGAACATTTTTAAGTTTCACAGAGGAAGAAATAAGGATAGAAATATGTAGTTTTACGCAGTTTTCTACCTGGTTATAAGACATCCCACACATTCTTCCACACCCCCCCCACCCCCAGTGCACATCTCCTTATCTTCAACTTCTTAGATGGGGTTCCTCTTTGCTACACCTGTTGGTCTTCGTGTCCTGAACTGAGTGTGACTTGGAATTTAGCGTTCCTTGCCTGACCTGTTTTTTATGGTCATTTCTTCACTCTCCAGTGTTCCCCCCTCCTTCAATATTTCTTCTTTTCTCTCTTCTTGGAGCAAGTGCTAGTCTTTGGCTTCATCTTAGCACTTCTAATAAAGTTAGAATTGGGGAGGGAGGTGAAATTCAAGGCTGGCAACTTAGCTGCTTATAATACTATAGCAACTTTAATAAAAGATCTGTATGCATCGTTAATTTGATTCACTGAGATTATCCTAGGCTTCCATTTAATCCTATTACTGTGCTTACAGATCATTGGACGTTTTGTCATTGGTATTTTTAAATAGAAAAAAATTAAACCATGCGCGAAAATACAGTCAAGTGATGAGTATCTGACCATGTATTCTGAGGCAACCTGGGGCAAAAACACCAACTATCCATGGAGGATTAATGGGTTTTTGGTAAATCAACTGACCTGAGACCATGATCTTTTTCCCTGTCCCTTCTTTCATAATGAGCCACGGAGTTCCTGTCATGGTGCAGCGGTTAACGAATCCAACTAGGAACCATGAGGTTGCGGGTTCGATCCCTGGCCTTGCTCAGTGGGTTAATGATCCGGCATTGCCGTGAGCTGAGGTGTCGGTCGCAGACACGGCTCGGATCCTGCGTTCCTGTGGCTGTGGTGTAGGTTGGCGGCTACAGCTCCGATTCGACCCCTAGCCTGGGAACCTCCATGTGCCGCGAGTGCAGCCTAAAAAGCAAAAAACAAAACAAAACAAAAAACTGTAATGAGCCACCAACAGGGAGCAAGAGCTACTGTAAAGCTGCTGGGATTCCTAGAGGAGCTCTGGATTCAAGTTTTATACAAGCTTCAGGCTGGATTTAAAGACACTTCCTTTAACTCAGTAGCCAGACTTGCACAGGTTTGAGCTTTATCTCCCTCATTGACTTGGGCTCACTCTTCTCCTTGGCCCTGAAAGAACTTCTGCCCATTATTAAACTTCATCTACCAACTTTCAGTTTTGACTGAAAAGTGTTATTTCTGCAGCAATCGGAGTGGCCTGGTCTCTTTCCATGGACTGCACCCACTCCATCTTTAATCACATTTTCCTGGATAATTTTAATGGAAAGGCATTTCCCTCCCAGGGGGTCTTGATGCCTTCAGATCTGTTTGATCTTCCTTTGGGTCCCATCACATCTCCCCATGGGTCTACTGATGCCTCCAATCTGAATCAGTTTGCCATTGACAGTGGTGTAATCTGCCTGAGTCCTGTGCTCCCAGAAATCAGCTGTGGTTGAAACGTGCCCCCACCTATTTGTGTTCCAGGGAAACAGCTTACCACAAAGAGCCACCCACCCCCCACTGGCTGTGATAAAATTTGCAGCCCCTTCTTTCTCATGACTCCATAGGCTTCGCACATGACTCCCTTGTTTACCTACGACAAGGTCAGACACAGACTCCCTTTTCTGCTTGATCCTGCTGACAAGACCAGACCCAGACCTTCTGACTTCCCATTCTCTGTCTCATGAATGAATTGCTGAGATTAGAACTATTTGTCCCTCTGAAACTTGCTAGACACAGAGAAAAACATTTCCTGTTCAGCTAACTGACCCAGACTTCCCCTGATGACAAAATGATCCCTATTGTAAGTCACCCCACCTGTAACTTGTCTGTTCCTCCCTATAAAAATCTAATGTAACATCACCACCCCTCCTCTGGAAACGCTGTGATACACAGATTTAGGGTGCTCTTCCTATTGGAAGAGCCTGAATAAAATTAATCATACTCGTCTGGCTTTTGACTTTAATACCATCCTTTCCTCCTTTTAAATTCTAGTCTCTTTTTTTCATCTTCATTAATAACTACTCCAGTCACTGATATGAACTGATATCATGGATCTATTATTTAACCCTAAAATGGTTATTTCTAAGCAATCTTGCTCATGTAACATTTTTAATCTCTAAGAAAAATAACACTCTACAGCAAAAAAAAAAAATGGAGAGTGTTTTAAATCCTTCAAATTAAATAGCCTAATTACTCAACTTTTTCTTAGGTTTCTTTTTTCTATTGGTGAAATAGTAGCCCTGTATCAGAAGTATTCAATTTAATCTGGGATAAATGATCAGCATACTTGCTTTTATACCATGACATGTGTATATATGACAGTATCTTAGTTATTAAATACTCAGCCATAAGCATACTCTATGCTATACCATGGGATTAATATATTTTTCAGAGCTGCCAAATTAACAATTTGCCTGCTAGGTTATACTACTTTCCAGCTTGGGCCAAGAGGACAGATAATTTCTGAAATGAAAGCCTAGGATGAATGGTTTCAACAACAGATGTCGTGTGCGCACGAGACCCTTCTCAGAAGGGGCACCTGTAACTTTCCTCCTGGGAATGATTCTCTCATACTGGACAATGTGCCTGAAACCAAACGTTATCTGAGGCCATCTGACCCTGACTGCAAATCGTCCTTTGGTTTTCCATTTGCAAGGGAAAAGAGAAAATTCATTTAAGACTGGAAAACTATGTCTTCGAGGGCTTGTGAAGTTCATCTTCTATAAACATGGAGAAGATGTAGGCAAGGGCACATTTAGATACCAGAGATTTCACACGTGTGCATAAAGAGATTAAATTTCTAACTGGAGGTTTTGGTATTTGAAATGAATTTGATGAGGTTGTTTCAAAAAGGAATGCAGGTCCGCTGAGTATGGCTGAATGATTTGAAAAGGAATGCAGGTCAACTTCCGAACACCATGCCACAGTTGCAGAATATGAAACCTATGAAAACGCATTCCATCAATTACTTATCAGCTGTAACTAAACAGCATTTTTTCCTTTTTTTTTTTTCTTTTTACAGCCACCTGTTGCTTATAGAAGTTCCCAAGCTAGGGGTCAAATCAGAGCTGCAGCTGCAGGCCTACCTCACAGCCACAGCAACACCAGATCCAAGCTGCATCTGCAACCTACTCCACAGCTTGCAGCAACGCTGGATGGATCCCTAATTCACTGAACGAGGTCAGGGATCAAACCCACATCTTCATGGCTACTATGTTGGGTTCTTAACCCGCTGAGCCACCATAGGAACTCCTAAACCGTATATTTAATTGCATCTGTTCCTAAAGGCAACTACTGAGTCTCTCTTCTACATTTTCATAATGATTTTACTATAGCTTATAATTTGCTCTTTGAATATTACTATGACATATATGTACTTGGATTCAGAGTTTCTATTTTCTTTATAAGTAATTCACCTTTTGTCTCATCTATTCTACCTTAATACCAAAAACACCCATTTGGAGATAACTACATAGCTCTACAGTAAATGATGCCTATGACTATGAAATGGAATAAAGTAATTCAGGTTTTACGAGGATTACAGCTATAAAGTCTTTGATTCTATCTTTAAGCTGCTCCTACTAGATTAATAGATCAGAAACTTTTCCCCCTTGGCTAAGCCATGCCAAGACATTAGAACTGGTTACCTCTAAGTGGCAGAAGAAAGCTGTCAGTGAATGGAATGCATAAGTAATTATAATCCTGTTTCAACCCAGAAAAAAAAAAAAACCTATTTCCAAAAGAAAGACTAGTTCTGAAAATGAAATAAGAGTTTCAGTCTTCTTAGATATGACTGTTCTGTGAGTTTTACTTTCTTCCACAAATTTATAGCTTCCAGTTTCCAGTTTCTCAGCCTGGGGACATGCGGTCCTCTTTAGAGGAAAACAAGGAGAGAAAAGCTAAGTATATATTGAACTGGATGAGAAAAGCTGATGGCTGATGAAAAACGTTCCTTGTAAATCATGGGAAATGTTTTAAAGGCGGTTTGAGGGAAAAATAGAGAAAGATGTAATTGTTGATAGACTAAATGCTTTAAAACTCAAAGTTCAAGGTAGCCGTATAGTACAGAGGTTCCTTACACTGATCTGGGAGTCAGGCTCCCTAGGTTTAAATCCCACGTTTTCTTCTTTCCACATTCAAAGTTATTGCACATGTCCGAGCCTCAGTTTCCACAACTACAAAATGAGATGTTGGAGTTCCCGTCCTGGCTCAGCATAAACAAATCTGACTAGGATCCATGAGGACCCAGGTTCAATCCCTGGCCTCGCTCAGTGGGTTAAGGATCCAATGTTGCCATGAGCTCTGGTGTAGGTCGCAGACCTGGCTCAGATCTGACGTTGCTGTGGCTGTGGCATAGGCCAGCGGTCACAGCTCCAGTTTGACCACTAGCATAGGAAACTCCATATGTCACAGGGCAGCCCTAAAAAAAAAAAAAAGACCAAAAAAAAAAATGAGATGTTAACAGTGCTTTCTCAAAAGATGGTTATGAGAGTTAAGTAAGCTAATATTCTAAGAAAAATGAAAATTGAACCCATTAAAAGTTTTAATAAGTATTTATTAAATAAATGAACTTCAGAAACTCTATGGCTCCTGGGTGAATTCACTGGAAAAAATGGACCCTGGAACTGAGTGCTTACCTAGTTGGATGGAACTGTTCCTATTTTTCTACTTATATCATGGCATGAAACAGCACTAGAATTCTTTTCTCCTTAAACTGCTATAATAGTACTTCCTGATTCTTCTATGGTATGTGTAGAGTTGTCCACAACCCTACTTTTGTTATAATTATTTAGATTATGCGAAATATTATTTAGAAGACCTTTCAGTTCATGTTTAAGTATTGCCATTGGCTCTCTGACAATTTAAGATTTTTTTTTTTAATTTTACCCTCATTTTATATTTAACTTTAGTTTGTAAACAGTATTTAACATTCTATTTAGGCCTCCAGTGGTGATTTGACTAACAGTTCAGGAAGAAATGAAGAGGAAATATTTTTAAAAATGAAACATTTTTAACGAGAGTAGTATTACCAGCATTTACTCTAGGGCTGTCAATATGATTTTGATATGTTGACCATAAAAGTGATGTAAGTGGAAAAATACAGTTCCCGGAAGAATGCAAAGTACTTTGTTATACATTTACTCAGCAAATATTTTTGAGCACTTGCTGTGTACGGGGCACTGTGTTATTTGTTTAGGATAGATTGGAGGGGACAAAACAGACACATCAGACTGATCTTATGGTTAATAAATAAGTATATTTCAGGAGTTCCCATCGTGACCCAGTGGTTAGCAAATCTGACTAGCATCCATGAGGATGCAGGTTCGATCCCTGGCTTTGCTCATTGGGTTAAGGATCCCCTGTGAGCTATGGTGTAGATCTCAGATGTGGCTCAGATCCTGAGTTGCTGTGGCTGTGGTGTAGGCCGGCAGCTACAGCTCTGACTGGACCCCTAGCCTGGGAACCTCCATATGCTATATGCCGCAGTTGCGGCCCTAAAAAGACAAAAACAAAAAACAAGTATATTTCATCGTTGCCAAGAGCTGTGATGGCAAAAACAAATTACTGTGGGAAGAAAAACAACGAGAGGATTGAATACAATGTTAGCTGGTCAAGGAAGGCCTCTGAAGTTTAAAGAAAGGCGACAACCTTGTGAACGATGAGAGATAAGTTCCAGGCAGAGGAACCAATTCAGTCTGCTGAGTATTCTTCCACCAGCCATGCAGAAACCGAAAGTGTATTCAAAGTTATTCTGAAGTAACTAAGTGATTTACAGAGGGTCATATGCAATCTACCTCCCAGAATGGTAACACACACATACAAAAACAAAAACCAATCATCATCAACACCATTAACCATATATTCGGGAAACACGGGTGGAAATACTAACACATTAAAGTGCTTGCAAAACATCTATGAGAACAAGACAACTGCATAGTGCTCATCCCTAGACAGGAAGTCTTCAAAGAAAATGAAAAACTCCTACAGCATACCCCCTGATAAGGATAGAGCAGTGCTATTGGAAATGTGTAGCCAAGGTAGAAAGAGATTAATTGTTCCAAAATACTTGAGAATTGAGACTAGAACACAAGCTATATTTCAGAGCAAGTCAGGTGGCAGGAAATCCTGAAGGTTGTCAAAAAGTCTATGAGAATCATAAATAATCAGGTGGATACATTTTAAACGTTTTGTTATCTAATATGGAATTTAACTTAAGGACTGAGACTTAGAAATTTGGCATGTTCCTCCTCTCCTCTAACTTTCCACATTTTCTAAGATCTGTCACAACCTTGGCAATGGCTTTAGCAGCTACACTGACTGGGGGAAAAATCTTGGAATCTTGGTCCAGATTTGAGGAAGTGAGGATGTTTGAAAAAAACAGTTCTATTGTTCACAGCATCCGGAACTACTCAGAACTAGGTATTATTCTATAAAAGCACAACAGGTACATAGGAAATTCTATACGAATAGCCTACAAGATTCTTCTAGGGCTGGACCATTCTATAGAGTAGCCATTAGCCAGCAGTCATTACTGAGCACTTGAACTGTGGCTACTCCAAACTGAAATGTGCTGAAAATGTAGTATACACACTGGATTTCAAAGTCTGAGTACAGAAGAAAGACTGTAAAGTACCCCATTAATAACTGTATAATGTTGGATTAAATCATCTATTGAAATTTAATTTTGCCTATAATCATTTTTAATCCAGCTACTTCAAAACTGAAAAGTTGGATATTTCACTTGCATTATATTTGTATTGGACAGCTCGGTTCTAGGGAATGTGAAAAATCACCCCCATCATACGTGCTCCCTAGCATCCATCCTGAGCTGTCCTGTGAAAACGGATGGCAGGGTCGTCACAGGGTGGCTTAGCCAGCTTTAGTTTTCAGTGGGAGGTAAGAGATGGATGTGACTCAAGGTACCAGAAAAATTGATGCTTGGTAGGAACACTCATCAATAAGTGTTGGAGAAAAATTACTGATGTGCTTTGTAGATATTCCCAAGGAAGGAAGCCAGGATTGTGAAAAAATAAAACCAAACAAAACACTGCATTATCCTTGTGCCCAGTGACTGAGGGGATGCAGAATACATCATCCTTCAGATTGCCCGTGTTTTTTTGAAAATGAGAGCATGCATAATTCTCCAAACCCGTACCCAGCCTCCCTTCCCCTCCTCTAAAACAGCAACTAAACTAGGAGAAATAAACCTTTACAATCTGTAAGCTAAGGCATCCAGTAGTTATTCTGCAAACTTCATGACAATAGCCCTACTCCATGTAGATTATGCAACAGATGTTGAAGATGCTTAGCATAAGCAGAGGATAGAGAAAAAAAACTTTGGTGTCTTCATACTTGGCTGAAGGAAAAATCTGTTTCCTTGAAGAGATCTGTGTAAATGTACACCCTTAGCAAACTAGCTAATATGTCAGGCTTCAAAGTGATCAGACTGTACACTTACTGTTTTACTAAATCCTCCCGCTTCCCCTGTTTTGAAACAGTTACAGAAAAGTCCATTTTGGAATATTTTGCCCTTGGCTTTAACACTTGGCAGAAAAGTTCACTGTTCTCTGCTCTTCCTTGCGTTTGTTATAAAGCTGTTTGTCATCTCTAGTATCCGGAACACCTGCTTTTTTTAAAGGACTGCTGGCTCAGGGAAAAGAACATAAGTTATTTTTATGCAACAACTCGCCAACTCAAGATTTTACAAACACTATCTGAAACAATGAATTCCTCCTTCCCTCCCCATTCTAATCATGTATTTTAAAAATCAGAATTTTTCATTTTACCAGCTTCCTTTTAAGACAAATCATTGGAAGGCAAATGAGAGGACAGTTGGGCAAACCAAAGAGTCTTTGGCTCACAACAGGATACACAAGGGATGAAGAACACAGGCAATCACATCTTCCAATCCAGAGAAAGATTTTTAAAGAAACTCAAGAGGGAAAAACATTCAAGAATTTAGGAAGACCGAGAAGATGAGGAGACCCTTACTTCTTCATAAGAGTGTGACATATTTAAAATTCAAGGTTTAGGGTATTTCTGTTGTTTTTGCCTACTTGGCAGAGCTTTTCCCTCTTGAAATAGTTATTAATTTTTTCTTCTGGGAACTCACCCTTCCTCAGTTGACAGATGTGTTCCTGGACATAAAGATGGACACTTGACCCAGACTAGCCAGTCAAGAATCTCTCATCCTCTCAGCCATAGCAGTTTCACAGAGTCGGGGGGGAATTGGTTGGGGCTCCTGAAAAATAGGCATTATTTTTTGTTCTCTTGGGACTGTTAGCTCTGAGAGTGATGTATGTCTTTGAAGGTCATGGCTGCCCTCTCTGCTATGCTGAGAAAACAACCTGACTGAAAATGAAGACAATATAGAGAAATATAGACGAGAGACGTAAAAGAAAAAAATCTATTTTGGGGGGAGGTCTTTTTAGCACCTCACTTGTGGCACATGGAAGTTCTCAGTCTAGGATACAAATTGGTGCTGTAGCTGCCAGCCTATGCCACAGCCACAGTAGTGCCAGATCCGAGCCATGTCTGTGACTCACGCTGTAGCTCCCGGCAACATCAGATCCTTAACCCAATGAGCAAAGCCTGGGATCAAACCTGCATCCTCATGGATACTAGCCAGGTTTGTTACTGCTAAGCCAAAATGGGAAGGAAAATTTTGATGAAAAAATTTAAGTACCTGGACTCCTTCCTTATATGATCATAAAATTCCCACTCACCTTCCCTGTTCAGCATAAGCTGGGCTTCCGTCTCTCATGGTCCAAAGATTCATAATTAATACAGTCTGAGCACAAATAAAAACTATATACAAAAGAAGGAGGAAGGAAACATCCTTTGTGGCTCAGCAGAAACAAAATTGACTAGTGTCCATGAAGATGTGGGTTTGATCCCTGGCCCCACTCAGGGAGTTGGGGATCCAGCGTTGCTATGAGCTGTGTGGTGTAGGTCGTAGACACGGCTCGGATCTAGCGTTGCTGTGGCTGTGGCATACGCCGGCAGGTATATCTCCGATTTGACCCTAGCCTGGGAACTTACATATGTCACAGGTATGGCCCTAAAAAAACAAAAAAGGAAAAAAGAGAGAGAGAGAGAGGAAGAAAAAAAGAAAGAATAATGAGGGCCTCCCAAAATGAAGAAAAGAGAGAAGTGGAAATGATTACATTATTCCTCCTCTTTTCTCTCTCAATGTGTCAGCAGAAATTACACACAATCACATAAATAGAATTCTAATGTGAGTATCAATCTTAACTTGCCCACTAGAACTGAATAAAAATAAATAATTGCAATAAAATTAAATACTCCTGGCAAAGGAGGTAGTCTGCATGCAAAATTGCAAATTTTTGAGCCATATCTCAGCTGTTTTTTCTATTTTACCACTTCCCTCTTTTTAAATAAAAATTTAACTGCTTTTAAAAAATAATAAAACAATATGTTCTCACTTTTAAAAAATATAAGTACTAGAGAAGTCGAGTCATAAAAAATAAAACTCCAAACCTCACATTTCACACCAAGTGCATGTTCATACTCTTCCAGATTCTTTTCCTTGCATTTGTCAAAAAGAATTTATTTTAACAAAAGACAGAATCAAATTATGCATCTTGCTCCCAAATTAATTCCTTTTTTAACAGTTAAAGGCATTTTATGGACAGCTTTTCATGCAAAAACATATAGTCCACCTCATTTTATTTAATCATTGACCGATAGTTCAATGTATTGATGAACATTACATCTGTCCCTAGTTTTTTGTTTTCTACTGCTTTTGCTGTTAAATCTAGTGATATAAAAACCAACCCTCAATATAGTCTTATATTCTGCTCCCTTTTATAATTATGATCATTTTTATCATCGTTGCATTTTAATTGGCCCCTGTTCGGCTCATTAGTTCACAGAACAAGGACCGATTAAAACTAATGATTAGAACAAAGGCCTGTTAAAATCGCTGTCTTGTGCTCATCCTTGTGCACAAACATACACACAGGCACACACACTGGGTCTGATGAGACAGGAGTCAGTGAGGCAAGATTTGAACTGTGACCTGTAAGAAAATCAACCTAAGTGATCTGACCCAGGGTTGGTAAAGTCTACATCCACCATCACACGTGCACAGTGGCCGCCCCATGCCTTCGTGTATAACATTCAAATCATGCTCCAGGCCTAAGGTCTTGGCAGATGACTGACCTCTTAACCTCCGTGTCTGCCATTTTTATTGTCAGCTTCTGTCCATTACCACAAAAGACAGTAAAACAGTTCTTCACCTTCAGGCAGATGTCTAGTCATTCATTTGTCTAGATCAAGAGCCTTACAAGCACCTCTAATTCTGAATTCTGTGGGGGCGTTTGACTTGTGGCTGGATTGACAAAACAATTGCTACTCTTTAATCAGCCCAGTGGACAGGATTCATTTATTTTACCATCTGCTGTGAATTCCTTTCTAAGGAAACTTTGAGAGTTTTTAAAAATAGTTCAGTTCTTTCTTTTTGCTTTTGTATCGTTATTAAACCTGCAGACAGCATCAGCCCGGCTTTTTTTGGCAGTGGGAGGGGGTGTAGTTTATGACACTGCAGGTCCCTAAAGCCTGACCCAAGTACTTGTAATATTTTCCTCTACCTTCTCCAGGCAAGAAAACTTGAAATAAAAAGATCCGTTTTTGTGGTGGTTAATCACTTGGCTTAATTTTCTTTACACTGGCATTTTTATGTCTGAAAGCAAGGAGATAAGACATGCTGACTGATGTGTACCTCTTGTTCTCAGATAACCTGAGGGAACAGGATATGCAGGTGCCTTGCTTGAGACCCCAGAGAGGCAGCAGGGCCCACTTTCACTCCTATTGTATTGTTGTCTTCAATACTGTGTCGAAAGGAAGAAAATAACATGAGGTGATTTTATGGTGAAATCTCCAACTGCAGTAGATTATGGGACAAAAAAAAAAAACAAAAAACAGTGGCCAATTAAGACAGCAAGCCCTGCCTCTTTGCTGACAAGGAAGGGAAGCTCCTGATGGCAGATTCCTGTTAAACACTGAAACACGGGAGAACGTCTGAAGCCCAAGGCAACCAGACTTCTGGGACAGCTTTTGTTTTATTTCGTTGGCAATTATCAATGCGTCATCAATGGCTGCCATCAAAACTGGGGCCCTTTCTTACTGAAGGCCAGTACTTGACTATGAAATTTTGCG
The DNA here is from genome assembly GCA_004024745.2 of Catagonus wagneri. Classification (NCBI taxonomy): domain Eukaryota; kingdom Metazoa; phylum Chordata; class Mammalia; order Artiodactyla; family Tayassuidae; genus Catagonus; species Catagonus wagneri. Next base: position 40,113,556 of record PVHT020004020.1, on the reverse strand, counting down.
GAAGGCCAAGTTTAAGTTGGGTACCAACCACCTCACTTCATTTTCAACTGCCCTCCATTTCTCAGAAAAGGCCCTAATGTCCCATGCTTCTAGAAGTTCACTATTCTCACCCTGCTGGACTGCCTGGGACCACCCTTGATTCTTGGATCCAGGCTCTGTACCACATCTCGGACTTTTCTCTCTCCACTTCACACATGCCACCAAAATACACTGGTCTTGTGTCCCACTCCCTCTGGATCCTAATAGAATCTGGAGCGAAGCTGTTAAACCTGCACAAATGAAGTCACTAGGTAGTATGTTTCTTGGGTAATAGGTGCAGCTAAGAGACTCTTCTTGAATCTGGTAGGAATGCAAAAGGAATGAATTTAATGCAAAAGGAATGAATATAATGATGGGGCTTTAAGGCAGTTTCTTAGGGGAAGTTTTCAGTGACAGAAACTCCTCAAAGCACATTATGAAGCAACGCCCTACCACACCACCCTAACCTGGACTCCTGCCTTCTGCCATTTTGACAGGAAACTTGAATGGCTATCCTAACAGAGCGGCAACTATAACTTAGCCATCCTTAGGTCTCCTCCCTACAGCAGAGGAAGAGAGCTCTGCCAGGGAACATTCTCCAATGTGAGACAGCTTCTTAACATTCTACAAGAGAAGCAGTAAAACATCTTAGTGTTTGGAATATGCGAATTTCACTGATGACTTTTCTCATGCTTATCTCGTCTCCTCCATGGCTAACCCACCCTGCCTTTCAGAGGACTAGGTGTGCTAAGTGCTTCTGCAGAACCTCACTGAAATGCCTACCATGTTATGTTCAACACGGGAACTCAAAAGAAACACTTTTGGGCTCAAACCGGGATGAAGAAGGCAGTGCTGTTCCAACCCAATTATTACTTCCATCTCTTCAGTTCAGTCCCATCTTTTCTGATACTTTCAAGTTGCTATTTCATACTATGGTTGCTTTTTGTCTTTAAAGAGTGTAGATTCTCTATCATATTTCAATCTTATTTTCCAAGAAGCAGCTGAAAAAGTGGTATGAAATATAGGTGATTTTTTAGATTAAGATCATAGGGAAGAAAAGTTAATCTAAGGTTCTTATGAAGAAGATAATCTATCTACATTTCTTAAATCTAAACTTATTTCACAGACTGTAATGTTTCCTCTAAATATTTCTCTAAATTCAAATATTATTCTTTGGTGTAATCATCTAGTTCCATTGTGTTCCTTTATAAGGTAGTTCGGAAGAGCTGATATTCTGTTACCAGGAGTAGATTTTCCTGACGACTTAACTGTTTTGGAAATAGTTATATTTAAGCAAAGTACTTTCTAATTTTTCCATAAGTGATGCCTATTTTGTTCAATTCACTTGAACTTTAACACAAATAAAGAAAATTACAGGTACCACATTACTTAATTTCATATTCGAGGAAGAAGCTATGTGAAGGATAAGGCATAATTGAAGACTTTGAATTGCATTAAGCTCTCAGCAATCAATTATAAAAGGAAAATTTATTTACTTTTCACTCACTTAATTAAATACATTCATGTCCAAGAGAGGAGAATTACATGACTGGGGAAAACTTCACATCTCAAGAAATATAATAAAAATGAGACTGCAGTTATAAATCCCTAATCAGGGTATCTTAATGGTGAACAGGACATTAGAAAGAAGCTAATTGGCAATGTAAGAAAGACCTAGGGCAGGAAGGAGACTCGCAAATCAATAGAGTAAACAAGTGGCTGACATCGGATAGATAAGAGAAACTTATTTCTATACCACTGTCTGAAAGCATTCCGTCTTGCTCTCAGTCTGGGAAAAGCTGAATATATAATGTGAAGTGGTGAACAGGAGATGAATTCAGGGATTTCAGGCTTTCAGTTTGGGGCTTTGCCATAGTCCTAAATCATCCCTACGGTCTCAACTCATCTTTTCCGCCTTTCTCCACAAACCATCTGTAAAGGCAATAAAAGTATCTGTCATATTAGCATTTGAAGGCAAAAGCTTAGGAAGAAGACTGAATTCTTCTCAAGAATCCCCCCACCTGCCCCCCAAGAAAATACCTTAATGACTTGGGCCTGTTTGGCTCTGAAAGTTGAGCCGCTCCCCTTCCCCCCACTTAGCTGAAAAGGGTGCCCCACCCCTGATGTGATTACTCTCACCAATCACTCTCAAAAATTAGCCACAACACCTCCAATAAGCCTTTATCTTGAATTAATAATTTTCCAAGTGAAAAAAAAATTTTAAATGGAGGGTTTTTGTTTTTTTTTGCAGCTTTATGTTGCCAGATCTGGCACAACCATATACCCCTAGATGTATTCCGGAAGACGTCATTCACATAGACTACAAAACTCTCAGTGCCCCCTAGCTTTGTGCGGCGAGGTAGCCCTCACGGCTGTCCAGAGATGGGCGAGGGAATGTGGAAGGGGTCAGTTCCTCACAGGCACAGGAATTTAGAGAACTGGAAACCAAGCGCCTCTGGGAAATTTGTGAAAAATGTGGCGAGGGCCACTGGGAGTGGGATATTGATCCGGTTTGGACGGTGAAGAAAAATGGTGGCTCTAGGAGCCTGGAAATGGGAATAACCTAAGAGAGACGTTTGGGTATGCCTCCACAAACACACGTCCTCCTACACGTCCTGTCAAAAGGGATCACGGATCTGATATTTTTTGGGGGTTCCTCCTCCTGGAATCACCTGTCCCCAGGGGAGGGACTCACCCCACGTGAGGAAGTGAGGGAAATTTCAAGGCGGTCCAAGGAGACTCACTAATGGATCTTGTTTTCCTTATGTTCTCCCCTTTCATTAATCTCTGCATCTTTCCAAAGCTGAAGACTCCTACCTAAGAACACAAGTCTGAGAAGTGAACACTGTGCCGAGTTAATTCAAATAGGTACATCATGGATTTTAGTTAAATGTTTATACTCTTTAAAAGAATTGAGAAGTTAGGTGAGAAAAATCAGTTTAAGATATTTGTTCTGATTTTGTAAAGGCATGTGCTTCTTTCTTTCTAACATAATTTTTCAAAAAGTTTAGTTTTTTTCTTTGTTTCAGGCCTAGAAAGCATAAGATCGTCAGAAAGAAGAATCAATGAAGAGCAGAGGAAATGAAATATTCTGATCACTTTTGCCCTATAGGGAGACTTTTTTCAATAAAAGAAAACAAATCTTTTTGTCTGAGCTTAAAATATTGAAATTAAGGTATTCTAAGCTACTATGTATCAGACTTAAAATACTTGGCATATAAAACAGCCAAGTTAGAGAAAGGCTGGTTCAGCTGCAAAAACCACGTGACACCTAAAAAGCAAGCATTTCAGAGGGGGAAGTTTTTCATGGTGAGCCAAATAAGAAGCAGCTGGGGCTCCAGCATTCCTCCTCATCTCAGACACTCCAAAACTGGGAACTGAAGTGCCAGCTTCATGTGCATGCTGCAAGAGCTTATCTTTAAATAGTCGTTCTATTAAATTCATCTTTCATCTATTAATAGGAACAACCCCTCTGACTCCCAGCCCAAAAACCCAAAAAGGGGTCTAAATCACAAAGGAACAGTGGTGAATCCTTATTTTTTTGTGCTTGAATGACTATGGGCCAGGATGTACATACATCCCCCTGAAGAATATATAAGTTCTTTTTTTAATAAAAAAATCATTCACAATGCTGTTAATCAAGTATAATTTTAAAAAGTCATTAAATTCTTAAATTCTATAAATTCTTACACTGTGAAAATTCCAATCTGCCATATTGGATAAGAAACCAGGTGGTTCAACAACAAATGCCTTTGAAATAGGCAAAGCACCTGGGGAAAGGTTTTTACCACACTCAAAATGTCTGAAAATGATATCAGGTGCTTGTTCCCCAAAAGTACCAGGATATAAATGAAAGGGCAAGCATGCTTTAAGAGCAAAGAAAACATGCAGGTCCAAGAGCAGGAGAAGATATTTTTGATATTGTCACATTTAACCCTATCAATATTGTCTGTTACAGTGCAGATGTTTCAGCTGGTTGCCAACCTTCCAGGCTGTAGAGTTTGAATGAAAATCAGTGCAGAGACAGAGTTAACTGCTTAAGGTCCAGTTCAAAGAGTGCATTTTTATCTGTTTTATCTCTTGTTCAGTCATAACAACGCTGTACCACTTTTGACAGCAAATTGTCTTTAGTCTTGCGGAAACACTGCAACTGCAAAAATCCAAAGGAGGATTTTGCATATGTATGTAGACAGTCTTCATCTAGGCGAGTGACAGCAGGTGGACTCAAAGAACAGCTTGGGGACTTGGACATTCGCACTAAGTACAATCCACAGAGGAAAATTTGGGCCCCTTCATGATATCTGTCCTCACCCCCTGACTGACAACCATCACATGCAGACCCATTGCCTTACATTGTCCTATGTATCAGAAAAGAATGGCCACCGAGAGACCACCCTGCTGGGGCAGCGAGGCTTCCATGACCTGACCCATTGTGGGAAACACTTATTTTAGGCTTGGACCATGTCCTGTAAAGGCTGTGAGACGTCTGGGACTGGCCAGCACAGCACGGGTTAGAACTGCCCACCTGCTCAGAGTGTATCTTCATGTTCAAGGCCAGCTGGGACCTGCAGTGGAGCTCTTCCTACTTTCGAAGGTGATTGTGGGAAGGTACACAGGAAGGACCTAGTCATTCTGCAGTTTGCAAATATATGTCTTGGGGTGGGGGAGGGCTGAAGATAATGGCCCATAGCAGCTATGGGCACTTGGGCCATTTGGTACCTTCTACCGCGGACACCTGCTTATCCAAGGACTGCTCTTTGGTACCTATCCTGGGGAATTTCTGTTCTCCTTCATCTACCAAACTATCCTAGTCCTGACATTAGCCCAGTGATGGATGGTCTGGGTTATGAGTCTACCTGACCAAAACACAGTTTGCAAAGCCAAATATTTCCTTCAGAGCAAAATAAGTGTGCTTGCCAAAAACTACAAACCCACAGTTCCAATCTGCTAACACTTGTAAAAGATAAAGATACAGAGCAATCAGTTTCCTTGTATTCTTTGGTCTCCTGTGTTACTTTTACCATTGTTTTTAACTACCTTTCGTGTCCACTTGCACACCAAGGTAATCACAGCATTCAAGAAAAAGCCTAGGTGTCTGGATAAAGAGGTACCAATTCAATCCCTGAGAGCAATTGTCAGGCATCTAGGAAAGAAGTGATCTGCCTGATGGGGAACAATTCACAATTTGGAACCAATGCTTTAAAACTTTGTACTCAATATGACTCAAATGGTCATGCACGCTTTAAAAATCATTGTGACTATAGCTATTCAAAGAAACAGACTTCACGTGTTTCTACATTAAGTATATCTATGGAGGAAAATTCTGATCTCATACTCATGATGTAATGTACATCAGAAGCCAGTTTATTCAGGTGAGTGAACTAGACCCTTACTGAAGAAAATGCAAACTGGATATTTTTACTTAGTATCTGGTATTTGACATTACCACACTGGTTTATAAACTGGGCTTTTGTGTGTGGGTGGCGGGGGCGGGGGCGGTTCTTCACCTTGAAATTGATTACTTGAGAAAAAGTACAACCATTTTTTTTTTATTCTGACCAGTAATACTTTAGACATTTTGTTTATAAGGTTTACATGAAATCCTCCTCATCAGAGTTGAGGGTACGCTCCATGGGGCAAGGTAGTAATTAAACTTCCCTGTGAAGCTGTGGGTTCTTAGATGGTGTGTCTCCCAAGAAGTTTAGTCCTGCAATCTTGTGATTACAAGTTTGCTTTGTGATCATCAAAAGGGTAGGTTTGTGTGTGTATGTGAGCAAATGATTCTAAATCCTCCTATCTACGCAGCTGTTTGAAGTACAGCTCATAGGCTAAATTAAAAACACTTTCTTGCTCTGAAAATGATTCTTTTTTTGAAATATGCTGATTGAAATAGGTCTATTATATGAAGTCACAATATCTCTAAGGAATTAGAAAGGAGAAGGAGCAGGAAAGGGTATGAAAGGCCTTTGTGCTAATATTTCAAGACCTTACATGTACGTTGTTTTTGTTATGTCATTCGTTAGTCAAATTAGAGGTGGGTCATGATGTAGGTGTACTATTTTAATGTTTAGAAATTTTTTAAGATCAAAACCTGAGGTCTTAAAAATTATTTAAAGAAATTGATAACAGTTATGTTTGGGATGTGATCAACAGTCACAGTCCAACTAACATTGCTTTAAAATTGTAGGGCTCATTAAATTTGATGTAGTTACATTTTATTAAGACGAAAATTACTTTATGGTTATTAGAAGTGGTTCTCATGGTTTAAAGGAAATTTAAGACCAGTTTTCCAATAGTTCATATGTGACATGGCCACCCCTTCATTTACTTATGCCTTCTCCCCTTTTGAATCCCCCCCCACACACACACACAAACACATCAGGGTGTCCAGATTCTGGGGAAACAGGAAAAGAGAAAGTTAAAATTTGTAAGCAAAACACTGCTTGATATCGACTTTACCAATCATCTCATAGGAAAGCGTATGAATGACATCAAAAAGGATGTCCCAAATTCACTAATTTGGAAATGAAAAATATCCCAGCACCTCTCTCTCTCTCTCTCTCTCTCTCTCTCTCTCTCTTTTGGCTTCTTAGGGCCACGACCGTGGCACATGGAGGTTCCCAAACTAGGGATTTAATCAGAGCTGTAGCTACTGGTCTATGCCACAGCCACAGCAACACCAGATCCAAGCCACGTCTGCAACATACATCACAGCTCATGGCGATGCCGGATCCTTAACCCACTGAGCAAGGCCAGGGATCAAACCTGCAACCTCATGGTTCCTAGTCGGCATGGTTTCTGCTACACCATGACAGGAATGCCCCTAGCACCTCTTTTAAACTCCTTTGAGGATTAATGCTAGATAATATATGCACTTTAGCTATTTACCAGCCTGAGCTTCACCAGGTATAAAGAACCACAGATTGAAAGAAATTTACATCTGACATATCCTCACACTGACTTTGGCAAATATCTACTCTTTATAGCACAACTCTAGGGTGATGTGTACTATTTTTCTTTCTTTTCCCTTTAGACACCCCCGGGAAATCCCAAAGTTCCCTAGTGCTTCAGACCTGCCAATCTTAAACCTTAGTCCCCCACAGAATTCATGCTTGTAAGTCATTTCCTGATTCCTACGCTTGTGTCAACTTTCTCTTCTTCTATCTCCCCTGTTAATAAAAATATCAAAAAATATTTTAATCTCAGTGTTTTAGATATTTATCTCTCCTTAATTTCTGCATTTTATAGATAAGGAAATAAGTACCAGAAAGAGATGTACTGAATGAAGGCAGAAAATTCTTTGCAGAGTAGTCACTGACCTGTCCCTGGGAATCCAAGTAAGCTTGACTAACCAGGCTCAGAGATAGAATTCAGGCCACCATTTTATCAGGCTAGATGGCCTCAGACTTGCTTGGCAACTCCAGAGACCTTGACTCCTCTGTTCACTAATTTCAGTTTGTTTGAATCTGGCCTTTTTAAAGAGTCCACCAGATGTCATTCTCCCTATAAAGCCTCACCACTTTCTCTAGGTTGGAAAGACTTCCACTGAACACTGACAGTTCCTTGCTTACAAAGCCTGTGTCTCAGTGCATTTAAGACTTTCTGTATTACACTGTGGTTTCTGGATGAGTATTACTTTGAAGTCTACTTGAGGGCACAGTGCTATTTACACATCTGCTCTGCTTCAGTGCTGAACATAATTTTATGTGATACTATGTTCTCCATAAATGTTAGTTGAATAAATAAATACAAAATTAAATAAATTCATGAATAACAATACTCAAATGGCATGTTATCTCTGGTGACAACATCCATACACCATGGTGCAAAGAATAAAGAAGGTCTCATGGCCTCAGCATCCAACCCTAAGATTCAATTTCTGGAACACATTTTATCACTGTTTCCTTTGCATGGAAATGATGAGATTCTCACCTTGTATTATAGGATCACTCCAATAAACAATTCACATTATCTATCTTGATATTAATAAATATTTCATCATCAGAGAATAAAACTCATTAATAAGCCTGCAAACTGATGACAGAAGACATACTACTTAAAGCTGCAATTTCCAGATTAATTGAGAAATGCTACATGGTTAACATTCTATATATAGAATTTGAGATTCTGTACTAAAATATTTTTGGTTTATCATATACCATCTTGTTTTTTTTTTTAGGGCTGCACCTGTGGCATTCTATCCCAGGCTAGGGGTCAGATTGGAGCTGCAGCTGTCAGCCTATGCCTAAGCCACAGCAACACAGTATGCAAGCCATGTCTGCAAGCTACACCACAGCTCACAGCATTGCCGGATCCTTAACTCACTGAGCAGAGGCAGGGATCGAACCTGTATCCTCATGGATACTAGCCAGGTTTGTTACCACTGAGCCACAATAGGAACTCCTACAATGTCTTGTTTTATATAAGATCTGAGGAGGCAATGCCATATTCTGTTTGTCTTGTAACATCCCATATGGGGTTTCAGAGCACTAGTATTATGGAGTATTAGTCAATATTCCCTAAAATAAATTAATAATTCCCTTTAGCTTCCCCATAAAATTATAATTTGATTCCTATATCTTTTTCAGTATTGATATAAAATTTATTAAATAATTAGAAAATAGGAAAAGATTAGAACTGATTTTTAAAATTAAACTTTTAACTTGAGATAGAATTCACATGAAGTTTTAGGAAATAATCCAGGAGTTCCCACTGTGGCTCAGTGGTTAATGAACTGAGCTAGTATCCATGAAGATGTGGGTTCGATCCTGGGCTTAGCTCAGCAGGTTAAGGATCCAGTGTTGTCATGAGCTGTGGTGTAGGTCTCAGATGTGGCTTGGATCCCTCATTGCTGTGGTTGTGGTGCAGGCTGGCAGCTACAGCTCTGATGCGACCCTAGCCTGGGAACCTCCAAATGTCAGGGGTGCAGCCCCAAAAATACAAAAAAAAAAAAAGAAAGAAAGAAAGAAAAGAATTCAGAGAGATCTATGTACTCTTCACCCCGTTTCTCTTAATGGTAACATCTTGCAAACCCGTAAGACAATATTCAACCGGCATATAGATATCACTATAGGCAAACTTCCGGCTGTTTCCCTTTTACAGCCACACACACCTACCCCCACCGCTGCACACCGGCAACCAGTAATGTGTTCTCTATTTCTATAATTTTATCATATTAATAGTGTTATACAAATAGAATAATACTATACAGTAAATAATCTTTTAGGTTTTTTTTTTCATTCATTATAATTCCTCAGAAATTCATCCATGCTGTCAAGTGTATCCTTTTTATGATTATATTCCATGGGGTAGATGGACCACAGTTTAATTACTCCCCTGTTGAAGGAAGGCCATGTGGGTTGTTTCCAGTTTGGGGCTATTATGAATAAAACATTCATTACATGTTTTTGTGTGATCATAAGTTTTCATTTCTTTGGAATTGCCCAAGTTCAGTTTCTAGGTCACATATCAGTTGCATGTTTAGATTTTAAGAAACTGACAAATGATTTTCCAGAGTACCAGTACTATTTTTCACTCTCACCAGCAATGCATAAGTAATTTAGTTTCTCTTCATCCTTGCCAGCAGTTGGTATTGTTGCTAATTTTTACTTCAGGGGTTCTGTTAAGTACTTAGTGATATCGTTTTGAGGCTATAATTTGCATTATCCCAGTGGATGGTGAATTTTTCTTGTCTTCTGTATTTTCTCCAGGCCTGTAGCTTGTTTTTTCACCCTTTGGACAGTCTTTCAGTGAGCAAAATTTTAAAATTTTGATGAGGTCCAATTTATTAATTTTACCTTTCATGGGTTGTGACTTTGGTTATCAAATCTAAAAACTCTTACCTGGTAACATTGGTTACCAGATTTTCTATTATGAATCTGTTACCAAAGATTTTCTGTTATTTTTCTCTCTAAAAGTTTTATATTTTTATGTTTCACATTTAAATCTGTGACACGTTTTGAGATAACATGTGAGATTTGAGATTTTTTTTTCTTGTGTAGCATTCTAACACTGTGTGTTAAAGGAGCTAATATTCATTCACTGAATCACTTTTGCACTTTTTTGTTAAAAATCAGCTGAGTATATTTTGTGGGGATCTGTTTCTGGGTTTTCTATATCGTTCCATTGATCCTTATCTCTGTCTTTGCACCAATATCACAGTGTCTTAATTACTGTAACTGCATAGGAGGCATCGTATTTCTTCTACCTCATTCCTTTTCAGGATGATTTTAGCTATTCTAGGACCTACGCCACTCCATGTAAGTATTAAAATAGGCTTATCTTGTGTATGTTGGCAAAATACCTTGCTGGAATTTTGGTAGGAATTATGTTAAACCTACAGATTGATTAGAGGATAACTGATATCTCTATTATGTTGAGATTTACAACCCATGAATGCAGTATGTCTTCCTATTTACTTAGGTCTTTGCTTTCTTTCATTATTATTTTGCAACTTTCAGCATGCAGACGCTGTGTATATTTTGTTAGGTTTATACCTAAGTATTTCATTTTCTTTGGAAAGATTATTAATGGTACTGCAATTTAAATTTTGGTTTCAGCATATTCCTTGTTTGTATATAGAAATATGATTGATTTTCATGTGTTGATCCCATATCCCACAACCTTGCTGAACCTGCCATTTTTAGGAGTATTTTTTGTGGATTCCTTAGGATTTTCTACACAATCATGTCACCTCCAAACAGGAACAGTTTTATTTATTCCATTCCAACATGTATGTATTTAATTTTTTCTTTCTCCTCCTCCCCCCCTTCCTATCCTTCCTTCCTTCCTCTCTCCCTTCTTCTTTCCGTTTGTCTCATTGCACTGGCTAGAACTTCCAGAACTATTTTCAATAAGAATAGTGAGAATGGACATCCTTTCCTTGAGTCTTTCACCATTAAGTATGATATCTAAAGGTGTTGTGTTGATGCATTTTACCAAGTTCTACTCTTAGTTTGTCGAGAGTTTTTATTATAATTGGGTGTCGGATTTTGTCAAATACTTTTTCTCTGTCAAATGATTTGATCATATAGTCTTTCTTCTTTAGCCTGTTGATATGGTGAGTTACACTGACTGTCTTCAAATATTGAACCAGTCTTTCATGTCTGATGTAAATCCCACTTGGTCTTAGTATATAATTTTTTTTTTTTGTCTTTTTGCCTTTATGTAGAGCCGCACCCACGGCATATGGAGGTTCCCAGGCTAGGAGTCTAATAGGAGCTGTAGCCGCCATCCTTCTCCACAGCCACAGCAACGTGGGATCCGAGCTGCGTCTGCAACCTACACCACAGCTCACGGCAATGCCGGATCCTTAACCCACTGAGCAGGGCCAGGGATCGAACCCGCAACCTCATGGTTCTTAGTCGGATTCGTTAACCACTGAGCCACGAAGGGTATTCCAGTATATAATTATTTTTATACATCGCTGAATTTGATGTGCTAATATTATGTTGAGGATTTTTACATCTAAGTTCATGAGAGACACTGGCCTACAGTTTTCTTTTTCTGTATTATTTTTGTCTGATTTTTGCATTAGGGTAGTAGTAGCCTCATGAAATGTTCCCGTCTCTTTTATTTTCTAGAAGAGACTGTGTAAAATTGGTGCTAATTACTTAAATGTTTGGGAGAATTCTCCAGCGAAACCATCTGTGCTTAGAGATTATTTTTCACAAACTTGCATTTATTTATTTATTTATTTATTTATTTATTTATTTATATAAGTATAGTGGATTTAAAATGCTGTGCCAATTTCTGCTATATGGCAAAGTCACTCAGTTATACATATACACACTCTTCTTTATATTCTTTTCCATCATGGTCTATCCCAGGAGATTGGATATAATTCCCTATGCTGTACAGTAGGACCTTGTTGTTTATCCTTTCTAAATGTAATAGTTTATATCTACTAACCCCAAACTCCCAGTCCATCCCTCTCCTCCCCCTCTCCCCCTTGGCAACCACAAATCTATTATTTATGTCATGAGCTTTCAAATTACTAATTGAATTTAGTGTTCGTAGGACTATTCAGGTTGCCTATTTCATCTTGGCTGAATTTTAGAGCCTGTGATTTTCAAGTCCATTTCTTCTCCGTTGTCAAATTTATGAGCGTAAAGTTGTCTGTAGTATTCCTTTATCATTTTGATGTCTGCAGGATCTGTATTAATAACCCTGTTTTACTCCTGATATTGATGATTTATGTCTTCTTTTTATCTGTCAGTCTTGCAAGAGATTTATCAATCTTATTGATTATTTCAAAGAACCAGCTTTTTATTCCATTGATTGTCTCTACTGTTTTTCTGTTTTCAATTTCACTGATGAATGCTCTTATCTTTAGTATTTCCTTTCTTCTGCTGGATGGTGTCAAAAGTGTATTTTTATATACATATTTTTAAGCTAATGATTTCTGAATTGACATGATAGTCAGTCCCAAAGTATGATTTTAGCTGTGTTAAACACTGAATAATCTTTAAATTGGTAACAATGTTTAGTATTTAACTGTTCATGGTGACAAAACTTTAGAAAAAAAACAGGAAAATCCACTAATTGGCACATAATAAATTCAAGTACTACTTAAGTTTTCATTTGAAGAGATTCTGTGTGTTTATGAGTATTTTCTCTCCATCTAAAAACATATTTGAGGGAAATTTGCAACATAACTCTAAATCACTGAACATCAATATGTTGAGAGCTAAGAAAGTTCTATTAAATATCTTTCTTCCAAGGAAGGACAGGGAAACTGCAGAGTAGAAAATAAACTGGAGAGAAATGAATTACCCACACAGGAAAGAAGGGATATTTTCACTGAAATATAGCTGGAAAATTTAGGTAGAAGTCTTACACGAGAGAGGGGGAAAGGCAGAAATGTCTGAGTCAGAGAAAGATCGCTCCCTGAAGAGAAGTGAGCTGCCAAAAGAACAGGGGCTTGTAACTGAGCTAAGTTGAGAATAAATGTAGAGGGAAAAGAAGATCTTTCTTTAAAAAACATAGATACATTTGAAAACAAATAAAGGACAAGAAGTAAAAATACTAGTTAATTAGACTTTAGAACCCTATGAATTTAGCTCACAGTTCCTACCCTCCTAAAGCTTGCAGTCTAATCAACTGATATTTTATTGGATTACTTTAAAGTGCACGTAAAGTAGATATTCATCTATTAGTTTAACTGCTTAAGAGAGACAGTGTTTTTTAAAATTACAGCTTTTAAGTTTGTGTGAACTCCTCTAAGTTTAGCCAGTGTGTGTCTCCCTTAACAATAAGTCCTTTTGAGCTTACAGTGTGTCAGGCTTCCTGCAGACTATAGCACTGATAGGAAGCTAGGTGCTCATTGTTTACACCTACTGGTGTCCAGGAACAGTCAGTAGGTCACTAACATCTGTAAACTTAGCTCTGGGCATTAACTTCTCCCAAGCCTCTAAAGATGCCTGTCTCTCTTTTCCTTTTCTTCCTCCTTTGTCTCCCTACATGCAAACTTCCAATAATGCTCCGTGGTTAGGCCTTCACACTCTGGTCCTAAGTTCTGTGACATCTTAGTCTGGAATGTCTGCTTCCCCCCTCACTCCACCCCTGTCAAACTCCGTGTGTGCTTTTAAATCCAGTGCAGGAGTCGCCTGCTCTGGAAAGTGATCCCTAAGGACACATTCTCTCTAGTACTCTATCCTGTACATATTGTTGGTACTAACACCTACCACAGTGCACTCTGAGCTGAATTTTACACTCACCTTCCTAACTAGGCTTGATGACAGAGACTGGGTCTGTGACTCTACTGTTCCAAGTTCCTAGCACGGGACGGTTCTTAATACCATATACTGTCCAATGAATGGATACATATAAGAAGAGGCAATGGCCACTGGATATCTCCTCATTAAAATAGATTCAGGAGTTTCCCTCATGGTGCAGCAGAAATGAATCCGACTAGTATCCATGAGGTTAAGGGTTCTATTCCTGCCCTTGCTCAGTGGGTTAAGGATCCGGCGTTGCTGTGAGCTGTGGTGTAGGTCGCAGACGCAGCTCAGATCCCACATTGCTGTGGCTGTGGCATAGGCCAGTGTCTACAGCTCCAATTCGACCCCTAGTCTGGGAACCTCCATATGCCATGGGTACAGCCCTAAAAGCCAAAAAAATAAAATAGATTCAACATATCCACAAAAATATTCAACATATTTAGAGTACTCTTCCTCTTCTGAAGTGACAACAAAGCTAGTCTAAAAGATATTTTTAATAATTCATACACTTCCTTGACACAGAATCACTGCTAATTAGTATGGCTTGACTTTATGAAAGGATAAACATTTAAGCAAGAAATGATGCCTTTTGCCTTAAAAAATAATATCTATCAAGAGAATGGGAAGGAAAGTCACAGACTGGGAGAAAATACTTGCAAAAGTCATATATTATAAAGGACTGTTATTTAAAATATAGAGAGAACTCTTAAAGCTCAAAAAATCTTAAAAAGCCACCAATTAAAAAATGGGCAAAAGACCTCATAGACATTTCACTAAAGGAAGACATGTAGATAGCAAATAAGGATATAAAAAGACGCTCAAAATCATATGTAATGCATATCTATTAGACTTTGGGGTGGGGGGGCTGCTGTGCATCAGCTCGATACGGGCATCTCAGTTCTCAGACCAGGGACTGAACCCAGGCTGTAGCTGTGAAAGCACTGAGTACTAATTACCTGCCCACCAGGGCACTCAACTGCATGCCTATAAGAATGGTCAAAATCTGGAACACTAATACACCAAATGCTAGTGAGGATGTGGAGCAACAAGAACTCTGTCCATTGCTGATGGCAATAAAAAAAATTGCTGCAGCCACCTTGGAAGACAATTTGGTGGTTTCTTACAAAACTAAACGCACTTTTACCACATGATCCATGAATTTGAACTCCTTGGTATTTACCCTTAGAAGTTGAAGACTTGACATCTTTGGGGAGTCAACAGAGAACCAGGCAATGTTTAACAATGACAGGGAGGTATTTTTGCGTATTTGAAAAGAAAACATTGAAATAAACCATGTAGATACGTTTGAAAAAGCGTCCTGATTAAAAAAGAAACTATCAGAGTGGCACATCCTAAAGGATAAGTAGAGATTTGGAAATATACTTTTCTATCAGACCAGAAAATTGATCAAATCTAAATGTGGACAAATTAGAAGCTGAAAGTTTGGATGTATGCTAGATGTAGGGATAACAATAAAGTCTAGTATCTATAGACACATTTTAGCGCCGGTTCTAAGTCGGAAGTGTCAGAGGATTGTTGTTCCTTCAAATCTAAGCTCCTACATTATAAGACACCCATTAAGCAAATAAAGTCATGCTTTCCAAAGTGCTATATCCAGACAGTGGAATATTGTTTGGAGTTATATAGAAATGAGCAATCGGACCACGAAGAGACATGATGGAACCTAAGTTGAGGTCAACCTGAAAATTCTACATACTATATGATTCCCAACTACATGACATTCTAGAAAAGGCAAAACAGTGTAGACAGTGGAAAGATTAGGGGCTTAGGCAGGAAGGAGAGAAAAATACAACACTGAGGATTTTTAGGGCAATGACCCTATTCTGTATGATACAGTAATAGCAAATAAATGCCACTTTACATTTGCCAAAATTCACAGGACTTTACAAATGTGAATCTTAATGTAAATTATGGACTTTCAGTGATAATGATTCTTGAATGTAGGTTCATCCATTGTAAGAAATGCATCACTCTGG
The DNA here is from genome assembly GCA_004024745.2 of Catagonus wagneri. Lineage (NCBI taxonomy): Eukaryota > Metazoa > Chordata > Mammalia > Artiodactyla > Tayassuidae > Catagonus > Catagonus wagneri. The sequence continues at coordinate 40,097,820 of PVHT020004020.1, read as the reverse complement.
CAGGGGGTGTTAATAGGTGGCAGTGGGAGGAAGTGGAAAGGGGAATATATGGGAACCCTTTGTACTTTCTGCTCAATTTTGTTGTGAACCTAAAGCTGCTCTAAAATAAAATTTATTGAGAAAAAAAGAATGTCTATTCAACACTTTTTTAAAGTACAAGCAAGTAATGTAAGGAAGACAGCATTATTACATAACACGGTGCATACCTTGCTACTTGAAGTATATCTGTGGACCAGCTGTAAGGACAGTACCAGTGAGCTTGTTAGAAATGCAGAAGCCCAGGTCTCTCCCCAGACCCAGTGAACCACAGTCTGCGCTTTAACAAGTTCCCCAGGTCATTTGTATATACATTAGAGTTTGAGAAACACTCACGTAAACAACCAAGAATGAAAGTAGAAGTAAGAAGAACCAGGTTCTTTTCTCACCTCATCCACTCATGTTTTTTAGCATTGGGCAGTGTGCTGAACCTCCAGGGTTTTTGTCTGCAAATCAAGACCGTTGAGCTGGGTCCGAGGTTCTCACATTGTGGTCCCTGGACCAGCAGCATCGGCATCACCTGTACTTGTCGCAAATGCGAATTCTGCTGAATCAGAAACTCTGTGGGTGAGCCTCCCATCTGCTTTTTAATAAGCCTTCTAGGTGTTCCTGACATGAACTGATTTGACCACTGGATGACCTCTAAAGTCCTCTTCAATGTGAACATTCTATAATCATTTGGAAACATTTGTGTCTCGAGATTTTATATATATATATGTACGTATATATGATTATACATATACACATTATAAATTTTATACATATATATTACTCGAAATGAAATCCTTATGCACTTTAAACAATTCACTAGCATTCTTTTTATAATTATTTGGAAATGTTTGTGTCTCAAGATTTTATATAGATAATTATATATGTATATATAATTACACATATATAAATTTTATACATATATATTACTCAAAATGAAATCCTTATACACTTTAAACAATTTACTAGCATTCTTTTTATTTTCAGATAGTGCTTTTACCTATTTAAAATTACTTCTTACACTGCTAGAAATTTCTATTGAAGTTTTCTTTGTTTTTTAGATTTTTTTGGCTGCACCCATGGCACGCAGAAGTTCCTAGGCCAGACATCGAACTCACACCACAGCAGCAACCCAGGACACCGCAGTGAAAAGTCCAGCTCCTTAACTCTCTGAAACACTAGGGAACTTCTCTATTGAATTTTTCAAGTAACAAAACCAGAGTCCTTGGACTGAGATACAAGGGGAACATTTGACTTGAAAATACCCTTCAGACAAAGAAACTCTGAGCTTGCTGCCTATTAAGAGACAGATTTTAATCTGTCATAATCGCTTTTTTTTCCCTTTTGTAATTAGCAAACCACATATTTTTAGTGCCAGGATGCCTGGCTAGGGTCATTTTCATTATCATAATACTCACTGAATGCTATGTATGTTTCTCTCATCCAATAAGAAACTTGGGAAAAAAGCAGACAATATAAACTTTAATTTGGGTTAATCACAGAAAAGAAGGCCATGATCACACACTAAATTGTGAGTCATGAAACAACTAAAACGGTTCAGTAAGGAAACATAAAGGCAATAATTTCTTGTTTGCTTCGAGTGGGATGAGAGAATTTGGCTTCATCTGAAATTCTGTCGAGAACAAAACAGACAAGCTTTACTTTTAACTTCTTTTATCATAACAGCTCATAGTGTAAGCATCAAACAGTTAAGTTATTTTGAAAGAAGGAAAAAATAGGTATATAATCCAGTAGCTCGGTTTTCATTATCAGACAGTTGTTCATATTGCTGTGGGAGAATCTACGTTCCGAGACTGGCTGCATGGGGCCATGCTAGCTTCCACTTCATGAGCAGAGCACCCACCCACAGAGCGCCAAGGGGCCTTCTTTCCTGAGTCTATGGACTATTTCCCACATACATTAAACCAACAGCGGGAAGGTGATGCATCTGCATACTTTAGGCTTAGTTTACCTTAAACATTAATTTCGATATGCAATCCAGCATATTTCTGGCCAATGCATCACGGGCATGGATGAAATTAGCTGAGAGGCAGGGCTACTCTCCTGAGAGACAGTGTTTTCCTAAAGTAGGAAAAGCCACAATGTGAAATTTCTCTGCTGTAGTCATTGGAAACTAGTAAAACAGTCAGAGGGCAGATTCTGCCACAGTGTTGTCACATCCCAAGTAGCCTAGAAAAATCCCCATCACTCTTCCCATAATGGAGCTTAGGTCACTGTAGGACACGCCAAGGCACATGAAGGGCTTTCCCGAGTTTAGGATTTACACCAGACCCCCTGTTGTGACATGACAATATCTGTCACAGCTTTACTCACAGCTCCATGTTTTCTATATGATAAATTGATACTGTGTTTTTCTAATTTTTATTTTTAGAACATAGGCCTAGTGGGAAATCTGGGGAAAGACATCCAAAAATTTCCTTAGTTTTACCTATTGTGTAATAAAATTAAATTTATTTCTGTTCAACCTGACCATAAAATATATACCACGTATTTATTAATCTCTTTGCTATGCTTGGTCTGTATGTAAGTTTACTAAAGACACTGGGTTTGTCATTCGTGTATTTTACGATATCAGATTTCTTTTCCCAGTTATTTCATACCTGTTTACCCCAAGAGAAAGACTCTTACTGTAGTGGGCTGAATATTAGTTCATGTTATAAGTGTTCTATCAATAGAAATATACCTTATTACTTTTTTTACTCTTTGCAAACTCTTAAGTTAATATCACTGACTTTTTAAAAAATAATTGTAGCATCCCATTATGTTTTAATTTGTTTTCAGTTTGTTCTCCGGAAATGCTAAAAAATAAATGACTGTCGATAAAACATCCGTTAAATAAATCTTCAAAAGTCTTTGTTAGATTTGTTTTAGAAGTAACTCCTCCATAGGCAATTTGGAACGTGCTCAGCACAAGTGTGAATCATCTATATGTAACTTTGAGAATATGTTGAAAAGAAAGTCTTTGCAGAAGAGAAATTACCTTACAACAATTCTATAGCATCTGGTTCACACCTGGAGAAGTAAAATCAGTGTTGCACTATGATCACTTTAAAATTGTAATGTGAACTGTCTATACGGATTTCATATTTTCTTATTTCAGACTGTTTCTACTACGAAAACAATTCGAGTCTTTTTTGTGCACAGCAAGTACCTGAAGTAAATGCTGGAGAGAACTGATTAATTACACTGCAGCATTCTCTCAAATACCAGCCAGAGTTAGCTGCCTGTGAATGAGGAAGTCTTTGTGTTACTATGATGCTCAGATATTTAGAATCTTTACTTTCTTTTTCTTTTTTTTTTTTTGTCTTTTGAGGGCCACACCTGTGGCATATGGAGGTTCCCAGGCTAGGGGTCGAATTAGAGCTACAGCTGCCGGCCTATGCCACAGCCACAGCAATGTGGGATCCAAGCTGCATCTGCGATCTACACCACAGCTCACAACAACCGACTGAGTGAGGCCAGAGATTGCACCCAAGTCCTCGTGGATCCTAGTTGGGTTTGTTAAACACTGAGCCATGATGGGAACTCCTGAAATCTTTACTTTCTTTAGTCTACAGTTTTCAGCCTAAGTGCGTGAACAAACCTATCCTCAAGATTGGTATGTAAAAGCTATTTATGCAGAGGAGTAACATATCACATGCTTTCGAAATAATGCAGAAATGTTGGTGAAGGTAAGTAGAGAATCAATGTTTTTCCTTTTGGCATTGTCAGGGTTTCCAAATGTGATTCTAATACATTCCTTCATTATATCAAATACGATACATAGGCAGACATTCAGAAAACTTTTTTCTTTGCATTTCCGTTCTGGCCCATCAATTCTTAAGTTCTGCACATGTAATAATTTTCCTAAAAGGCGAGACATCTCTAGAAAACTAATTTTTCACATGATGTCAAACAAATTTCTGCATCTAATTTTCACATCTTTATTAATGGAGCCCCTCCTTTCCATCATGTCCACGTGGTTTCCTCATGTGGGTTTACTGATGTGAGCTCATAAACAGGTCTACATACACATAATTATTCTGTAACTAACTTTAGACACTTTCTTCTTTCCTGGTCATTTTGTTTTCTTTAATATTTTTGGCCCTAATTCTACCGCTTGATGTCTGAGATCAGGATAAGTGAAGCTGTGAAGGAGGCCAAGAGTGGGTTCAACATTCTCCTTTCTTTATCATCTCTCCCATCTTTCTTTTCTTTCACTGAATTAGTGCCCTCATGATACCTCAAGGCTCTCTCTCTTTTCCTCCCTATACACATCTGTCCCCTGGGCAGCATCTCCTTTTTCTGAATATTCCTTGGTTCTACAGTCCATCAAAATGCATCTGCTTTGTGTCATGGGGCTTTACTCCTTAATAGATGACAATAACACTAATGAATTAAGCATACAACTACATGCTTAATGAAAGCAAGGTAATGTATTCACTTTTGCAGAGCGTATAGGTTTTTCCCTAACCTTGTACCCCTTTCTTGTCTTCTAGGACTTAACTCAGGTCATCTCCTCAGAAAGCCTTTCCCTGACCTCCCTCCTCTAGATATTCTCTACTCCATTACTGATTATTTCTGTCACAGCATTAACACATTTTTATTCACAGTATTCATGTTTACCAAAAAGCACATAAATCATAGCTGTCCAGTTTGATAGATCTCTACGAGTTGACCTCCTCGGACCCAGAAGTATAACATGCCCAGAATCCCAGAGACTCACCTCATGCCCTCTTTAGAACATTATTCCTCTTCCACCCCAAAGGTATCCACAATACTAACCTCTGCACCTGGGATTAGTCTGCATTTTTTTTTTTAATTTTATGAAGTAGTATGTGCTTTTTTGTCTGACTTCTTTCATGCACTATAGTGTTGATAAGATTCACCCAGGTTGTATAAAGACAATTTGGGACTATTATAAATAATACTGCCATGAACATTTTGTCAGTTGTTTTAATGTACATATATATATGCATGTCTCCTATGTATAGAAATGAAATTGCTAGATCATTGAATAAATGTTTTTCAGGCTTGATATATATTACAAATAAATTTCCACAAGTAGTTGTATCAATTTACATTTGTACCACCAAAGTCTGAGAGGTCCACAGCTGTAGTAACTCTTGGTATTGGTGTTCATTTACAAAATTTTAGCCACTTTGGTGAATGTGTTGTTGTATCTCATTGGGGTTTTGACTTCAAGATCTCTCGTGACTAATAAGGTTTAGCATATTGGCCATGTGGATAGTCTATTTTATGAATTGCTTGCTCAAATTTCTATTGCCCATTTTTCTATTGTGTAATCTGTTTCCTACTTATCTGTAGAGTTCCCTATATATTCTGGATATTCATCCTTGCAAAAAAAAATGTATCGAAAGTGTCTTCAGCCATATTCATCTGGCTTAACTTTTCACTGTTAATAATATCTTTTAATAAACCAAACTTCTTAAATTTGATGTAGTATAATTTGTTAATCTTTTTGTTTATGGTTATTGCTTTTATATTCTGTTTTGTTTTTGTTTCTTCTTTTGGTTTGGGGAGGGGGGCTGGCCACACTCACAGCATGCACAAGTTCCCAGGGCCAGAAATCAAACCTGTGCCACAGCAGTGACAACATGGATTTTTAACCCACTGACCACCAGATGAACTCCTACATTCTGCTTCAAAAATATATTTTCATCCCTCAAGTTCAGAAAGATATGTTCTGATGATACTTCCTAAAAGCACCATTGCTTTACTTTTTACATTTAGACCTACAATCCACCTGGAATTGATATTTGAATGTGAAACGTAACAAGAATCAAATTTCATTTATTTTCTTATATAGATATCCAATGCCCATCATCATTATTGAAAAGACTGCCCTTCCTTCACCCTAACAGGATAATTTTAACCATAAAACAAAATTCCTGTTGGGAATAGCCCTGTTTCTGAATTCTCTGTAATATTCCTTTGATTTGTTTCTCCTTTTCTGAATATCATATTGTTTTAATAATTGTAGATTTATGATATGTCTTGATATCCACTGGTCCAAATCTTCCAAATTTGTTATTCAACAAGATTTTCATGGCTATTTTTGGCCTCTGCCATTTCCATGTACTTTTTAGACTTAGTTCTTTATTTACACATACACAGAAATACACACAGAGCTGTATTTGCTTGAGAACACAAAACCTGACAAGAGCATAACGACAAAGAAAAAAATGCCTTTTAGGAACATCTATTAAAAATCTAAAACAGAAGATCTGTGGTGGCTCACTGGGTTAAGGATCCAGCGCTATCACTCAGGTCACTGTGGTGACAAGAGTTTGATCTCTGGCCTGGGAATTTCCACATACCAATAAGTGAAGCCAAAAAAAAAAAAAAAAAAAATCTGAAATAAAATTTGGAAAAGCACTATGTCCAGAAAACATCTAATTAAAAATGTAGCTTCTGACAGGCATTCACATACTTGGGCAAGCTACCTAATGTTTCTATGCCTCAGTCCTGCATTTTGCAATCTTCACTTGTTGTTCTGTGAGGTTCAAATGAAATAACATATTTAAAGCACTTGTAGGAGTGGCACATAGGGAGCCAATAAAAGTTGCTGTTATAATAGTGTTAAAACACAGCACTTCTTCTTTTAGTCTATTATAATTCATGATTTATGAGTCTCTCTCTTGTTAAATTATAGGCTCCGCGGTGGGACCACCCTTGGCCCAGGCAAGAGCCTGTGACCCAGTACCTATGCTTTAGCAAACCCTGTATATCACAAGCAATACAATGCTAAATTTATTAAACGACATGTGGGTCCTAGTCACTTGAGAGTCAACCTTGAAGGCTGACACAATGTAGCATGTCACTCTATAACAACAGCTCTTCTGAATAAACTGTTTAATTTCTTTTTCTCTTTTATTTGTTTTTTTGGCTGCCCTATGGCATATGGAGTTTCCAGGCCAAGGCCAGAGAACACATCCAGGCCATGCCAGATTGTTAACCCACTGCGCCAGGCCAGGGATCGAACCTACTTCCTAGTGCTCTAGAGATGCTGTCTATCCCATTGCACCATAGTGGGAACTTCAGAATAAACTGTTTAATCATTGTTGTCCATGTTTCCAGTCCAATGTCCTCAAAACAAAGATTACTGCATTTGAATGTTGTGAAAATTAGTTGGCTGTACCACTGCCCATGTCAGAAGCAGATGCTTCTCTGTATAAGGGGAAGAGTCGATGAGCACAGGTGAGCTTAGGGAAGAGATTAAGACCGAATTCCCTTTTATAAAGTGTGACTGCAATTTATTTTTGTGTAACAGTCATTTCTTTGTAGCGCCAAGAGTCTTTCTTTCTTCTCTTTGTGTTCTAATTTGTGACTTTGAAGGTAAGATTAAAAAAAGAAAAACAGCTATTGGAGTACAGTTGACTTACAATGTTGTATTAGGTTCAGATGTACAGTAAAGTGAATCAGTTATACATATTCATATATCCACTCTTTTTCAGCTTATTTTCCCATATAGGTTATTACAGAGTATTGAGTAGAGTTCTCTGTGATATACAGTAGGTCTTTGTTACTTATAGATTTTATATATAGTAGTGTATATATGTTATTGCCAACCTTCTACTTTATCCCTCCCCCTAACATTTCCCCTTTGGTAACCATAAGTCTCTTTTTGAAATCTTTGAGTCTTTTTCTGTTTTGTGAATAAGTTCTTTTGCATAATTTTTTGTTGGATTCCATATATGAGTGATCTCATATGAAATTTGTCTTTGTCTGACTTACTTCACTTAGTATGAGAATCTGCAAGTCCATCCAGTTTGCTATAAATGGCATTATTTCCTTCTTTTTACCATTGGGTAATATTCCATTGTGTATATGTACCACATCTTTATCCATTCCTCTGTTCATGGACATTTAAGTTGCTATTGTACATAGTACTGCAATGAACATTAGGGTGCATGTATCTTTTTGAATTATAGTTTCCTCCTGGATATAGGCCCAGGGGCGGGATTGCTGGATCTTAAAGTAGTTCTATTTTTGGCTTTTTAAGGAACCTCCACACTATTCTCCATGTTGGTTGCACCAACTTACATTTCCAATACCAGTATAGGATGGTTCCCTTTTTGAAGGTAAGATATCCACATGAGTTGCCCATGGTGGCTGAAATATTTAACAATTCATATATATAGGCTTGAATATAACATAAATGGAGTATGTTATTAATTCCTTACCTTGGTATCAAAAGAGATACTCAATGTTAGAAATATAAAGTTTTATCAAAATATTTAGTGGTATTTCATTTCCCAATTTTAAACATTTTCAGATTTGCTTAAATAAATTTTATTTAAAAGTTAATTTATATGAATAAGTTCTTCTAAAAAATAGAAGAGGGAATATTTTCAAACCCTTTTTTGGATGCTGATCATCCAGAGTCAAACAAGAGACCACAACAAAAGAAAACTGAAAACCAACATCCTTAATGAAAAAAAAAGATGCAAAAATATTCAATAAAATATTGGCATACTAAATCCAACAGCATATTAAAAGGACTATACACCATGACCATGGGAGGTTTATCCCTGGGTTGCAAGAATAGTTCAACATATGCAAATAAATTAATATGATACACCACATTAAAAGAATGAACAGAAACATGGAAGCCACATGACCTTTGAATAGATACAAGAAAAGCATTTGACAAAAATTCAATGTCCATTCATATTAAAGACACACAACAAAATAGGTATAGAAGAAACTTACCTCAGTATAATAAATGCCATATGTACAAAACCTATAGCTAATATCACAATCAATAGAAAAAAATCAAAAGCTTTTCCTCTAACATTTTGTACAGGAAAGGATGCCCACTTTTGCCACTTCTATTCAATCTAGTTCTAGAAGTCCAAGTTTGGAAACAAGATGGCAGAGTAAAAGGACTCAAGTTCACCTCTTCTCACAAAAATACCAAAATTACAACTAACTGCTGAGCAACCGTTAACAAAATAGACTAGAACCTACCAAAAAAGATAACCTACATCCAAAGAAGCCACATCAAGATGGTAGGAGGGCCGATTTTTTGATATAAGCAATCCCATACCCATTGGGTAGGCAACCCACAGACTGGAAAATAACTATCACAGAGGCTCTCCCACAGGAGTGATAGTTCTGAACCCCACGTCAGGTTCCCAAGCCCAGGGGTCTGGCATTTGGAATAGGGGACCCCAAAGCATTTGGCACTGAGCAGGGTTTGAGCCCAGGAGCTCTACAGGACCAGGAGAAACAGAGACTACACTCTTGAAGGGTGCACACAGGGTTTCATGTACAGTGGGATCCAGGGCAAAGCAGGGAGTCCATAAGCATCTTGGTCAGACTTAACCGTGGGTCTTGGAGGGTCTACTGGGAAAATAAGGGTTGGCTGTGGCCTACTGTAGGGACAGGAGATTGGAGGTGGAGGTCCTAGGGAATAAGCATCAATGTAAGTTCTCCTAGAGCCTGCTATTTTGGAAAAGTCTGGCCCCACGCATCAGGGCTGAGAAGCCCCAGGCCAAACAACAAATAGGGTGGGGACACAGGCCCACCCATCAGCAAATAGGCTGCCTAAACTCCTCCCAGACACACAGACACTTCTTTTTTTCCTTTTTTTTTAATGACATAACAATGAATTTTATTTCAATTATAGGTGTACAAAGATCATCACAAGGCAATGTGATAGATTTTGTGTCCCAAACCCACAGTGCATCCCCCCACCCTCCAGATTGTCTTATTTGAAAAACCACGGTTTTCCAAAATCTGTGAGTCATTGTCTGTTCTTCAAAGAAGTTCACTGTGTCTCTTTAGTTTCCACATGTAAGCGGTAGCACTGGGTGTTGCTGTCTAATTGTCTGACTGGTTTCACTTCACACAATAATTTCTAGGTCCATCCATGTTGCTGTAAATGTTGTTTATTTTGTTCCTTTTAATGGCTGAGTAATATTCAATTGTGTGTATGTACCATATCTTCCCTATCCACTCCTCTGTCGATGGGCATTTAGGTCGTTTCCATGACCTGGCTTCTTCCCTCTCTAGCTGCTTTGAATGTAAAGCTGGGTTGTTTATGTGAGCTTTTTCTTGTTTCCTGAGGTAGACTTGTTTTGCTAAATACTTTCCTCTTAGAACTGCTTTTACTGCATCCCAGAGGTTTTGGAGTGTTATATCTTTGTTGTCATTTGCTTCTAGGTATTTTTTAATTTCCTCTTTGATTTCTTCAGTGATCCATTGGTTGTTTAGTAGCGTGTTGTTTTAGTCTCCACGTGTTTGTATTTTTGGCCATTTTTTTTCTTTTTGTTGATTTCCAGTCGTATAGCCTTGTGGTCAGAGAAGATGCTTAATAGGATTTCAATTTTCTTAAAGTTACTGAGGCTTGATTTGTAGCCCAGGATGTGATGAATCTTAGAGAATTTTCCGTGCGCACTTGAGAAGAATTGTGCATGGATGATTTAGTATCTTTACTGTATATATGCCTTTCCTGGTGAGCCTTGTCATTTGTGGTGTTTTTGTTTCTGGCTGTGGCCTTTTCTTTTCTGACTAGAGAAGTTCCTTTAAGATTTGTTGTAAAGCTGGTTTAGTGTTGCAGAAATCTCTTAGCTTTTGCTTATCTGTAAAGGTTTTGATTTCTCCTTTAAATCTGAAGGAGAGCCTTGCAGGGTAAAGCGATCTTAGTTGGAAGTTTTTCCCCTTTCATCACATGAAGTATATCATGCCACTCCCTTCTGGCCTGCAGAGTTTCAGCTGAAAAATCTGCTGATAACCTTATTGGGGTTCCCTTGTATGTCATTTGTTTCTTTTCCCCAGCTGATTTCAAAATTTTCTCTTTGTCTTTAAATTTGGTCATTTTGATTAATATGTGCCTCGGGGTGTTCCTCCTTGGGTTTATTTTATATGGTACTCGTTGCGCTTCCTGGATTTGAATGAGTGGTTCCTTTCCCATATTAGGGAAGTTTTCGGCTATTATCTCTTCAAATATTTTTTCTGTCCCCTTCTCTCTCTCTTCTCCCTCTGGCACCCCTATAATACGGATGTTGGTGCATTTAACATTATCCCAGAGTTCTCTGAGACTCAGCTCATTTCCTTTCAATCTTTTATCTCTTTTCTCTCCCACATTAGTGATTTCCACTAATCTGTCCTCCACCTCGCTGATTCGTTCTTTTGCCTCCTGTATTCTACTGTTGGCTGCCTCTAATGAACTTTTTATTTCAGTGATTGTATTTTGCATCTCTTCTTGTTTAATTTTTACAGCTCATATTTCTCTGCTCAGTGTTTCCTGTAAATTATCAATCTTTGCCTCCAGTTTATTTCCAATGCCTTGCATCATCTTCAGCATCAACGGTCTGAAGTCTCTTTCTGGGAGGCTGGTAATCTCTTCATCACTGAGCTGTTTTTCTGGGCTTTTCTCTTTCTCCCTTATCTGAGTTATAGTTTTCTGTCTTTTCATTTTTATAGGTTTTTGGTGTGGTGACCTTTTTGCCAACAATAGAGTTGTAGCCTCTCTTAGTTCTGGTGTTTGTCTCCCCTGTGGCTAAAGTTGGTATGGAGGGGGCTTGCTGTAGGCTTCCCAATGGGAGGGACTGATGCCTGCCCACTGGTAGGTGGGGTTGATTCTTATGCCTCTGATGGGTGGGGCTTTGTCTCTGGATGAGATTAGAGGCTAGCTGTGTGCCTGAGGGGTCTTTAGGCAGCCTTTTTCCTGATAGGTGGGGCTGTGATCC
>PVHT020004020.1:40065174-40076998 GCA_004024745.2 Catagonus wagneri | reverse complement strand
GGGGTTTTAATGGCCTTTCGACTTTGCTTTTGCAGCCCAGCACCTTGTATTAAGCAAGAAGTGCTTTATAAGCCAATAAATAAGAATAATTGCCTTCATGTTTATCAGCTCAGACTCTTTCAGTCTTGTCTTCATCATGCATTTTGCCACTTAAGGCAAAGTCAAGGGTTTGCAGTTTGCTTATATTTATCTATTGTCTGCCAAGTGATTCTCTGCTCTAAAACTCCCCAAGCCCCCACAAACAAGGATAAGAAAAGGAGTTTAATTTCTTCTTATTTGATGCCTTTATTTGGTTCTTTCATATTTCTGAGGCTTACTTTTCATCCACAAAATTAAAAATAGAAGTGAAAGTCATTTTTGTTTTTATAATTAAACCCTCATTTTACTAAATTGGATTTCATTGGCAGGACTTAAAGGCATAACCTTCCACTTATTATCACCGTCATTTACAAGCCCTGCACTCATTAGTTCTGTAGCACATGACTGTGGTTTGTGCTTTTTTGTTGTTGTTGTTTTTTTAATATATGTTCCTTATTGTTCTTTGGAAAGAAGCCATTGTTAACATGGAGGTTCTTCCATATTTCCAAGTTTATGTTTGCCAGATGCTCTAGAATAAATGATTATTCAAAACATATTTGAATCCTATTTGTTTTCTTCCATTGCCTAAGTTTTGTACCCAAAGACTAATGAACTTAAAACATAATTTTCCTCTTATACATCTAAAAATTAGTCACGTGCATATGCAAGACTCTTTTTCTGTCTATATACAATGCTAGAGGCATGAACTCCACAACTCTGCGGAGTCCACTGTTACCAAGGTGTCCGAGGCTCAGGGAAGGCAGTGTAAGGGCAATGGCCAAGCCACAGGAGGGTGTTGTGGGGTCTCTGTTGCCATCCCCGTGATGGCAAGGTTGAAGGCCAAACTTCCACCAATGGTCAACCCAGCAAGTGTCAGGACTGTAAAAAGCACTGTTTTAAGTGTATAGATGCCTTTAAAAAGGAGCTATTTGGCGTTATTAATGGTCTCAGTCTCTGGAAAAAGTAAATGTAGGTTGTAGTGATATTTTTTCTTCATCAACAAGCCTTATTGTTTTTATAAATGCTTATGTGACTATTATTAGTCTCTTCTGAGCAAGTGCCAGTAACTTCCACAGAATCCATAGCCACTTCTTGTATGAATGTGAAAAATACCAGTCAGTGGGCCACCACAGGAGTTAGAGAAGAACCTGGGTATTTGTAGGTGCTGAGTACAGACTGCAAGTTCAAATAAGCTCCCCAAAGATAAGGTAACCTGTGTATGCTTTCAGGATAACAACAAGGGCCGAAGGCAGACGGCATCAAGGCTCGCTCAGCAGGGAGGCCAAATTCCGCAGCACGGCTGGGAAGCCAAAGACAAGTAGGGTGCTTACACAGAAGTAAAAATTACAGCAGGGCTACCATTTGGAATTGCTTACTAGAGTCCCCAAAGCAAGTATGGCTCCTGGGACAAGCTAAAAAAAGACACACAAACCAATGGAGAGGGGTATTTCTGTTTTACACACACACATCCCTGTTGAGTCAAGCAGGCTCCCACCCTTGATCTTGATTCTCAGATTCCATCCGTCTTAACCCAGCACTGGCAAAAAGCCTGGAGCTAGAGAGGGTAGGTGAAGCTCAAAAACATACACATCATTAAAAATGTTTGTAACCCAAAATGAATTCATGCACAGTCACAGAACTTGGCTTCTGACAGGTGAAATGGCTTGGGCCTTCAGACCTTACTGATGCAGAAACCTGACTGGGCAGGGTCTGCTGCCCAAGTTCACAGGTCCCACAGTGAGGAGGAAGAGCCACCATTCTGCACAAGTGGGAATATGAGTTTTAAACATTTTTTTCTGCAGGCAAGTTCTTTGCATCTTGCTCCTTCTGCCTTACAAATCACACTCACTGGCAGCAGTAAAATAAAAACCCACAGCTCTCGAGTGTGCCCTTGACAGAGCACATGGTCTATGCTCAAACCGTAAAGGATTTTCCATAATCACAATGTAATTCAAAGTTGAAGTGAGTCATTTTTGGTTTCAGAACAAGAAACATAGCATTTAAGACATCAACAAAGCATCTTTTTTCTTATGGAATTAATGTAAAAACAGATACGGGGTTGGTATTAGAAAGTGGGGGAGAGAATGAAAGTATTTACTTTCTTTTCAGATGAGGTGACATAAAATCAAATTCTATTGAGTTTTTTAAAATGTAGCCCTAAATAAAAATAAAGTAGCATACACAACTAAACTCAGAATAGTTAAAAATACACTTTAATATATATCTAATTTTCATAAAAAAATATGCAGGATATGGCTGGATTAAGCTTTGGCTTAACAGGTAGAAAATGGTATCCAAATCGTTCCTTTTTAGAGAATGGCCCAGAGACTTGTAGCATTAAGCTGGGAGCCTGTGAGAAATGAGGAATTGCAGGCTCCAACAGGGTCATACTGGGTCAGAATCTACATTTTAATAGATCTCTCGGTGACTCCTGTATACGTGACAGTTTTTGAAACACGGATCTGAACTAACCATTCACCAAAGGCATTATCAAGTAGGCTTTAGAAAGCCACCTTTTCCTCCAGCACCACATATAAACTTGCAAGCAAAGTAAAAACCATGTTTGCTACGCAAACACAACTTCAGAATGAATCCCCTAATACACACTTCAAACATCTGGACCCACTACCTATTTCTTTACTTTCCCACTCCTTTCCCTGAAATACTTCCTAGGGTAAATACCTTCCCTTTTTGCATGGATTTCTTTTTTGCCTGTGACTTTGGGAGACTGAATAACAGCTATGGCAAGATAACAGAAAGAATTAACACTGAGAGATTTGTAGGAAAGAAAAATAGATAAGTGACAGACAAGAAGAAATACAGAAAAGCAAAAAAGGCATGAACTGATATGAGAAAGAAATATCTATGTATTTTACTTATATTGAAAATAGATTCATTGTTTATCTAAATATAAAAACAATGCATGTTTATAGTTTTTCATAGTATTTGTTAATTAAAAAATTGTAAATTCTCAAATAATGCATAAAAGTAATATTGTCCAGAAGCATCACCATGAAGGGAGACTTCTGTTCTTTTGTTCTTTTGGTGGCTCAGCATCCACTCACCCTTCTCTGGGTAATTATCCCACCGGTTTTCATTCAGGAAGATTCCCCCCTCACTGTCTACCCCACCCAACTCTTAGGCTCCAAGCTATAGGTATTATCCTATATCATCTATGGATATGGTGGCCATATGGTGACACAGCACACATCTAAGTCAATCAGAATTCACATTCTGTAGATCACAGTGTTGACTGAGGTATAAACACACATCCCAAGTGAACCAGCAAGGCCTCGTGAATCCAAGCTTGCAACTGAGTAATTAGGAAAAGACTTTCTTTCCTTCATGCTAGTGCTGAAATGGAGAGGAGGAGAGGAAAAAACTGTGGTAGCCACCTTGTCACCAGGAGTAGATACTGACGATAAAGCCAGCACAGAGGAAGTAGGGCGGAAATGTGGAAACAGAGGAAAAACTGGCTCTTCGTGATGACCCTGTCTGAAGCCCTGAAAAAGATGAGTCTGAAAGCAAATCAAAACTTTTCAGCTATCTGAGCCAAAAAGTTTTCTGTTTGCTTAAATTATCTTGGACTGAGTTTCTGTTAATTCTATTCAAGAGAAATATAACTGATACAGAAATATACATTCTGGTTATACATCTCATAGATGAATCACATAATTTATAATTTCATAATCAGTTTATTTTTTACCTACTATTTTTAACCTGCTTTTCTCAACCCCCCCCAAAATTTCATGCATATCTTTCGGAGCAATTATATTCAGATCTATATTGTTATTTTATTGTATATATGACATTCAATAATTTGCACTATCATATATTGAATCAGTTTCATACTGAGGGATATTTATAGATTACTTACATAAAGAAAAATTTCATACGTATATATTAACCTATACAATGATCGCCTTGGGTTAAATTTCTAGAAGTGGAGTTTTTACGTCAAAGGTATCTAATTTAAGATATTATACATACTCCTACACTATCTTATAGAAATCTATAGAATTACATTTATACCAATAGGACTTGGGCAATTCACTCTTCCCTATAGTCATATAAACATCTGCTAATTTCATAAGTGAAAAAGGTGTGTAATTTCGTTACCATTTCTCTAGTAGTGAGACTGACTATTTTCCACATGTTTATCAGTCCTTTCATTTCTCCTTTTGTGAACCACCTATTTAGTTTTTTACCCATTTTCTGTCGGAGTGATCTAATTGATATGCTAGAGCTCTTTATATATTAAGTCCATTAAGCTCTTTGTATAAAGTATATTTGTACTTTTGCATATATTTCCTAGTTTGCATTTTGTTTTTGGATTTAATTTAAAAGCTTTCTTCATGGTACAGAAATTTTACATCATTATGTAACCTAATTTATCAAAATTTAATTATGGATATTTTATTACTTATATTGCTTAGAAAGATTTTGCTATTTTAAGAAATTATTCACCCATATTTTCTTCTAGTATTTTCTGGTTTCTTCCTTTCATTACCTTTTCTTATATACATTTACATCTCTGATCTATACAGAAGTTATTTAACCATAAGGGTTTTAGCATTCTTTTTCCCAAATCTCTAGCCAGTAATCCCAATGTCATTTATCAAAAATTCCATTCTTCATTTTTTACCAATACAAAATGCCATCTTTATCATATATTTAACTGTCACATGTCCTTGGTCTATTTCTGGCTACTTTATTTTGTTTAAATTCAGACTGTTTCTGCTTTCTGTAGTAGCTTTGTTGTAGATATTGCAATTTATAAATTTAAAAATTATAAGTAATTTAGTAGGATAAGTATTAGAGTTCTTTTAATCCTTCCAAATTTCTTAACTTTTTTCATTTATCTGTTTTAAAAATTAATTTTAGAATAGTTTAGAACTTTCTAAAGAAACTGTATTTCAATATTCAATAAAAATACATGGATATTATATGTTATTTTGAGGGAAGTGAATAGATGAATAGCCTCAAGATATTAAGAATTGGTAACCACAAACATGACATGTAATTTCATTTATTAAATTATATTTAATATCCTTCACTAGAATTTTTCAGTTTTCTTTTATAGACCTACAGAATGTCCCCTAATCTGTTTATTCATATATATTTTATTTTATCTTTATTACTATTTTGAATACAACTTTTCTTATATTACCTTTTTTGACAAATGTAGATTATTACAATGTTAAGAATTCTTTTTTTAATTTTTGGGAGGATTAAAAAAAATTTATCAGAAATAGGTCCTGAATTTAATCAAATACCTTATAGCATTTATTGTGATTTAACTGACTAAACGAAATCAATGTACTTCCCAATACTGAATTGAATACATTATTGGAATTAATCTCATTTGGCTATATTGTATTATTCTTTGAATGTACTGCTAAATTCTCCCTGCTAATATATCATTCAGAATTTTTGTGAGGAAAGAAAGAATGAAAGAGACAGAGGGAAAGAGAGAGAGAGAGAAAATCTGTCTGATGTTACTATCACACATATGCTAGTATCACAAAATAATTTTTAGAGAATTTTTTATTTTGCTGTTGCTCTGGAACAAATTCAAATCATGTTGCAGTAATCTGTTTCTTAAAAGAATGAAAAAAATTTCCAAAGACACCTTCTGTGTACGAAGCATTTTGAAAAATTTTCACAACATTCACAATTTCTTGCACGATTATTAGTCTATCTCTTCTTGAGAAAAAAAAAATCTAAGTTTTACAAGTTATTAGTGTAAATTTGTACAAAGTATTTTCTTACAATGATTTTTTTGATTATCTCCTTTTCATTGCTTATCTTATGAGTTCATGTCTTTTTCTCTCTTGTTCTTACTCATGTTTAGCAGTGGTAAATTATTTATTTATTTAAATGTGTTTAATTTCCACTTCTCCTTAACCAATCCTTGAATTAGTTTATAATTTCTATCATTTTTCTCATGATGGACTTTTGCTTCTCATTTTAAAAAATTTCTTCCTTCTATTTTTCTAAAGTTTACTTTGGATTCATTTTCCTAGTTTAACAAGTGGCACCTTATTCCATTCTTTCTTTTGTAGTAATTTAAATTTACAGTTTAAGATTTTTTTCTCTCACTGTTATTTTTCAGACATTGTGTAATTGTCATTTTATTTTTTATTTAACCTGAGAATTATTTCATGAAAATATTTATTTTTTTCTAGTTTTCTTATTTGTTTCTAGCACAGAATGCATTTCTGTCAGAGGATGTTGCCTATAATATTTCTACTTTGGGGAACTGAGTAGCTTTTATCGTTGTTTCAAAATATATTATAAATATCTATGGGTCCTTGAAAAAATAATGCATTTCTTGGTTCCTAGGATTTGATATTTAATATCTACACATCTATTAATGAGTATTACCCATATTACTATTCAAATTTTCTGTACTTATCTTTTTTACCTGTAATAAATAAAAAGTGAGGTGTTGCCTTTCACTATTATTTCACTATTATGTTCTTATAAATATATCCGTATCTTCTGTAATTTTGTATTTTATATATATTTTTACTAATAAGGAATAATTATAACTTCTTTGTAGATTTTAACTTGCATCATTGAGTAACATAAGACTTTCATCTTTAATTCACCTCTACTTGATAAAATAATGTTTTATGCCACCACTGTCTTTATTTAGCACAGAATTATGCCATTTACTTTTATCATCAAGCCAATATAACCGATTTTTTTTTTGGTCATACTAATGATCTTTTCTGCATTTATGGTCTTGCATATCCTTCCTTTGCCATTTTCCTCTTTGATGTTTGAAAAAAAAATACAGACTATTTTAAGCTCAAGAAGCAACTGCAGTTACAGTTTTAAACAAAATGCTTAAACCTATGGTTCTCAATATATCAACTTTCATTTAAAGTAGCTATTTCTCCTCACTGTGAGAAATTAGGAAATAAATGTTAATCTTGGCAATCATCATTTTAGTATCTAAGTGCTTACTCCCATCTCCCTTGTTCCAAAGCTAGAAGGGTTGATACACAAATTATTTTATATAATTTGTACCATAACTGTAGCCCTAAGTCAGTGGTTAACGAATCCGACTAGGAACCACGAGGTTGTGGGTTCAATCCCTGGCCTTGCTCAGTGGGTTAAGGATCCGGCGTTGCCTTGCGCTATGGTGTAGGTTGCAGACACGGTTCGGATCCCGCGTTGCTGTGGCTGTGGCGAAGGCCGGCAGCTACAGCTCCTGTTAGACCCCTAGCCCGGGAACCTCCATATGCCGCATGTGTAGCTCTAGATAAAGGCAAAATAAATAAATAAATAAATAAATAAATAAATAAATAAATAAATAAATAAATAAAAAACAGAGACAAGGGACAAGCAACTCACAATATTTGTTCAAGGGCACAAGTTTCATCACTTTCTAGTAGGCCACTTTAACTCACTAGCTTGACTGACAAGAGAGAGACTGTCTCAAAACTGAAAACAGTGGTATGAATGATCCACTCTTATTTTGTGCCACTCACACCCTTCAGTGGCTTGCAGCCGTTGTATCTTAGCTTTCAGTCCCCCCCTCATTAAAATGCAAAAGAGAGAAATGTGATTAGTCTTATACAAACAAAACAAATCCACTGGAGAATAATGCTCTACTTGCCTTTGACAGTGGAAACCTATCCTATATTGATTAAGTAGCCATGTAGCTTGATTCCTTTATTATTTTTAGAACCATAATATTCCTTATGGCATTATATTAAAAGTTAACCAACGGCAGGGGGATAAGGGAGGAGAATGAGGTGTATTTTCCCACCCACCCAAACTGTGGCCAACTGGCAGAAAACACCAAACATGTCAGCATGTCACCCTGCTCCGGCTCAGAAGGAAAATAATAGCCTCTGTTCCCATGTAGGCCCCAAGCACTAGAATGAATCCTGAGCCGTACCTTTTTCTCTGCAGGTTTGCCTTTCTGGCTGTGTGTGTTGTGTGTGTGTGTGTGTGTATGTGAATCCTCATGTGTACAAAGATGTCTGCTGGAAATGTTTCGGTCCCTCTGTTCACATGTAATCAACATTCCCACTGTCTTCTTACACTGAGTTTGGGAAAGTGGGCCCTTGCAGTGCCCCATGGCTGCTTTAATTAGCCAAACAATCAGGGTTAGGAGGCCCTAACTCTTCTAAGGGATGTCTCCATGTGGTATGACTAAGAAGTCTGCCTGGCAACAGAGTTTAAAGAGCAATGCACTGTTTTTTCTCCCTGTTTTGGAAACTGAAAGAATTGTTTCTTTTTATCTTTTTTCCTGTTACTGTTAAATTTTATTGACCATATATAAAGTATTAGAGATCTTTTGGATATGATTATGATTTGGGTCCAGAAAATGTGTAATCCCCAATGAAGAATATATTAAAAGAGCCAACTCCTTTCCAAAACCGTAGTAATCAGATGTTAGTATATGAATAACTTTTGGCTTGGCTAGGAAACTTGTCCCTTTAACTCATCTTTTTTCACTTAAGCTATAAACTTTAAGAGTAATTTGTCTCCTTTATCAGTCAGTGTCCTTGCAAGAAAAAGCTGGCACATGCAAATCACTTAAATGGAGGATCATGTAAAAGGAACTTTTACAAAGGTGTGAGGAGGATATAGAGAAACCAGAGGTGACAGAGCAGTGCTTGGGGGTAAGGAACACTAGGGAACCACTCCCATCCCAGGCCTGAGAAGGCGAAAGGGGGACAGAGCTCCTGGGGTAAGGGAGAAAAGAAGGGGGTGAAGAAGACCCCTCACAAGAGCTGAGATCTTCAGTTAAATTACATGGCTGGCCCAAATCAACCTGCAGGGAGGAAATGGAAATAAATGCCCAAACCTCACTCTCCTCTTCCCTCAGGCCTCCTGCTGGTGCTCCCACTGGGCAACCCCATCAGATCTCAGAGGGCAACTGAGCCCATGATGCTGAGTCCCGTCAGACTCCTGGTGTGCAGAGTATGGAGAGAGGGTGAAGGGGCAGCTGGAAGAGATCAGGCACATTTCTACTAAAATCAACCGGTATCTATTCAACGACTACATGTGAGGAATTCCTCGTTTCCCACGTCATCAGCTACATTAATTAGAATCCAAAGAGAATTTTCCCATGGAAATTGCGTCTTTAGCTTGTAGGCGACTGCTATGTTAAAGTGAAAGAAAACTGACATGTGTTGTCGTAAGATGTGTATTCCAATAATGACGTCATCGGGTGCTAGCTGTAACTCTGGATGAGTCACTTCTGATCCCTTGTGCTCAATGGTATCTATCAGCATGGTGATGATAGTCAAGTCTTTTTTGCTTCTGCCACAGAATTGGTGCTAGTATAAAGTTATCAAGTGCATAAGAAATGTTCTATGAACTATAATAAACTTTAATTTTAATTTACTTTGGAAACATTTCTGGGAAGCCATGACATGTTCAGCCTCTTTACAAGTCAGACTTTCCTCCTTTGAAAAGGAGGCATGCTTGTCAAAGTTGGTTGGTTGTTTAACAGTTTAGACATTTGTATCTTATGGAAGTAAATGAGTACTCAGAGTGTATACACAGACTTTCCCCAGGGAATTTCCAATTTCCTTCATCACATCAAGGAAGTCTTATAAATAATGTCATATATGGAGAGACTGCTTTGCTCATTAATTACATAGAGTTACCTCCAGAGAGAGGGTCTGACTTGCCAAGAGTCCTGCTGATTTGGCTCTCGCTAGGAAAGCAAAGACATGATGCAACAGGCATTGCATTAAGGACCTTTGGATATTGTCTTCCTATCTCTCCCTCTGGAACTCTGAGCTGATTCCAGAGGTTATGGAGAGCCATGCAAAGTACCCTGGGATGTATGTTCTGGGACTAGCCCAGCAACAAGAGTATCTTTTTTTGTGTGTGTCTTTTTTAGGGCCGCACCTGCAGCATATGGAGGTTCCCAGGTTAGGGGTCCAATCAGAGCTGTAGCCACCGGCCTACGCCAGAGCCACAGCAATGCAGGATCTGAGCCGCGTCTGCGACCTACATCACAGCTCATGGCAATGCCGGATCCTTAACCCACTGAGCAAGGCCAGGGATCGAACTCGCAGCCTCATGGTTCCTAGTTGGATTCGTTAACCACTGAGCCACGACGGGAACTCCAAGAGTATCTTAATTTGGAGGACTTTAACAAACCTGAGAGAGATAAGTAGACAAAAAATGTGTACTAAATAAAACAAAAAATGCAGTGAAACAAACAAAACGAAAGAAAAACGCCTGAAGGATGGAAAAAAGAGAGAGACCAAGACAAGAAAACCTACCCATTTTGAAATTTGAAAACATACAAATAACAATAATAATAATATAAATCTAGACAAAAGTATTTAATAAAGTAAACATTAAATATAAATAAAGCAAATATTCAACATAAACTAGAGACAATTTAAAAAAGCACCTAAAGAAAATATGAGGAGCTAAAAATAGAAACAGATTTTAATTAGTTAATTAAAGGCACAAAAGAATATATATTTTATATATATATATATATACTTTTTTTTTTTGTCTTTTGTCATTTTAGGGCTGCACCCATGGCATGTGGAGGTTCCCAGGCTAGGGGTCGAATCGGAGCTATAGCCGCTGGCCTATGCCACAGCCACAGCAACGCAGGACCCAAGCCATGTCTGCAACCTAAACCACAGCTCATGGCAATGCCGGATCCTTAACCCACTGAGCAAGGCCAGGGATCAAACCCTTAACCTCATGGCTCCTAGTCAGATTCGTTAACCTCTGCTCCATGATGGGAACTCCACAAAAGAATATATATTTAAAGTCAAATGTTGCCTCTGAAAATACCAATAAACAACACTTTTGTAACCTGATCACGAATAAAAAACATTAAAATGATAAAGAGATCAAAACTATAAATACAGTAATTTTTTAAAGCAAGAGAGCATCTTTCACCCAAAATAATTTTTTAAATTGGAATGACTGCCTCTTCCAGAAAAAATATAAATTAATTCCATCAAGAATTTAAAAATAGAACAGACCAGAAGCATAAACAAAATGTAAAATACAGACAAAAGCCAGAACCAGAACATTTTATAGATGGATTCTACAAAATCAGAGCAGAACATTAAAAGAAGAGAACATAATAGCTCTTATCTTATAATGCTAGATGAAAAGCCTCTAAATTTAATGTTACCATTTTTTATTGAGGTATAATTCACAAATAATGTTAGTTTCAGATGTACACCATAATGATTCACTATTGTAGGTATTGTGAAATGATCACCACAATAAGTCTAGTTAACATCCATCACTATGTGTAGCTTTTGGTTAAGAGCTTCATTAAAAGAAAGATATATATTGTGGTCAAAAAGGGTTTAACATAGTATTGTTAAATATTGGAAACGTGATAGACAAATAGGTCGGTGGAACAGTATAGGGAACCCAGAATCCAGAAATGCATATATCTTTGTATGTATTTGATGGAATAACCAAAAAGTGGAACAACTGACTCTCCTCTAAAAAAAGGTTAGACTCTTACTTCAGGCAATTTTTGAAAATTCGATTAGAATAACAGGTTAAGTATAAAACAAGAATGATGTTGGAGTTCCCGTCGTGGCGCAGTGGTTAACGAATCCGACTAGGAACCATGAGGTTGCGGGTTCGGTCCCTGGCCTTGCTCAGTGGGTTAACGATCCGGCGTTGCCGTGAGCTGTGGTGTAGGTCGCAGACGCGGCTCGGATCCTGCGTTGCTGTGGCTGCGGCGTAGGCCAGTGGCTACAGCTCCGATAAGACC
>PVHT020004020.1:39987304-40064174 GCA_004024745.2 Catagonus wagneri | reverse complement strand
ATGTTGGAGTTCCCGTCGTGGCGCAGTGGTTAACGAATCCGACTAGGAACCATGAGGTTGCGGGTTCGGTCCCTGGCCTTGCTCAGTGGGTTAACGATCCGGCGTTGCCGTGAGCTGTGGTGTAGGTCGCAGACGCGGCTCGGATCCTGCGTTGCTGTGGCTGCGGCGTAGGCCAGTGGCTACAGCTCCGATAAGACCCGTAGCCTGGGAACCTCCACATGCCGCAGGTGCGGCCATAAAAATGACAAAAGGCAAAAAAAAAAAAAAAAGAATGATGTACATTATAACCAAAAAAAAAGGATTAAACTAATAATGTTAGATACTGGAAAATTAATAGTCAGTTTGATCGACAGAACAGAACGGTAAAAGCCAGAAACAAATTCTTGTGGGAAAACAATGTACTATACAATAAACGGTGATCAACTATTTAAAGTGAAAAAAAAAATAAAGTTAGATCTCTATTTCATCTCATGCTAAAAAGTTAAGAAATGAATTTTAGTTGGCCGTGCTAAGTAAGCGTAAAACAAACAAACCAAAAAAAAAAAAAAAGAACTTTGAAAGTGATAAAAAAAAGTAAAAGTAGTAAAAGAAAGAGCTTTGAAGTAGTAAAAGAAACAAGAATATATATATTTATATCTATCTATCTATATTTCCTTTCAGTAAGGAAGAGCTTACTGAAAAAAAATGTAAAAATTCAGACTTCCTAATGAAAAGACAAAAGTGTTTCTATATAAAACTTATGAAACTTTTGGGATGTTTCATTACTGGCATAGCCCAGACTTCACATATGCCCCATTTCTCTCACTGATTATGATGGAAAGCTCTGGGCAAACCACAAAAAAACCTGAAAACCCTGAAAAGTAGACAACAGTAGGCAGATTGTAGAAAGGAATCAAAACATGGAGAGGTAATCACAGAGGAATGAATTTCTCATTATTTTCTCTTTTCCCTGTGGCTCTGCCCCCACTGTGGGCTCCAGTCTTGGAGTGTGGCAGCAGCAGCAATAGTGTAAGTAGCTAAAACGCCAAGAAAGATCCCATGTCAGCGGAATAAGGAAAATGGTGTCCAGGGGTCAGGGAACGAGAGGAGAATCCCAAGGGGAAGCTGGAGAGGAACGCGCCCAGGGTCTCCGTGTGAACCTCCACAATCTCAGGTTGAGCCTTGACGTATGCGGGATTTTAAGACCTATCTCTCAGCAAATGATAGAACAATGAGACAAAAACTTTGTACAGATACAGATGATCTGAACAACACTATCAACCATCCCGATCTAATTTGGAGAACACTATATTCAAAAAACTAGAGAATACTACCGATTTTTTTCCCCAAGTGCACACGGAACACTGACGAAGAGAGACCATATGTGGGGCTATATAACACGTTTTTTTACAATTAAAAGGATCGGGGCGTTCCCTTCATGGCTCAGCAATTAACGAACCTGACTAGGATCTATGAGGATGTGGGTTCGATCCCTGGCCTCACTCAGTGGGCTAAGGATCCAGCATTGCTGTAAGATGTGGTGTAGGTTGCAGACACAGCTCAGATTCTGTGTTGCTGTCGCTGCAGTGCAGGCCGGCAGCTGTAGCTCTGATTCAACCCCTAGCCTGAGAACTTCCATATGCCATGAGTGCAGCCCTAAAAAAAGAAAAGCAAAAATTAAAAGGATCACAGTTAGACAAAGTGAAATTCTCTGACCACAAGGAACAATATAAGAAATCAATAGCAATAACATATCTTAGGAAACTCCTAACTATCTAGAAATTAAACAAGTCACAGGTTAAAGATAAAATCAGGGGGATATTAGAAAATATTTTGAACTGAATGACAACGGAAAAACAAACACAAATTTTTTGTGATGCTTATAAAGCAATGGTAAGAGGGAAAGTTGCTTTAAACAGTTTTATCAGAAAAAAAGAAAGATCTAAAAGCAAGGACCTAAGTTTCACTTCAAGAAACTGGAAAAAGAAGAGCAAATTAAACCCAAAGTAAAAAGAAGGAAAGAAGTAGAAAAGATTAGAACAGAAATCAGTGTAGTGAAAAATGGATACTAGAGCAACTGCTTAGCAAAGTCCAAAACTGGGCTGGAAAAGATCAACAAAACTGACAAACCCTAGCTAAACTGGTAAGGAAAAAAGAAAGAGAATATAAACCACCAATATTAATAACGAAAAAGAAGTTTTCAACACTAAAGATATTAAAGAATAATAAGACAATGCTATGAGTAACTTTATGCTAAAAAAAATTGGAATACTGAAATGAATGAATACATTTCCAAAAAATACAACATATCAAAATTGATGTAAGAAAAAAATGATACAAATAACTCTAACAATTCACTTTGTTATCAAAACCTTCTCAAGAAGAAAGAGTCCAGGCCTAGATAATTTCACTGCTGAATTCTATAAAACACTGGAGAAAGAAATAACACATCAATCTTATTCAAATACATAAAAAATAGATGAAGAAGGCACTGCCCAACCCAACCATTTAGTAAAGTGAATAGAGTATGTATGTTAATTGATTTTTGGCCACACTGTCAATGCAATTCAATGGGAGAAAGGTTTTTATTTTAACTAGCATTACTGAATCAAATGGTTATCCACAAGGAAAAAACGAACATCACATGATACCCAATATGTAACTCAAAAAGGGTCACACATACAACTTTAATACACGAAATGAGAAAACTTCTAGGATGAAGCCCAAGAAAAAAAAAATTTTGCAATGTTGAGGTAGGGAGATATGTCTTGTTAGAATACTGAAAGCTTCATGAAGGAAAAATAGGTAAGCTGGAACTCTTCAAAACTGAAAGTTTTTTCTTATTGAAAGACATCCATGAGAAAACAAAAAGGCAAGCCATGGAAAATGAAAGAAACCATTGGAAAACCAGATATCAAAGGACTGGTATCCAGAATACATAAAGCCCTCTTATGACTCAACTATGATGAGTAAAAACCTGTAAGAAAAATGGAAAATTTGAAAAGCTACTTTACAAAAGAAGTTATACAAACAGCTAATAAACACATGAAATGATGATCAATATCATTAGTCACCAGGAAAATACCACAGTGACATATAACTATATACTCATTCAATTGGCTAAAATTAACAAAAAATTGACCATTAACAAGTGTTGGTAAAATGTGGAAAACTGGAATTCTTTTTTTTTTTCCTTTTTAGGGATGCCCCGGGGTTGGGGGGGGGCATATGCAAGTTCCCAGGCTAGGGGTTGAATCTGAGCTGTAGATGTCACCCTACACCACAGCCACAGTAACTCAGGGGATCCGAGCTGAGACTTCGAGCTGATTCTTCGGCATATGAGTCTGGGACCTACATCATGGCTCAAGGCAACCCAGATCCCCGACCCTCTGAGTGAGGCCAGGGGTCGAACCTGTGTCCTTATGAATACTAGTTGGGTTCGTTACCGCTGAGACACAATGGGAACTCCCCAAAACTGGAATTCTTAAAGTATTGATGGCAGGCATGTAAATGGTACAATTACACTGGAAGAAGAAAAACAAACAAACTGCTAAGCAGTGAATCCTAGCCACCTGTTTCCATTGACAGTAAACCTCTTAAAATAATCTGTATTTGCTCTCCAAATTCTCAGGCTCCATTATGGCTCAATTCACATTTTGAATCCTTAACAGTTCACCTAAATCTCTTTTATCAAAATGACCAGTGACCCTGCTATAGAAGGACTGAATGTTTGTGACCCTGTAGAATTTGGGTGCTGAGATCCTAACCCCCATTGTGATGGCATTAGGAGGTGGGACCTCTGGGAGGAAACTAGGTCATGGATTACATCATTGCCCTTAGAAAAGAGACCTCAGCATTTCCTCACCCTTCCATCCTATAAGGATACAGCATAAGTTGGCTACGAACCAGGAAGTGGACTCTCACCAGAGAATCTGTCTATGCCTTGATCTTGAATTTTTCTGGCCTCCAGAACTGTGAGAAGTAAATTTCTCTTATTTATGTTGCTTGCAAGTCACCCAGTCTATGGTACTCTGTCTTGGCTTTGAGTGGACTAAGAGAGAAATTGGTACTGAGTGTGAGATGTTGCTATAACAAATAGCTAAAAGTGTGGAACAAGTGAACAGTGTAAGAGTTTTAAGGTACCTGCTAGAAAAATCTTATATTGTTATGAACAGACCATTAAGAGTGATTCTGGTAACAGCTCAGACCGAGAGGAGGAGAGGTCTAAGTAATCCTTAAACTTCATAGAGAATACCTGAGTAGTCCTGACAGAATGCAGGTAGAAATATGGACTATAAAGGCATTCTGATGAGGTCTCAATTGGAAATGGAGACCATGTTACTGAAGTTCCCTTGTGATGCAGTGAGTTAAAGATCTGGGTTCAGTTCCTGGCCTGGGAAATTCCAAAAGCCTGGGGCATGACCAAAAAAAATCACCAAAACAAAACACACAAACAAAAAAAAACACCAAAAACCCTGTTACTGAAAACTGGAGAAAAGGTAATCCCTGTTATAAAATACCTAATAACTTGACTGAAATGTATTCCTCTTCTGGTGTTTTGTGAACAATGAAATGGAATACTGACCTAAAGTAATTTCTAAGCAAAGCCTTAAAGGTGTGGCTTGGCTTCCTTTTTTTTTTTTTTGTCTTTTTCTTGTATCTGTGGCATATGGAGGTTCCCAGGCTAGGGGTCTAATTGGAGCTGTTGCTGCCAGCCTTCGCCAGAGCCACAGCAACGTGGGATCCAAGCCACGTCTGCGACCTACACCACAGCTCACGGCAACGCCGGATCCTTAACCCACTGAGCAAGGCCAGGGATTGAACACCAACCTCATGGTTCCCAATTGGATTCGTTTCCACTGTGCCATGACAGGAACTCCTTTTTTTAATTTTTTTTTGGCTTGGTGCTTGGCTCCTTTTAAATGTTTATAGGAAAATGTGAGAAGAGAGAACTGACCTAGAGATGGAGAATGATATACAAAAAGGAAGCAGAACTTACTTAGCCTACCCATATTGCTAAAAAAATAAATGAGAGGAGTTCCCACTGTGGCACAACAGGATTGGCAGCATCTCTGGCACTGGGAGGCATGTTCAAACACTAGCCCCGGCACACTGGGTTAAGGATCCAACATTGCCACAGCTGTGGCACAGGTGGAGACTGCAC
Organism: Catagonus wagneri; assembly: GCA_004024745.2. Lineage (NCBI taxonomy): Eukaryota > Metazoa > Chordata > Mammalia > Artiodactyla > Tayassuidae > Catagonus > Catagonus wagneri. The sequence continues at coordinate 40,059,031 of PVHT020004020.1, read as the reverse complement.
ATCAGATTTGATATCTGGACCAGGAACTCTGTATGGCTCCCTAAAAAAAAAAAGAAAGAAAGAAAAAATGGGAAAGTGTGTTTGGGAGAGAACACTATGTATATGGCCAAGCGTCTCTTTGACAAAGAGATTAGGCTGCAGGTGTGCCACAGATTTCATCAGCAGCCTCAGCAGGGAAACTATCAGTTTGAGCTGAAGAGGAAGGAGATGGGAAAGATGAGAGACTGAAGGACTTCCAGGGCTTGACAAGATGGAATCCTGCAACTATTTTATTATGAATGTATGTTGTTAAAGATTGGGGAAGAGGGAGTTCCCTTCGTGGCTCAGTGGTTAACAAATCCGACTAAGAACCATGAGGTTGCGGGTTCAATCCCTGGCCTTGCTCAGTGGGTTAAGGATCCGGCGTTGCTGTGAGCTGTGGTGAAGGTTGCAGACGCAGCTTAGATCCCGCGTTGCTGTGGCTGTGGCGAAAGCCGGCGGCTACAGCTCCTGTTAGACCCCTAGCCTGGGAACCTCCATATGCTGCGGGTGCGGCCCTAGATAAGGCAAAAAGACAAAAAAAAAAAAAAAGACTGCGGAAGAATAACCCTGAAGGCAATTTGGAGATTACCAGGGCTTCCCCCTTGGTTTCCAAGGCAGGGAGATGATCACCTCACTTTCAGCAGGCCACGTGGCTTCTGCCCAAAGCTGTAGGGGTGACCCAGAGACCTGTAGGTCCCATCCAAGCCCAGTGAAGCTTCAGAGGCAAGACTGTCGCCCTAGTGGGTCCATAAAACAGAACTTCTGCCGAAGATGGGATCCTTGCTTCCCCTGTGCCTGGAAGGCAGAGTAGCAAACCAAAGAGGATTGTGCTTGAGCCTCTGGATCTCATGGCACTTGCCTTGTAGTTTGGACCCCTCTGGGATTTCTTAATCCTTTTATCTTTCCCATTTCTCCCTTTTGAAATGGAAATGCCTATCCAGTCTGACCTTCTCCTTATGCCTGTCAGGCCACACAGTTTCCTGCCGAAGGACCTTTGCAGTTGCTGTTCTGCCTCAAGGACTCCTCCCCCAGGTCTTGGAATGGGCTCCATTCTCTTCTTTCAGTTTAATGCTCAAATACTGCACAACGCATTTCCCTGATGACTCTGTCTCAACAGAACTCCCAACACTCTGATCACTCTTAGTCACTTATCCTGCTTTGTTTTTCTTCAAAGAGAAATATTTATTTTATTCTCTCTCCCACCCCTCTGATGAAAACCCCGAGTTCAGTGTTTTTGTGTTTCCCATTAACTGTTATATGTCCAGTGTCTGGAACATGGTAGGCACTCCAATAAATACTTGTTTTCTGTTGTTTTAAGAGCAGTACTATTTATTTTCTAAAGGGAACTGTATGGTGCACTCTGGTTCTCAAATGTTTGCTACCCGCTCCTACTGGAGCATTGATTATGCACTCTTCCCCGTGGAATTAAGGCACAGCTGCAGGACTCTCCCTGGGCAGAAGCTTTAAGAGCCTGCACGTGGCACGCCATGTCTTCTTTGCATTCTGCCACAATCACCAGAGATGTTTTAGACAGAGGCTTCTCTGTCAGCCTGAGCCCCAGAGAAAATGCTGTGGAGCAAAGTCACCGTTGATCATGTAGATCTGTAGCATGTGTAGTAAATAAACTTTTCTATATTTAGCCACTGAGATTTGAGAGTCATTTGTTTCCAGAATATAACCTAATTTATCCTGACTGGTACAGACACCTATGCAAGCATGGACCAAGAAAGGGCCCAAGAGTATCTAAAACATACTGGACAAATTGCCTAAGTTTGCCGGAGCTGGCTCTTCCTTAACGGCCTTTTGCTTTGCCATCACCATGTCTTTGAAAACATAAAATCAAAGAAAAGCACTGAGACATTTATTTGACACCATCTGAAGTTATTATTTTAATTATTCACATTTTCATGAAAAAGCATTATCAGGAAAAGTAACTAAAGTAGCTTACGGATTTAAAACTGTTTCCGAAACAGGATAACTTATAATTGAATAAGAAGCTTATAAATAACACAGTTGGCAAAGCTTTGCCTCCAGGATCAACTGAACAAGAAAATCCCTGGGGCTGATGTCTTCAAATCTGTATTATTTTTTAATCCAAATTAGAAAGGAAAAAGTAAAACTATCACTATTTGCAGATGACATGATACTATATCTAGAGAATCCTAAAGACTCTACCAGAAAACTGTTACAGCTCGTCAATGAATTTGGCAAAGTCGCAGTATACAAAATTAATACACAGAAATCAACTGCATTTCTATATACTAAGAACGAAAGGTCACAAAGAGAAATTAGGGAAACAATCCTGTTTACCATTGCAACAAAAAGAATAGAATACTTAGGAATAAACCTACCTAAAGAGACAAAAGACCTGTACTCTGAAAACTATAAGATGCTGATGAAAGAAATCAAGGATGACACAAACAGATGGAAAGACATACCATGCTCTTGGACTGGAAGAGTCAATATTATCAAAATGACTATACTACCCAAGGCAATCTACAGATTCAGTGCAATCCCTATCAAATTACAAAGGACATTTTTCACAGAACCAGAACAAAATATTTTAAAGTTTGTTTGGAAGTACAAAAGACCCAGAATAGCCAAGGACATCCTGTAAAAGAAAAATGGAGCTGGAGGAATCAGGCTCCCTGACTTCAGACTCTACTGCAAAGCTATAGTCATTAAAACCATATGGTACTGGCACAAAGACAGAAATATAGATCAGTGGAACAGGACAGAAAGCCCAGAATTAAACCCACGCACCTATAGTCACCTAACATATAACAAAGGAGGCAAGAATATACAATGGAAAAAAAGCCTGTTCAATAAGTGGTGCTGGGGAAACTGGACAGCTAGATGTAAAATAATGAAATTAGAACACTTCCTAATACCATGCACAAAAATAAACTCAGAATGGATTAAAGATCTAGATATAAGACCAGATACTATAAAACTCTTAGAGGAAAACAGGCCAAACACTCTCTGACATAAATGACAGCAACATCTTCTCAGATCCATCTGTTAGAGTAATGACAATAAAAACAAAAATAAACAAATGGGACTTAATTAAACTTAAAAGTTTCTACACAGCAAAGGAAACCCTAAACAAAACGAAAAGACAACCCACAGAATGGGAGAAAATATTTGCAAATGAATCAACTGAAAAGGGATTAATCTCCAAAATTCACAAACACCTCCTGCAGTTCAATACCAAAAAACAGCCACATCAAAAAATAGGCAGAAGATCTAAACAGACAGTTCTCCAAAGAAGACATACAGATGGCCAAAAAACACATGAAAAGATGTTCAGCATCACTCATTATTTGAGAACTACAAATCAAAACCACTATGAGGTACCACCTTACACCGGCCAGAATGGCCATCATCAAAAACTCTACAAGGGAGTTCCCTTCATGGCTCAGTGGTTAATGAATCCGACTAAGAACCGTGAGGTGGTGGGTTCGATCCCTGGCCTTGCTCAGTGGGTTAAGGATCCGGCGTTGCCGTGAGCTGTGGTGTAGGTTGCAGACGGGGCTCGGATCCCGCATTTCTGTGGCTGTGGCGAAGGCCAGCGGCTACAGCTCCTGTTAGACCCCTAGCCTGGGAACCTCCATATGCCGCAGGTGCGGCTCTAGATAAAGGCAAAAAGACAAAAAAAAAAGTCTACAAACAGTAAGTGCTGGAGAGGGATTGGAGAAAAAGGAACCCTATTACACTGCTGGTGGGAATGTATATTGGTTCAACCACTGTGGAAAACAGTATGGAGATTCCTCAGAAAACTAAAAATAGAATTACCATTTGATTCAGCAATCCCACTCCTGGGCATCTATCCAGAGAAAACCATGACTCTAAAAGACACATGTACTCCAGTGTTCATTGCAGCACTCTATACAATAGCCAAGACATAGAAACAACCTAAATGTCCATCATCAGAGGAGTGGATAAAGAAGATGTGGTACATATACACAATGGAATATTAGCCATTAAAAGGAAAGAAATAACGGTATTCACAGCAACATGGATGGACCTAGAAATTATCATGCTAAGTGAAGTCAGTCAGACAATGAGACTCCAACATCAAACGCTACCACTTCCATGTGTAATCTAAAAAAAGGACACAATGAACTTCTTTGCAGAACAGATAGTGACTCACAGACTCTGAAAAACTTACGGTTTCTAAATGTTACAGGTTGGGGTGTGGGGGGATGCACTGAAGGTTTGGGATGGAAATGTTATAAAATTTGGTTGTGATGACTTGTACACCTATAAATGAAATAAAATTCATTAAATAATTTTAAAAAATAAAATGCAAAGATAAAAAAATCTGTATTATTTTTGAAGTTTCCTAACTGATTATGATGTAACCCCAAAAGCAAATATTCGAGGTAAATGTCTCTGTACTTATTACCCTAAGACATACAGGGAAATACACAAACCAGCAAGAGTCCCTATTCTGCCTCACTGAAAAACACAACCAAAGGCATACCGTCTGTAATCCCTCATTGAACTGCAATGCTTCGAGTTGTCAATGAGAATTTTTATAACTTTCTAAAGAAGAAAATCTTTGCTTTAGTTTCAACGATCATTAAATGGAAATGGCTTACTCTTCTCAAGGGAACATCACTTCGATCCACTCTTGTAGAAATAGATAGAAGTAAGAATTCCATTATAAACCCAATACATTTCTTTTTCTGTTTAGACATTGTAAGACTGACTTGGATTTGGAGGAGAATTTCCTCTATTAATACAATATGAATTAGTTGGTATATTATTTTCCTAGCTATAATTCAGATAACGTAGAAGCAGTTACCAACAATCCTTTAGGAAATACTAGAACTTTATTGTTAGGTGCCAGAAACTTCCAGTGTTAGATGCGAAGAAAGAAACTGAACTCCACATGGATATTTCTAAATGCAGGCAATATAATGAAGTCTTACTTCTACACAAAAAAGACCTTGTACCCACATCTGTACCTCATCCCAAGAGTCTCTCTTTCACAGGGATGAAGAAATGAAAGAAAGTTTTGCGCCTTTGAACTTTTATTTGACTTTGGCAGGGATGAAGTTCTCATAAAATTTAAATGTTGAAGGAAGGGCATTTGTGCTACCAATAGAGTTGGAGAAAACACACTAAACTAACAATGCTCTGAAAGGAAACCAGAAATCTTATACCAATATATAATGTATTTGCTTTTAGGAGCAAGGGATAATCTTATTGAACAATCCCTTTCCAAAAGGAGCTGCGTTGTGTAGTAAGGGTCACCAAGCCAGAAGCAATAGCTGGGAGCAATGTGGTTTGCTGGATGCAAGGATCAGCTCGGCCTGCTTTGGCAGCAAGTCAGCCTCATCAAGATATTTATGCAGCATTCAGAGAGGAATAGAGATAAACATCTGCCAATGCTGACAGATGGGAGAACTGGTCTACCACATCTTGGCTTCTTTGCCTTCATGTTTAGTAATACAAACACAAATGAGATTTTTCTTTCCCATGAAGTAACTAATTAGTAGGTAAGTTATTTCAAGTCCTAGAATTACTACAAAGAAAAATAAATTCCTTTCTGGCACCACCTTAAAAGAAGAAATTCAATGGGTTTAGATTCCTTTAATCTATACAGACAAAGTATTACCTTCTTTTTTTAACCATTCCTCAGTCAAATCCTTCCCCCTCCCTTGCTTTCTTCATTTCCACTTAAAAAGTAGCTTTTATTTTTTTGAATTTTATGATTTAACTTTGCCAACACTAGGCAAAAGTACAGATTTTAGCCAATTATCTGCATTCTTTAGAATAATTCACAAATTAAAACACAATGTTTGAATTATTCAAAAAACTAGGGCAATAAATATATATCACATGCAAACAGAGAAAAAGAGACAGAGACAAACAGATATGATACACAGACCATTCCGTAACAGCTCTAAAATACTGGGTGATCTTGCTGTTTTGCAACCTTTCTGCTCAAATCAACCTGTGAATTGATGAAGGTGAAAGTTGCCTAGAAAAATTTACAATTTCTGTTTTTCCAAAATTTTAATTGAAAATGCTTATAGCTAACAATTGTTTTATATGTGTTTCCCTTTTCCTCCTATTTTCAAATAACTTACTTTAAAACTGAACACGTTAGGTGCTTATCATCACAGGCTGAAGTCACCTAAATGTAGTTATAAAACATTGCTGGGCAAAGTGAGAACATTCTTTCAGGTCTTATGGCTACCTTACTGTTTTGAGAAGCAAAGCACCTTTTATATTCTCATGCTCCCTCTAGCTTCTAATTTGTACGTAATGGCCAGCAAAGTTCAACTAAGCCTCCAAGACTGTCAACAGAGCAGTGTCTTTTATCTTAAAAGGAAATCATGGCACTTGCCCCAAATCCACTTTATCCTGGGGAAAATGTTACTTTTGGGGGTAAAGTTTTAGAGAATATATAATTTTTAGTTCTTATTTCTTGTTTGTCTGCAAGATCCTGTGGGGGGGGGATCTCCATTGTTCCAAAGTTTCTGTAGTTTTGTAAATGCAGTTATTTGCTAATTTCAAAATTTGAAAGAATAAAAAAAAATCCCTATTAAATCTCTTATCCCACTCCACAGATCTTCATAGTATTTATTTCATTTATAGTACTTATAGCCTATTAAATAATTTTATATAAATATTTTATTTCCCATTAACATATAAGTTCCATAAAGGCAGAAGTGTGCCTGGCTTACTCACCTCTGTGAAACATATTTTTAAGTTAAGGCATAAAATATTTGGAAAAAAATGAATGGGTCCAAGTGACAGAGCCCATCTATGCAAAGTTGTCCAAGTCACTTATGGGAACTCAATCCTTACTGCATGTCAAAGATCTGATAATCTTTAGAAAGTGCTCTGAAAGTCATCAAAAATGCTCTGAAAGTGCTTTAAATGCTTTTTTTTTTTGCCAGTTTTTAACAAGTTTCCGAAATAGTGACCTAAGGAGAATACCAATTGTGTGAAGCAAATGTTACACACACAAACCGTGAATTTCTGAGTATGTGAGAAAGCACTGAGCAGTTTGATATAGCACTGCAGTGGTCAACACATTAAGAATCCTTGTCAGGATTCTGCATAATACCACTTGTATGTGGAATCTAAAATGTAAAACAGTCTAGTGAATATAACAGAAAAGCAGCAGACTCAGAGATAATGAGAAGAACTAATGGGTACCAGTGGAGGGAGGGGCAACATAGGATTGGGGGAGCAGGAGGTGCAAACTATAAGATAAGCTCAAGGATATAAGAGGGGGAATAAAGCCAATATTTTTTGGAGTTCCCGTTATGGCTCTGTGGTAACAAACCTGACTAGTACCCACGAGGTTGTGGGTTCAATCTCTGGCCCCACTCAGTGGGTTAAGGATCCGGCATTGCTATGAGCTGTGGTAGAGGCCACAGACATGGATTGGATCCCAGGTGGCTGTGGCTGTGGTGTAGGTCAGCAGCTTTAGCTCCAATTTGAACCCTAGCTTGGGAACTTCCATATGCCGCAGGTGCAAACCTAAAAATTAAATAATGCCAATATTTTTTAATAAATGTAAATGGAAAGCAACCTTTAAAAATTGTATAAAAAATGTAGGAGTTCCTGTCGTGGCTCAGTGATTAACAAACCCAACTAGTATCCATGAGGATGCAGGTTTGATCCCTGGCCTCTCTTAGTGGGTTAGGGATCCAGCGTTGCTGTGAGCTGTGATGCAAGCTGCAGACATGGCGCGGAGTGCTGCTGAAGCTGTGGTGTAGGCCGGCAGCTGTAGCTCCAATTCAACCCCTAGCCTGGGGACCTCCACGTACTGTGGGTGGGGTCCTAAAAAGACAAAAGAACAAAAAAAATGTATAAGAAATAACAAAGAATTATTTTATAAAAGAATCCTTGTCAGGGGTTTTGTTCACCAGTAAATCTCTTGGGATCTTTTTAAACTTGGAACTGTGTGTCAAGAACTGAGAAGGGTCTGACATCTTAATCTACATAAACATAAATCAGCTTGCTATAGCTTCATGGAGGCCAGCAGATGACACAGGACTCCTGGATCAAAAACACGGACAGTTTATTATGCACAGCAAGAGCAGTAACATTTCTATGCTAATCACTGAACCTCAGAGCACTGGAGGGAAAATCATACTAATCCCATGCAGTAGGCTACACCACCGGAGGGGAACCCTGAACTCAGGGAACCTGAATCTTTTATGATGGCAGGGAACATCCCTGTGCCTTACTCTAGCAGAAAACACTCTATTTCCCAAGCAGTCCACTCTATTGACATCCTTAGAAAGACGGTCCAGAAGAAAGGTCAGTCTGATCTCTTGTTTAAGATGTGTAGCAATGTGAGAGCCTCATGGAGAACTGTTTCCCAGCACCATGTCTGTGGAAGGCTTTTTTTACCCAGGGCCTTCATTAATTTAATTGACACACAAGTTAAAAAAGTACAAAGACAATCTCCGGTACTCCGCATGGCTCAATCACACTGACGTCAGGAAGATGGAATAAGGTGAGTGAGAAGCTAGAAAGCCAAGTGTTCAGCTAAGAAAATAGGGCAGGAGGTGTATACCCTTTCTATTAAGTGGCTTTGGTATGTCAGATGGGAGTTACAGGTTGATGCAGAAAAGAGGGAGAAGGAAAAACTCCAAATAAGCTATTCTGCTCTCCTGTCAGAATATGCTGTCATTTTGGACAAGTCAAGTCCCTTCTCTTTACTTTAGCCTTATTTGGAGCTTATGAAAGCCAGAATAACCCTTTAAAGTCTGTTTTACCTTCACTTAACACACAGCTGCTTTGTTATCCTCAAAGGCCAAAAAAGACAAGGACAAGAGTTCAGATATGCCAGGGTTGCAAGGGTGAAAGAAAAGGAAGAAAAGCCATTTGTTACCTGTCATTCAAGGACCCAGCAGTGCTGACATGGAATTCCTCGGAATCTGGCTTATTCCAGCTTTTGTTAGTGCATTTATGCTAAAAGTGAGCAGGATTTTTGCAGGTTTGGAGTTAGAGGAAACCTCAGTTATGCAGAACAATTACGCCTTAAAAAAAAAAAAAAATCGCCTGCCTTTGTTCTTCAGAGAACTCTTCCTGCAGAACAGGTCCTCGGGGCATACGGATAGTAAGTGTAAAGGTTTTTTTCAGGGTTCATAAAAAGCTCCCGAGGATTTATAAACTGTTTCATCTGTCAGAAACTATTTATGCAGATTTGGCACTCAGAGTGAATTATTCTTATTAAGCAAAAATTGGGAAAATTGCTCCAGTCTCACCCAGAAGGTACCTGCAGTCGATCAGGAGCTGAGACACTCCATAAGCTATAAACTTCAGAGAAAAGAAATTGCATGTCTCGCAGGATGTCTGCGGTAAAATGAACGGCTCCAAAGAGAACATGTCTCAGCTTTGTCCCTCACGCCGCTATGCTGGGTGATTTTTCCATTCTCATCCCCTGGGACTGCAGCGTGGGGGTGGGGGGCAGGGTGCTTGAAAGGACTTCATCCCAAGGATAGGCGCCCCTGCCCCCTTCGCCAGGGCTCTCTGCACAAAAACAGCACGTCCACTGTCACAGAGCACGTGCAACGCTATCCAAGCATAGTTACGAGCGCAAGACACTGTGCAGAACGCTCTACAAGAATTGTTTTATTAATTTCTAGCAATAATCCCATGAGGTACTGTCATTAACCTCATTGTACAAGAGGCAGAATTCAGGGATGGAGATTAAGGAACCCAGCCAAAGTTGCACAGTTGTGGTGACAGATCTGAGATGTCACCTCAGGCAGGCTGACTCCAGGACAGACTGGTCCACCCCCTAACACCACAGAAGTCACAGGATGGCCCGATTCAGCTGGTGGCTCCAGGGACTCACGAGGGAATTTCACTATACAATCAACACAGTGGCCACTCACTCCAAGCTTTAGCCCTTTTCTAAACTGCTTGTCTCTTTTACCTTTTCCCTCCTCTTTCTGACTTCAGAAGGCCTTACCAGCTCTCATTTTTCATTTACTTGCCAGATTATTCTCCCATGAAGTGTTTGGCACAGGTAAAAGCTCAAGAAATGTTTGTTGAATAAGCTTTAAAAGCGGGTAATTGCCCTTCTACTGGGCTCATTAGCGTCAGAACCATTCATTGCACACATCCTGCCTCAAGATGTCCCGTCTTTGTTCATTTGAATATATAAATCCCCCCATTTACACCTTACAACATCTGCTTCAACAGTCTGGGATCACCAGGACAGCATGCCAAGCTCACTGGAGCTAATAGCCCCATTATAAAAACATTTTAGAAAGCTAACTTTTTTTTCCAAAGTTCTTGTTAAATACTCAGTCAACACTTCCAGCACTGCTCCAATCGAAACCACAGTTTGCCAAGGTTCCACTGATAACATTTATTAGATCTGCACGTTCTAATAGCAATCATTCTAACAGCGATCAGCATCTAAGACTCGACATTCTGGTCCTCCCAGGGTCCTTACAACTGTCTTTAAAACCATAGGTAAGAGATAAAAACAAAGTTGGGAAGAGAGGAAATGTCTTCTAATTAGTGTTGAGAAAAGATCCTAAATGTACTGTAAGTTGTGTCTGAAAATGTTACATCGATCAACAATATTCATTGATGGCTGTTTTCCATAACTTCTTATGTCAACTTAGCTCCTCTTGGCTCTTGGTCCTGGCTTCTCTCTCTCTCCTTGATGTAATATTCCTATCAGCTGCTTTTTTTTTATTCTATGGCCAGTGCTACCTTGGAACGCTGAGGTCCAAGAATGAGGCAGCTGAGGTCAGCTCACCATATAAGGATGCTGTCTTTCCCTCAATTGCTCACTCCTTTGCAATCCCAACTCTATACTGTGAAAGGTCACTACGTGCTGACGTTTTCTTCAAGAAACTGAGAATTCACCTTTAACCCTGGCTGCTCCTCACACTCATCTCCAGTCAAGTGATCCTACTTCAAGTGGAGCCAAAGAAGGAATTTCTGTCCCTTTTTTTCCATCAGACTCTGTAGCTCAGAGTCCTAAGTAGGCTTCAAAACTCTAGACACATTCCAGGAAGAGAGTCTGGGGACTAGACAGTGGCATTTCTTTCTTTTTTTTTTTTATAATTTTTATTATTTTTTTTCCATTATACCCAGCTGTACAGTGTGGTGACAGGGTTACACACACATATATGGATTCATCACAAGTGGTTAGACATAGTTCCCAGTGCTATAAAGTAGGATCTCCTTGCTTTTTCAGCCCAGAGGTAACAGTTTACAACTATTAACCTCACAGACAATGGCATTTCATTGAAGGGCTCCATAGACTACTGGGCAGAACTCGTCCAAGCGATTTTTTTCCATTCCACACATGGGATCTTTGCCTCTGCCTACCCTCCATCCCATCAACAGGCCATCCCCCTTCCCTCAGAAGTCATTAATGACACTTGTTTACTCATTCCTGGCCTTCCGGGCTTGTGTCATCCTCTGTAATTGTCTCATCCATACTACCTGCCCCTGAGCAGTTTTCTGAACTGGAGATTTGCATGCAGGGAATAGAGGGCCTACTCTGGTAAGGGATTCCTGGAGGGAAGCGAGGCAAGCAGGATTGGGCAGAGAGAGACCTCAGCCTGTGATACGGTCACAACAGAGGCCTCTCTAATCTCACAGGAGGCTGGGCAGCTGGGAGACCCTGTAGAACACTTCACTGAGGCAAGAGGCCCAGCCTTTGCATCCTGGCATCAACAGTCATTGGATAAGCGTTGCCCCCTGGGAAGACGACAAGACCTTGGCCCAGATGGCTCTCGTCAGCTGAGCGCAGTTTCTGGAGGGTCCTGGCTGAGAGACTTTAGCCATCCACAGTCCCAGTGGCTGGCGGAAAGAGTGTTTTTGTCCTCAAGTGGGGGATCTGGGTGGCCTAGCGTGGCATCCATCATCCAATTTTTTTTTTTCTTTCTCCTCTCCCACACATATTTTTCTTCCACACTTGCCTTCTCTCATCAACATTTGTACTCTTCATCTCTAGAATCCTGGGTCCTTCCTCCAGCTAGGCCACTCGCCTCTCTATTCACTAATCTGGGTCTTTCTCTATTGAGATATTATCTCTTCATGGCCAAGTTGTCTGCCGTTCTTGCTGAGCACTCTATTACCTGAACATCCTCCAACTGTGGTATAAATTAGCATTTAAATATAGCTGTCTTTGAGTTGAAGCATCAGTGTCATTGGTTTGTGTACCTGAGGGTGAGGGGGAGTACAGCAGGCAAGGGGAAAAAGGTGTGTTTGTCGCCTTATGTGGATTACATATTCCTTGAGGGTGAAAACAACAGTTTTAATTTCTCGTGTGTGAAGAGTGGTGTGAACATTGAAAATGCTTGGTACCTTCACACACACGATATAGATATAGATATAGGTATAGATATAGGTATAGATATATAGATATGCACATATATTTGGCACTTAATTATGTGCCAAGCAAGCACCATTCTAGGTACTGGGATTTTAATGGTAAATAAGATAAATAAAGGCCCTACCCTCAAGGAGATTACATTCTGCTTTTTAAGAGCTTGAGGTCGGGAAGATCCTGTCGTGGCTCAGCAGAAATCAATCTGACTAGGATCCATGAGGACGCAGGTTTGATCCCTGGCCTCGCTCTGTGGGTTAAGGATCTGGTGTTGCCGTGAGCTGTGGTGTAGGTTGCAGACATGGCTTGGATCCTGAGTTGCTGTGGCTGTGGCATAGGCCAGCAGTTGGAGCTCCGATTTGACCCCCTAGCCTGGGAACCTTCATATGCTGCGGTGTGGCCCTAAAAAGACAAAACAAAACAAAACAAAAAAACAAAAAACAAAAAAGGACTGGAAGTCAGTCCACTTAACATTTTATGAGTCATTATCTGGAGTTAATACAAAGGAACACTAGTAGTAAAATCATATGTTTTCCACACCTGGTGAGCTATCTTGTGGTAATGAATTCATCTAGACATCTCAGTAACGTCACACAACAATTTGTCACCCTCAACACACCCTGATGTGGATGCATGGCACTCCATCCTGGAGCTCTACCAACAAGAACATCAAGTTCTCTTCATCGGGGAAAGACAAATGTCAAAAGCACATTGGCTCTTAACTGTCTCAGTCCTTCCGCTCCAGTTCATTGACTTTAATTAGGCACCTGGCCTTAAATTAAATGCAAGGGAGGTTGGGAAATGTAATGGAAAAATACATAAACACTGAGCACTAAATGTCTCTGCCATAATAACCACTGTCGATATTTCCATGTGACACACTGTTCTAAGTGCTTAGAGTCTGTACCCAATTCCACTGCAGTGGAGGGTCCATATCAACAATAATTCTCAGACACCAGCTGAGTGTCCTACCACTCAACCCAATTCTGACACTATCTATGTGGATACACCTTCGAATTCCACAGATTAAAGCCTCAGTCCCGCAAAACCATCCCCTCCCCCTCAACTTCAGCCGCCAATTACAAACAAGATCATCAGTTGTCCTCCCAACCGACCAACTTTCCCTGAGAGGTTCCACCAACCCCATTTCTTGGGCTGATTAACTTGCTAGAGCAGCTCCCAGAACTCAAAGAAATACTTTACTTACTAGATAACTGGTTTTTTATAACTGTATACAAAACTCAAGCACAGGGAAAGGACATGGAGTTGTTTCCAGAGCTACTCCAGGTCTTTGCTCAAAGCTGCCACTCCCCTCTCCCCCGGCCTTTAGCAAAAGTGAACAGAAATCTTTAAGGGTCCAGAGACAAGAAAGGAAGTTACAAACATAAAACAAAAAGGCACCAGCTGGGACCAAGATGGTGACAAATCTGACCTACAGACACTGAGTCTCATTATATGCTGATTTCACTACACTAGCATACTAAGTGACACACCTACTGGTGGCCATGACGACACATTAAGGACCAAAAAAGGATAAAAATGGGGTAGCACCGTGTTCCCTCAGAAAAAGCCCTGCCCCTTTCCTGGTAGATTAATGCATATGTCTCCCCATCTTTAGACCCACTCCTCCTCCCTTTGTCTTTACTCTTTAAAATTAAATCTCTCTCAGAAATTGATCTATGAACTTAGTTCCTGCTTCTCCATTCTTCGGTCATTGAATAAAGCCTGTGCTGTGTCAGTCTCAGCTTCCAATACATTATTTGGCTGCTTGAACAAGTCAGAATGAGAGCAGAAGAGGCAGAAAGCCTCAGCCAGGTGAGGACTCAAAGAGGGTCCATGTGACTTAATTTGGTAACAGCTACCAAGCTCTTTCCAGGCAAACCGTTCTCCTGGTTTCTCCATGCATTCACCAACCTGGAAGCTCTCTGAAATCCATCCCTTGCGTTTTTATGGAGGCTTCTTTACATAAGCACGATTGATTAAATCATTAACCACTGCTGATGATTAGACCACTGCTGATGATGAAGTCCGGAGGTGGACCTCTCTTCTAGTGAGGTCAGGGGGTGGGGCTTAAAATTCCAATCCTCTAATCACATGTTTAGTGCTTCTGGCAACCAGCCAACATTCTTGGGCACTTTCCTAAGTTCGCCTTATTAACATAACAAAAGGCACCTTTGGTCTTTCAGATTCTTGTAACATCTCAGTTCTACACATGCTCTGCTTGAAAACACTTCTGCTGTTTAATAACCATTATTAGTAGTTTGTCTTTCAATAAATTCCCTTTGAAGTAATAAGCATACCAAAGTCTGCCAAGAATCTTGCTGAAACTATTGATGACTAAAATGCTGTTGTCTCTACCCCACCAAAAAAAAAAAAAAAAATTCCTACCATGGTAATGTATATAGAGGTTATTGAAACATACATATCCTTTACCAATAGGAGTCTTCAGTGACTCAGGAAAGCAAAGTCCTTCCCAAGAGCTCAGATTTATATGCAAGTTTTCATTCCTCCTATTCTACCTGACTCCTCCTATTCTTGTTTCCTTGGGAACAAGGAGACTAAAGATAACTGAAATTAGGTTTGCCCGGAGGATGGGGTTAAGAAGCTGGACAACTTGAGCTGCCTGCACAAGGAAGGGAGAGAAGAGCCTCTATCGCCACCTGCTGGGCTCCACGGTTTTCATCAGACATCCAGTGCTACCACTTCTGATTCCAGATCTCTAGCTTCTGGCTTCTTTTGCAGACTAAATGCCCTCTGACATTTGTCCATCTCTGTTTCAATTTGGATAGAACATTGTTATGAAAAAGAAATAAAAACTTTAGCCTTCAGCGTCAACTACTCTTTAAACTCATGCTGGTTCATAAACAAGGATAATAACTAACTATGTCGCCACAGCACTCAATTGCTTCCGAGTGTTTTTCATTAAACTTAAGTGAAAACATTTCCCAGGATGCAATTTTAAGGGAATATTATTAATCACATGCCTTGATTAGCCTTAGCCAGTGGAATAAATAAAATGGCTGAATAAAAATGATTTTCTTCTTTATGAATATCCTCATTTTACAAGATGAGTATTGCTGAAGGTTTTTGTTTCCTGAAAAAATAGTTATGTAGAATGCTTTTCCAACTTATATTTATTTGCAATGATGTCTGGCATTTTTTTGGTCTTTTCTTAGGGCCGTGCCTACGGCATATAGAAGTTCCCAGGCTAAGGGTCGAATCATAGCTACAACTGCCATCCTACACTACAGCCACAGCAATGCAAGATGCAAGCTGTGTCTGCGACCTACACCACAGCTCATGGCATCATCAAGATCCTTAACCCACTGAGTGAGGCCAGGGATTGAATCTGCATCGTCATGGATACTACTCAGGTTCCTTATAGCTGAGCCACCACAGGAACTCCCATGTTTGGCATTTAATTTCATACGGCTTTGCCATTTAAATGTCTGATTACAGAGTAACTATTGATGTGGACATCTTCAGGGTCTAAAGCAAAACTTTCCAGATCTTTTCTAAAGTACTTAAGAGAATAAACGCTTCAATTTAAAAACACGTATTTAAGAAATGAACAAAAGCTTCTAGTAGTTAGAAAATTTCTGAGTGTACTGTTTCACTGTTCTCAAACTTTCAGCTCCCTGTGTATTTACTGCCCTTTGGAGTTTATCTGAGAACACATGACTATTAAAAAGGAGATGCCAAGGTTTCCACCAAAAAAAAGTAAAAAAAATTGAAAAAGATTGTTACTGGCAAAATAAATTAGCACAGGTGTGTGAATGGAATTCAGGATTGAAGATTTATAATTTTAAACACAAATTGAAGTGTTACTGAATAGAAAGAGTGCATATTGTAAAAATTCTAATTCTTCCTAAAAGAATTTATCAGTTTGATTCAATACAGATCAATATCCTAGTAGAATCATTTATGTTATTCAACACACTTGAATCTAGAATTCATCTAGAAGAAGAAATAACAAGAGCAAACCTTTTTTTTTTTTTTAAAGAAGTAGACCTTGATGATACAATATCAAGATGAACTCTAAAGATCTAGCATGCAAACTATGCTGGATAATATTTCAGGGATAGGAAAACAGATCAGCAGAACAGAATGACACATCAAAAATAAACCCATTTGTATACAGAATAAACTAATAAAGCCATAGGAAAACTTCACTGATGAAAAAAGTTAGTTTCCTACTATGCCCCATACAGTAATAAAATTTAAGAGAAATTAAAGGTCAAATATAAAAACTGGAAAAGTCTAACATATTTTACCACGCTCATGTTGAACTGGCTCTTGACAGCCCAGGAGTCCCAATATAGCACCACTTTCAGTGGGATTTAAAGGAGGTCCACAAATCTCCCCCACCACACCTGACACTATAGCCTAGAAAGGAAATAACGTGTGCACAGAGTTCCTCACCTAGGTCAGGCCCTGCATGCTCCAGGGCCGACCCACCTCCCAGACCCACACGCCGAGAAGCGCTCCCGGAGCACTGTCTTTCTCCGGCCATCCCTATTTCATTAGAATCTCGCTGGGAATTGTACCTCTGCTTACTTACAACACCACCCAGAAATTCCAGCTTCCCAGGGTACCCCGGAGACTCTCATCCACAGACAGATGTGTAAATTCCCTAGACTTCACCCAAACTTCCACATACCCCCCACTCCACCTACATAATTTACACAGACTAAAGTAAAATGAAAATGGGGGGGGGGCTGTTCAAAAATTGCTAAGTAATTTTGAACATCTTAGTAGGAAGTTCCTTCAAACAACAAGACATTAAATCAAGCATAGGGGCCTTCTAAGTGTGGGTTCCACAGAATACATGGTTTATACTCTCATGAGGCCACCTAATATTACCTAATACTCAGCTATCAGCAATTTATCTGTATTGAACTCTTTTTTTTTTTTTTTTTTGCTTTTAGGGCCACACCTGCAGCATGTGGAAGTCCCCAGGCTAGGGGTGGAATTGGAGCTGTAGCTGCTGGCCTATGCCACAGACACAGCAACATGGGATCCAAGCCACATCTCCAACCTACACCACAGCTCACAGCAACACCGTAGCCCTAACCCACTGATCAAGGCCAGGGATCGAACCCAAGTCCTCACGGATACTAGTTGGGTTGTCCACTGCTGAGCCACAATGGGAACTCCCAATGTATTGAACTGTTTTTGCCTGTATCCTCAATTTTCTTCTTCATATATTCAAAACAATTCTTCCTACCCTAAATCTATGCTGTCCCCCTGAGGGCACCGTCAGTCTCATATCCTGTTGACCACAGTGCCTGGGGAATGGGGTAGATGTCATCTGTTCTCTGCACTGCTTTCCCTTTTTAAAACTTTCACTTCCTTCTTCAAAAATCCTGTTTCTTTCAACCCCACACTGTCCATCTACACCACCTGGTTGTCTGCATGCCTCCCCATTGTCCAGCCAGCACATGGCCCCTCACAGATGTTTGAGATTTTGTGTTGAAAGAGCTAATAAAATGCCTTGGGAAAAAACTGGGCAGGATACAAATTTAACCAGCCAACTGCATAATAGGAGCCAACATACTTTAAGCAAAGTGGGTCCTTGGCTTGAATTGCTCACAGTATCTAGGTATTTGCATCCCTATGTTCTGTGTAAGTTTTGTCAGAAAACTGGCCAAAAGATGGCCCATTAGGAAGCCAAATTGGTAACTATACCCTCAATATATATGATTTTTCCTAGGCGTCTGGGGTGGGGGGGACATAAAGGAGTCACTTGATGGGACTAGGGGTAAAGTCATGTTTCTTTCAGAGCTTGCTGCTGGTGTAAACAGAAAAACAGACCCTTCTCTGCCCAGCAGTCCCTTGTCTGCGCAGGGAGAATGTCCAGACTCATTGCTTCCTAATGCTGCCCTCTTCTGGCGGAGTGAGCTCACTGCTAGAGCTGTGGGAAATGAGCCGGCTTAGGGGGAGAAAGGGAATTGGGGGCTAGAGACAGGGATGCTGCGAGGGAAGGAAAAGGAGGAAAGGGCAAATGTGGGGACAAAATGGGAAGAGCAGATTTATGTTCCTCCTAAACTTTATGTTCGCTCACCCTCATTCTCCCTCTAGATGTCATCCTGTTCAGGGTCCTCCTGAACAAAAACATACAAACCAACTTTTCTGACTTGCTTTGCACCTTCCTCAAGTTGAGGGCTTGGAAGAATGACTTCATGACCACCCTGATCTCTCCCTTGTCATTTGCCCCTCACCTTCGTTGCACACACCCTCCCTCCTTGCTCAGCAGGTCCTCTGAGTTGCTGTGCAGGGTCCTCTCCCAGATAAACCCCATGCACAACACCCACGCTCTTGAGCCCCTCCTGACCCTCGCTGTTTGCCCAGCTACATATGGGGGTCTCCTTTTAGCCCTCTGTGCTAATGCTTCACCACCTTCTAGATCTTGGTTCTTCAACTCTGGAAAATACCACACTGATGACAGAAGCTAGGCAGGAAGCATGTTTTTAAAAAGAGGAAAGAGAAATAACATCTTTATCCAGAGCAAGTAACTCAACCGTGAACCCTGATAAGTTCTTTTATAAGTTGAACCCACAGTCTAAAAGCTCTGCCCTTGTCTTTCTCGTAGTCAAAATGAGGCATTAACATAACGGATATAGAGCTTTCCACTGCGTTTCACCTGGAATAAGCTGATGATGGTATTAGACATAATGTTAATCCCTCAGGCTGCTTTCAGCCACAGGCCCAGGCCAGGCTGGAGTGCCGAAGGGATTAATGTGCTAGCACATCGACAGTAGGCATACCGGTTAGGAACGAACCTGCGGTCCAGAAAATGCACCAGATAAAGGCAAAGGAACAAGCCTTATCAAGTTATCAGGAAATCCTGTGGACAAACCCCAAGGAGAAACAAAGAAAATCAATTTGGGTAGAAATAAAACATACCCAACTCTGCAATTCTTGGAGTAGACAGTTTCCGTGAGTTTCTTCCCTGGGGTGTCCTTTAGTGCGCCCCGCCACCTCTACCTGTTCATCCTCCGCTTGTGAGGTCTTCATAACGCTGGCTTTTCTCCCATCTGCTTTGGCTGCAGGATCTAGAGCCTGTGCGCCTCCGTTTGTCACAGTTGCCTGCAGTCCGGTGCTGCTCACCGGAAGCTTTACTGAAGCATGTTCAACCTCACACGCGAGTACGCTGGCCTTCTAGGGTCGCCGGCCCCTTTGCAGGCTGAAATAACCGGGATCTCAGTCGCTATTAGATGACGTCAGGAATCCCAGGCCTCTCCGCAGGTGATTCTGAGGAATACTGGGGACTATGCACCTGCCTTGGCGGTTGCTCGCCGGGTGTTGTTCCTAACTGCTGCCTGGGCTTGCGCCCTGAGGTTTCAAGGGCGTCTTTGGTCTGGTTGTCCATATGCAGATATCGGCTCCCTATATTTCACAACTCCGCCCCACACTGCAGCACAGGTTACAATTAAGGCAAAGCGAAGACTTGGAGATAACGTACAGAATATGGAGTTCCCGTTGTGGCTCAGTGGTTAACGAATCCGACTAATGAACCATGAGGTTGCGGGTTCGATCCCTGGCCTCCCTCAGTGGGTTAAGGATCCGGCGTTGCCGTGAGCTGTGGTGTAGGTTGCAGAGGCGGCTCGGATCCTGCGTTGCTGTGGCCGTGGCGAAGGCCGGCAGCTACAGCTCCTGTTAGACCCCTAGCCTGGGAACCTCCATATGCCGCGGATGCGGCTCTAGATAAAGACCAAAAAAAAAAAAAAAAAAGAGAGAGAGAGAGAAGGAAAAGGACATACAAAATTTGGTAACCTTGCTCATTGCTCCTAAATTCTCCACCTTTGTCCCAATGTTGGGCGCCCCCTATCTGCCATCTGGCCGACCTGTTGCTGTGGTTTCATTCCCTCACAGAGGTGCGAGTTCCCCTTGAGCTAGTTCTGAGCCCCAAACTCCAATTTCTCTTCTGTCAAACTCCAACCAGAACATGAAAAACCAGTCAACTCAATAATAATCCCTCAAAGTTGGAGCTCTATCCACTATAAACGTGGCCATTTACAATCTTTTGCAATATATATACATATATATTTATTTGTTTTTTTAGGGCTGCACCCGCGGCATTTGGAAGTTCCCAGGCTAGGGGTCAAATAGGAGTTGTAGCCGCTGTCCTACGCCATAGCCACAGCAACCCCAGATCGGCGCACATCTGTAACCTACACCACAGCTCACATCATTGCCAGATCTTTAACCTGATGAGCAAGGCCAGGGATCGAACCTGGGTCCTCATGGATACTAGTCAGATTCGTTTCCGCTGAGCCACGAGGGAAACTCCTGCAGTATTATTCTTTGCCTCAACTGCCTTTATGAGACTAAACCAGGACCAAACTTTGCATATCAAAAAAACAATACACACAAAAGAAGAATCTTTCTTTCAAATACTGAATGAAGTATTCATTCCTGGTATATGAAAATGGCACAACTTTTTAAAGTTTCATCTTTTTCTGCCCTAATTTACCACTTTTGTCTGCATCGATAGCAAGAACCACTTCTTCTCCAGGGTTTAGACACAAATACTGTCAGTTTTCCAACAATTTTAACAGAAAGATTTATGTTTGAGCTCAGAGCAGAAACTCCTAATTATTCCCCCCAATCCCTCGTCACCTCTTCCTCCTGCTGTTGCAGCAAAAAGACAGTGTCCAGACCTCCTTGGACTCAGGTACAGACACATGGCTGACATTTAGCCCACAAATGTGAGTGGAATGTTAAGCACTTCTTCTAGGCCAAGTGGGTAAATTCACACTCTTTTCTCCTTGTGGCTGAGCTGACAGGAGAGGGCCTCCCAGGGCAACCTGTGTGTCACAAGTTGAAAATGGCGGAGACTTCCTGGGGCCCTGAATGAAGCGCTGCAGGAAGGATGCCACAATAACCTCTTCCCTCGCCTGGGGCTCTTTTTAAAGCAGGAAATAAACTTCTGTCTTATTCAAGTCCTTACCTTTTTGGTCTATGTGTTACAGCATTTACCCTACCTTAATATAAGTTCTAAGAAGAAACCCTATCGGAAGTGTCTCTACTCAGATGTGGAGTTAGGTAAGGTCTGTGTGGTGGGATGAGGGTCCCTAAAGGTCAAGAACAGGCCCTTCCCCATGCCCTCTTCACTTCCAATCCAGCATTTCATCTAAAATTCCACCACATGGATTTCATTACTTTGGATAGAAGCATAATACCTCTAAGAAACTTTTTTTTTTTTTTTGTCTTTTGTCCTTTTAGGGCTGCACCCGTGGCATGTGGAGGTTCCCAAGCTAGGGGTCTAATTGGAGCTGTAGCCGCCAGCCTACACCAGAGCCACAGCAACACGGGAGCTGAGGGAGGCCAGGGATCGAACCCGCAACCTCAAGGTTCCTAGTTGGATTCGTTAATCACCGAGCCACGACGGGAACTCCTAAGCAACTTCTTTTAAAATAACCATATTGGAGTTCTCATTATGGTTCAGTGGAAACGAATCTAATATCAATGAGGAGGCAGGTTTGATCCCGGGCCTCGCTCAGTGGGTTAATGACCCAGGGTTGCCGTGAGCTGAGGTTTAGTTCACAGACACGGCTAGGGTCTGGCATTGCGATGGCTGTGGCACAGGCTAGCAGCTACAGCTCTCACTGGGCCCCTAGCCTGGGAATGTCCATATGCCGCAGGTGCGGCCCTAAAAAGACAATAAAGTAAAATAAAATAACCACTTCACCTGAAAGAGATAGGTCATTAAACCCTTAGCTTCCATAAACCCCTAAGTGTGAGTAACTTGCTTAAGTTTCTAAAGAAATGTCAAGAAAGGGACACAGAAAGGGAAAGGTGGAAGGGCAGGAAGCACCTGACATTTTTTTCCAACAGAAACAGAAGTCTGGCCGGTAGTGGGTAGAAAATGGGGCAGCAGGATTCTGTTGAAACATTGAGGGGGGTGTGGGGGAAGAGTTGAGAAGGTTCTGAGATGGGAGATGAAGGCACTGAAGGTTAATTCCTTTTTTGTTTTTTCTTTTTACTTCTACACCTCCAGGATACAGAACTTCCCAGGCTAGTTGTCAAACTGAGCAGCAGCTGCCAGTATATACCACAGACAGGACAATTCCAGATCCAAGTCCCATCTGTGACCTACACTGCAGCTTGAGGCAACACTAGATCCTTAACTCACTGAGTGAGGCCAGGGATTCTTAATCTGCTGAACCACAATAGGAACTCTTGAAGGTAAATTTTTTGCTTGATAATTTGGCTCAGTGCCAGTCCTCAAATCAGGTGCTTTTTCTGCCCTTCCCCTCCTCTTTAAGCAAATCTGATGGTCCAACCTACTTTTCAGACCTGCACATAGCTCCTCAGGAAAGCCCTAGTGAAGATCATAAGAGAACTATGATATATGTTTGACCCATATCTGCATTTTCAGTGTTTGGATGTTTTGACTGTTTTTCAGTTAGAACCTTATTTAGGGATTGCTATAACAATAACCACTTCAGATTATGCAGTTATTTTCTCTCCACAGCTCATGGAATGGACAGAAATGTGGGAAGAGCAAAGTCATGGAGTCACTGGCATGGAGGGTCAGTTGCCAAATAATTCAACTGCATTTGTCTATTATTTTTTTTAAAGTGTGCACATGTGATAGAATTAGTTTAGTGATTAAAAATATTAACAGCACGGAGTTTCCGTTGTGGCTCAGTGGTTAACGAATCTGACTAGGAACCATGAGTTTGTGGGTTCGATCCCTGGCCTTGCTCAGTAGGTTGGGGACCCGGCATTGCCGTGAGCTGTGGTGTAGGTTGCAGACACGGTTTGGATCCCGCGTTGCTGTGGCTGTGGCGAAGGCCAGCAGCTACAGCTCCTGTTAGATCCCTAGCCTGGGAACCTCCATAATCAGTGAGTGCGGCTCTAGATAAATCAAAAAAAAAAAAAAAATTAACAGCACATTAAAATTAAGTAAACGGTGCATTAAAAATCTGCACCCGGAATTTGTACATGTTGTGAAATAGCTATGTATTTCAGGGATTGCACATCTTAGAGCCAGTTTTTGTTGCGCTCTCTGCCCCTAGACTTTGGTGATGGTGCCCTCTGGCTAAAGCAAGCAGTAAAGATGGCCAGTGGCCTGTGTGGATATGAGTGCTCTACCTCTCTGATCAGTAGGAGGGTTTTTTGTCCTACCCTAGTCCACATACAGGCATAATTTGTTGTATTGTCTTTGCTTTATTGCACCTCTCAGATACTATGTTTTTGTTTTGTTTTACAAATTAAAACTTTGTGGCAACCCTGTAACAAGTAAGTCTATCACACCATTTTTCCAGCAGCATTTGTTCACTTCATGCCTGCGTGAATTACTGAATCACATTTTGGTAATTCATGCAATATTTCAAACTTTTTCATTATTATTACGTTATGGTGATCTGTGATCAATTATCTTTGATGTTACCATTATCATTGTTTTGGCCCTTTTTTTAGCAATAAATATTTTAAAATTAAGATATGTTGCATTGCTTTTTTAGGCGTAATGATATTGCACACTTACAGACTATGCTGTAGACCTAACTTTTACGTGCACTAGGAAACCAAAATTTCATGTGACTTGCTTTATTGTGATATCACTTTATTGAGGTGATCTGGAACTGAAACCATAATATCTCTGAGGTCTGCCTGTAGATACTTCTTTTATTAGTTGTCTGTTGCTGTCATAACAAATTACTACAAAGTTGGTGGCTTAAAAGCACACATTTATTTTCTTACACTTCTGTAGGTCAGAAGTTCAACCCTGATTCACCAGATAAAAACAAGTTGTTGGTGGGGCTGTATTCCTTTCTGGAGGCTCCAGGGGAGAATCTGTTTCCTTGCTAGTTCAGGATGTTGGCAGAACCCAGTTCCTGTGGTTTTAGGACTGAGGTTCTTGTTTCTTTGCTGGCTGTCTGCTGGGGCTGCCCTTCACTCCGAGAGGTTTCTTTCTGGTCTTGCACATAGTCGCCTACATCTCAGAACGAGCAGTGGGGTGTTGAATCCTTATGCTGCCACCTTTCTCATGAATTCTCTTCTCTTCTTATTCCACTGTTAAGAACTCATGATTATATTGGGTACACCAGATAATCCAAAGTACTCTCCCCATTAAAAGTCTATATATATTTGTATACATACATATATTTTTTTTATTTTTTATTTTTTTTGGCTACACCTCCAGCATGAGGAAGTTCCTGGGCCAGAGAGTGAACCTGTAATACATCAGTGACCCAAGCCACTGTGGTGACAACACCAGATCCTTAACCTGCTACATTGCAAGAGAATTCTTTTTTTTTTAATATTTATTTTAAAGTTCCATAACCTTAATCACATCTGCAAGATCTCTTTTACCCTGTAAGGTGACATATTCATAAGTCTGGAGGACTAGGGTATTGACCTCTTTGGGTCCAGTAGTTTGCCTAACACACTCTCAGTGAAGTATTATCTGAAAACCATTGGCCTGTAGCATCATCAGTGTGAATCAGTGTATTGGAATTTAGCCCCCAGTCAGGTTTGACTTTTTTTTTTTTTTGGTCTTTTTGCCTTTTTATGTAGAGCTGCACCCGCGGCATATGGAGGTTCCCAGGCTAGGGGTCTAACAGGAGCTGTAGCCGCCGGCCTTCGCCACAGCCACAGCAACGCGGGATCCGAGCCGCGTCTGCAACCTACACCACAGCTCAGGACAACGCCGGATCCCCAACCCACTGAGCAAGGCCAGGGATCGAACCGGCAACCTCATGGTTCCTAGTCGGATTCATTAACCACTGAGCCACGAAGGGAACTCCGGGTTTGACTTTTTTACTTGCAGTTAGTTTATATCCACACCGGCTTAATCTTATGTTTCCAGAAGTAGAATTAAAAGCCATTATCAGGGCTCCCATTGTGGCTCAGCAGGTTACAAACCCAGCTAGTCTCCATGAGGATCTGGGGTCAATCCCTGGCCTCACTCACTGGGTTAAGGATCTCATGTTGGCAGAAGCTGCAGCATAGGTCACAGATGTGGCTTGGATCTGGTGTTACTGTGGCCATGCCTATGGCCAGCAGCTGCAGCTCCGGTTTGACGCCTAGCCTGGGAACTTCCGTATGACATAGATGCAGCCATTTAAAAAAAAAAAAAGGCATTTTCAGAGATACTCTGGATTCTTTTGCTCCCAGCACCTCTTCCTGCTACCTTTCTCTTGTACCCAAAAAAACAGTAGTTGAAACTTGTACCATTCAAATTCAACCTCGCGGCGTTTTAAGAACTAAGTTTGCCTGGGTGTACAGAACATAAGACTTCATCACACTTTTCCCTGTGTTACCTATTGAATATTTTTATAACAAAAATGTAAAAGAACTGAGCATAAAGGTGTACCAGTCTATGCTAAATTAGCAGTGTTTTCCCTGGTGTACGTTCTCTCTACACCACCCAGTTTGGCCCCTGCTGGAAACCTGACCGTGTTTCATGTGTGCTGTTTCTTCCAAGTGCCGGAAAACCTTGTCTCCATCTCTGACCACAGTGCTCGCAGAGCGGGCAGGGCAGCAGAAACAGGCACAGCTGTTCATGTGAGCCAGACAGAGTCAGGAGGGAAGTAATAAATGATAAAGGAAGGTGGACCATCGCCAGAGGAGGGAAAGGGCTCAGCAGGATTGGGGAAGGAAAGGGCTGAACTTCCTGTCCTGACTTGGTATGGCATTAAAGCCATATGAGTTGGTTTAGACAGAGGTGTAAAAAAGAAATGCTGCTAATATCAGAAGCAGATATGTACAGAGACACCTAAGGGCTGTTTGCAGGTTTTCAGAAATAGACTACTTTGGATATCTGCCTTCTTTCTCTTTCCTGCTCACAAATGGGTCTGCTTGTCAGTAGCAGCTGCTGCTTCTTTTTAATGATCTTTATTTTTTTCCATTATAGTTGGTTTATAGTGTTCTGTCAGTCTTCTATTGTACAGCAAAGTGACCCAGTCACACATATATGCATTCTTTTTCTCACATTATCCTCCATCATGCTCCATCACAAGTGACTAGATGTAGTTCCCAGAGTAGCAACTTCTTTTTTTGTTTTGTTTTTAGGGCTGCACCCACAGCATATGGAAGTTCTTAGGCTAGGGGTCCAATCAGATCTGCAGCTGCTGGTCTACACCACAGCCACAGCAACTCAAGATTTGAGTCAAGTCTGCAACTTACACTACAGCTCAAGGCAATGCCAGATCCTTAACCCACTGAGCAAAGCCAGGGATCGAATCCATGAGTGAGTCCTCATGGATACTAGTCAGGTTCGTTACCGCTGAGCCACAGTAGGGACTTCCAGTAGCAGTTTCTTTTTTTGTGTGAAGAGATTCAAGCTCATACCTCCCAGGCTGAAGCAGTGTCATCTGGGAGCCATCATCCTTAGAGGTACAGGGACCCACTTGGAAATACCTCCAAGGCCACCGGAGGAGCTCCCACATAGCTCTGAGAGATGTCCCTGCTTATTCACAGGAGGAGGGTCTCCCTCTCCACACCCCTTACGAGGACAGGCTTGCTCCATCTCCAGTGTTCGCTTGTGATAGTACATACCCTGCAACTTTGATGTGAATTCAGTGTACAAATGAGCAGCAAGAAATCCTGGAATGTTTCTCATAATCACAGCTAGAAGGGAATTCAACCGAAGACCATGCAGCACCAGTTGACAGAGCAGAGAGGGAGAATTATATTGTTGCTGATGCCTGTAATAACATTACATCCCAGACCAATGACTGCCTGAGTGAGTGTCAGAGCTCCAAGTACCTTCATCTGGGGTCTGCTCTTCATCATCGAGGAGATGGTCTATGGGAACCATTGCCAGGATGTGCCAAACATTGTTCAAGAAATTAGTAGTATTTTTTAGAGTGCAAGTATCTGCATGTAAACAGATTGTGGGGAGGGCGGTTGGCAGAGGAGCAGGTGAGCTCTTTCCTATTAATGGTGAGATTTGATGACTTGCCTTGATGATAGATGGGAACCCTTGGGTTGATGTCATTGTAACTGAGCTTGCTCCAGATTTGTTGGCTGAGATGGAGGTGGAAGTGAATCCCCACAGCCAGCACCTTGATGTATCTCAAGCTGTTCCCTGTGGAGTGATGATTCTTAAAAAGCTATTTTTACCACTTCAAGAACTCATATTTAATAACCCCTACAGATAAAGTAGCTTTGTTTTTCTCCTGCTTTGAAAGCAAAGCACCCAAGAACCTCTCTTTATGATCACAAATGGCTACTCATTTCCAAAGTTGAAGCCAGAACTTCTTTCTTTCTCTATGTGACCTCTGAACATTACAGAATGTAGAAGTAGCTTCTGAAATACAATGCAGTTCAAACTTTTGTTTTCTGCCCAGGTTACAATAAACCCACTCCCATTTGCCTCAGTCACTAAACACTGTTTAGAACTTTTGCCATTTGTCACATCATTGGTCTTGAAATAGTTAATCTTATTAGGCATGATACCTAGTGCAAAAGACAGTGGATAAGGTTGTGGATTTGGAAGTCCAACAGTTACGAATCTGCTTCCTTACTCCAACCCTTAACTCAAGTTTAGTGAGACCTTCAGTTAACTATTTTAGTCTATCAGTTTCCTCATGTGTAAAGTATGGATAATATCTACTTGTAGGTTGATATGAGATTTACATAAACTGATATATAGGAAGCACTAAGCACAGTGCCTGACCCACAGTAACTCATTGCATGTTAGATATTATTGACATTTTTGTTAACAAAAGAACTAAACCATCAACTATGAGTCATTAGAGGCTGTGTCTTTTACAAGATGCTTATTGGGGTGTATCTAAAAGGCTATTTAAAAAGTACATCTCTTGCTTCCTTTGGAACAGGAAGGAAAAACAGAATAATTAGCATGATTATCATAGCCTAACCTTTTATAATATGCAGATGTATGACAAAATTACTATGTGAAATAAATCTGCTTGCATAATTTGGGAGTTAACTGTGCTGTGTAAGGCCATGAATGCAAGGCTTGCAGGAATCCAGTGGGTCCAGAATGGGCCTGAAATTCAGCCATAAAGTGAACAAAGATCTCAAGCAAAGCTGCTAGGAGCCCAGGCAAAGCAGCGCTGCCTGGGGGAGCAGAATTTCCTGGGCAGAGCACCTCCCTGGCCCTGGCCTCTTCCCAGGAGAGCCCCACCTCTCTGAATACACATTCAAGGATTCAAATCCAGAGCAGCTACACAACCCACTTATTGTGCAGGGGCCTTGGGTGGGGAGACACAGAACTTCCTGGCAGTCTTTAGACCTCAACAATAAAGCACCTATAAGCCCCTAGGAGGGCAAAAAGAACTCTTGCTGGACTTCTTCTATAGGTGGAGGGATCTAGCTTCCACCCATCTGACGAATCACACCCCAGCAGTCTCCCAACATATGACGCTGGCACTGATGCTCAAGTTTCCTTGTAGCATTTCTTGCTGTTGGTAAGGGAGTACGTGTTCGGTATGGTCCTAGCACTTTAAGCCCTTGGCTCGTTTTTATATGTCCCTCCTGTTGAATGATTTTATGGAGAAAAGAAGATTCCCAGTCACTAACTCAATTAAAAACATTTCCCTGGACCAGAAAAAAGCAGGGAGTGGCTCGTTATTTCAGAAAGCACAGGGATGGGAGGGAATCCAGTTTTTCTCCAGACCAGAGAGTTGCCTGAAGTCACCACCCACCACCACGCCTCTGTTCAGTGAATAATAGTCCTAATTGTGAGGCTCAAGATCTTGTTTGGGAAAACAGACCAAAAGAAAAATGGCAGCAATCAGCTCTGCAATTTCCTGGAGATGAAAAATACGAGCTCTGATGAGGCACGGCCACGTGTGATTCTTCCCAACAACCATGTGACAGGCGAGGCCCCCGGTGTGTCCAGGCACACGCACACAGCTGCTCGTTAAAAGCAGTGACACAGTGGTCATGCCAGGCCACCAAAGCACTGAGCTGGGCGTCTCATGCCCCATGACCTTTGCTTAATGCCATTTTTTTTTTCTGTTTTCTGTTGCTTCCACTCCTCCCCTACTTTTTTTGTTTCCCCACCATAGCCCAGCTTTTTCAAAAAGGATGTAATTCCTGTAACTCTTTCGTGGGGAGAAAAGGCTTTACTTGGCGACTCTTGGTTTACAGGATCGTTGGTGAACAATCAGTCTGTTTGGCAGGAAGGTACGCCCACAAATATTACAGGGAACCAACTGGCTCTGGGCACTTGTCCAAGCGGCTTCATTTAAGGCATCGAGATCATAGAAACCCTTGGCTGAAAAGTTGAAGAAAAACAGAAAAAAAGAAAAGAGAAAGAAAAAAAGGAAAATGGGAAAATGGATCAGTTTTCATTTTGGATAACCGTGCTCTACTTTTTATGGAAAATATTTTCAGGAAATACCTGTTGACTGAGGCTTTTAAACAAATCTATTACTTTTGCCAAAAAAAAATTGCTGCTCACTCTTTTAAGTGTTGAGAACAGTTAGCTATGAACCAAAGGCTTTTTAGTCCTCAGCTTTAAAAATGGAAAGACATTGTTTTATGTGTTGTGATATGCATTCTTCACTAATTATTAACATCTTTGCTTACACATTATTATCTTGCAAATATAACTTTTGGCCTTCTTTCAGTTCACTCTAAATATAAGCTTACAAAAGGAAAAGAAAATGTATTTGTATTTGCCTCTTCTGTAATCCTTCAGTGGAATGTTTTTAGAGGCCAAAACTGACAGTTGAGAGTGAGTTTAAGATGAATTATATCCTAAAAATTTATCATCTCTTTATGGCCATAAACTCAGAAATTCTTTAAGTAATTAAAATGAAGAATGCAAACAGAATAGTTAATCTGATGAAAAGAAGTGTCCTTAAGAAAACAATGAAGACAGCTGAGAAATGTACAATCATCATTGGCAGAACATTGGAAAAAAGGCATATGGCTTTATTTTAGAGAAACACTGTAAGCTTTAGCTTTAATAAACCTTATTTAAATAGAATGGCTTCAGCATATTAAATTAGCTATGTCTCAGAATTGCCCAAAATATGTCCCACAAAATGTAGCCAGGAACTCAAAAATGTATCACAAAGTTTAAAAAAAATTATTTTCACAGCATATATATCTTCATTAAAGCTCAGGCAATTCTCATATGACTTCTATCTAATGGCTCACACAGCCATAGCAAACCTTAGATTCTTTAACAAGTCTGCTAGTATTCTTTTTTTTCCCTCCATGGGAAATTAAACTCCAGCACAACAGTACAACCTAGAACTTCTCCCTTGGATAAAGCAAGTATTACTCAGGATGTAGGGTATGAATGTATATTCTGAACGCTTTAAAAACAGCTGAAAAAAAATGGCACTGACTTTCAACTTACTCATGTGAGCTTTTTAATATGGACTCAAAACCTCCAGAGTATTCATTGATTCTCACTTGAAGATGATTTATCACATTTCTAAGCATTTTAGGACTTAGACTTTGGATCTGGAGAAAGAGTTATTTAAACTCTATGACTATAGTAAGTCCATGGTATGGAAACGGGAATGGGAATTCTCTTTGCCTAGAAAGGAAGGACAACTTCAGAAATAACAATAGTATGGAGCCTAGAGGAAAACTGCAGGGAAGTGGTTTATGGGATCTGCCTTTTCCATCTGTCACCGAAAACAGAACAGTGAACACTTCAGGGTTTTCAAAACAGTCATTTCTCTCACCTCGTCTATAATTGTGGTAATTGTGGTCAAGCAGAGAAAGTGATAATGATCAGAAGTGAAGGGAACATATTTTTGATACCAAATGAGAAAATGCTGGGAAGAAGTGTTTCAAAGAGGTAAACAGGCTCTGTGAGCAAATGCTCTAAATTAAACTGATGAATAGTTGCATCTTGAGCTTTTTTGCTACTTGTATGCAGGGTCCTCCTTTTGGCAAAGACTGTGAAGAACTGGGTTCCAGCAGCCTCTAGAACTTGATCATAACGATCTAGAATCCACTCTATAGGTTGTTAAAAAAACTCTTTTTGAGTCTATCTCTAACAAGAGTGCTTTGGGCTAATAGATACTAAATGACCTCAAAGGACCTTTTGGATGTATAAATCTGTGGTTACCTAAAGAGAATCAATTAATCAAATGATACTTCTCTTAAAACCAAGAACGGTTTTCCTTTGAGGAGAATCAGGGGATCAACCGGAGAAAATGACAAGGGTAGAAGTACGATGACTGAGCTTGCAGGGTAAACGTTCTCTAAATTACTACATTTCACTGCCACACATGGCAGTTTAGGAAGCTCCAGCTTCATATGGCTTGTTGGGTGCTTTACAGACTATTAATTGCAAATTTACAAAAATCTGGACATTTTATGTAGATGTCAAGATTTCCAGGTTATTTTCCATTATTGAAAAATATCCTCACAGTAAACTTAGGCTAAATTTCTTAATGATGACACCAGCTGGAACTGGGTGGCCACTGTCTCCTTTGAAGAGAGGTGGTGTTCTCCAACCCCTCAGAGCCCCCACTTTCCCTTTTTTCACACATGGATGAATTTATTTAGTTGTGTAACCTGAAAGCATTTCACTTTAGTACCCCTGCTTTATGAACATTAAGACAGAGTCATATTGGAAAACATATTTCCAGATGTGCCCAAAGGTTTTTTTAAGCTTCGTGTATTTTTAAGTATTGTCTTCGATAGCACATGAAATAAATTCCAGTAAGTCCCTCTTCTTGTATAGTGTGCCAGGATGTAGCATCTTTTTGTCTCAGCATCTGAAGACAACACTTTGAGGAGACATTCTGGAATCATTTGTTCTATTTGGCTGTAGACAAGGCAGTGCACATTGCTGATTTCAGTTGTTTGAACAAATAAGAAAAGAGTACTGCTACTCTTAAATTTGGAGAAAAAAGTTTTCTTTTCTACACACAAGTCTTCCCCCCACCCGCCCCAAACTTACCAATAATGGACCTGACTTCTGTTTTTTTTGGTTCTGGTCTCCTCAATTCTTTAGGCAATAAGTTGTTTTCATTATGCCATTTTTTGAGACATTGTGGTTCATGGATGGCAATTGATTTTGTTCCATATTCACGACCACAAATGTAGCAAACAACTGTTGGTGGACGCCTTATCATGGTTGGCTGCAAGTAACACAAAATATCTGTTAGATAAAGTTCAGGTTTGGAAATTAAAATTTTAAATTATCATACATTTAAATGAGATAGGCAAATCAATCTATTTTTTTTTTAAATCTAACCTTTCTGG
Source organism: Catagonus wagneri (assembly GCA_004024745.2). NCBI lineage: Eukaryota > Metazoa > Chordata > Mammalia > Artiodactyla > Tayassuidae > Catagonus > Catagonus wagneri. The sequence continues at coordinate 40,026,504 of PVHT020004020.1, read as the reverse complement.
TAAGTTTAACTTTTCTGGTAGTGAAGAGAGATATACTAGTGAAACTGCTAAAAACCAAAGATAAGCTTGAAAGCAGTCAAAGAAAACAGAAACAATACATACAAGGGAATAGGGAAGTAATGATAAGAATTTCAGGTGACTTCTCATCAGAAAAAAAAATGAAGGACAGGAAAGAGTGGAATTACATTTTTAAATGCATAAAGGAAAAATATTAATGTAATTTCAAAATTCCATATTCAGCAGAAACATCTTTTGAGAATGAAGGTGAAACTATGATATCTTTAACTAGACAAAAGGTGAAAGAATTTGTCCTCAGGCAAGTTGCTTTATAGGAAATGCTAAAAGAAATTATAAATGCTGAAGGAAAATATCAGCTAGAAATCTGGTTCTATAAGAAGGAATGGAAATACTAAAAAAATGCAAATAGGTCAATATATTAAAGCAATCTTTAAATTTTTTTCCTAATTTTGGTATACATGATAAAGTCACTTTAGACTATGGGTTCTTTAAAGAAAAATAGTGAAAAAAGAATATGAAGTTTATAGTCTACACATGTAAAATTAGACTAAACAAGAGCACAAATTGTAGGGACTAAAAATTGGGAACAGATTGTTATAGAATTCTTCGATTTTTCTTGGACTAATTTTTAAACATAGAATATGGTATCCTAAAGATGCATGTTTTTGTCTGTATAATAACCACTAAAGCACGAAGTCATACAAAGAAGAATAATTAAAAAATCAACAGGGAGAAAAAGCATTTTTTAAAAGGTTGATGAGTTAACTACCTCCCAAAGAAAGATATGAAAAGAGGAATATAGGAGCCACCTCCCACCCACACACACAAAAAGTAGGAGGAGGAAGAAATATGATTAAAACACCAAGGTGGTAGACAATTCTAAATATACCAATAATTTCAGTAAATATAAATGGACCAAAGAACACAATTAAAAGGCATGGATTTACAGGTCAGATTAAAAAAAAAAAAGGCAAGATCCAGTTTTATGTTGTTTATAGGAAACACATTTTATGAACATAAAGACACATATTACAACTAAAAGGATGGGAAATTTTTCATATAAATACTAAACCAAAAAAGGTAATATACCTATATTACTAAAATGTAATTAAATTCAGAGGATGGAAATGTTTTTTCCAGTTGTAAAGCTCAGGGAATGCTTTAAGGAGGTAGCATTTAAAGAATGGGTAAATTTAGATGACACAGATGGGGAGGGATGGAGAAAGATATTGCAGACTAAGGAAACATCATGAGCATAGCCCCACGGACAGGAATCTGAAGGTAAGTACAGAGAGGAGCAAATAATTCAGCTTGCCTTATGCTCAGTGTAGCACTAAGAACTAGAATAAAACAGGTTGGCTCCAGCCATGCTCTGAACAATCATGAATGTCATGCTAAGATCTGGATTTTGTTTTGTTTTGTGATAAGCTTTTAGGCAGGGAAATAACCTATAATTTTACTTCAGGAAAGTGAATCTGGCTGTAAAGTAACTAAACAGACTAGTAGGGTAGCATTTCTATGAGAGTTTGAGCACTTATGGCTCTAGTAGGGTAAGAGAGCGATAGGTCCAAGAATAAACATCAGTAGTTTATTCTAGACAACAGAGAAGATGGTGATGTCACTTACAGAAAGGAAAAAATTGGGAAAGATGTTGAGTAAGGAGAAAAAAATGGATTCTGTTCTGAGTCTGTTGTGTTTGATATACTAGTGGAATTTAAACATGAATAAGTCCAGACAAAATGAAAAATAGAAGCCTGTAATTCAGGATTAGTGGCATTCAGAGCTATTTTCCCAGAAAAGACATTTAAAACCATAAAAATTCCAGAAAAGCCATATATAAAGAGTGTATAGAGAAAATTTCCTGGGGGAGTATCTATAATGAAGAGATTGAGCACGAGAAATTGCAGCCTAAAAAGATAAAGGTTCAAGTTTGCAGTTAAAGAAACAGGGCATGGAAACAAGATAGTCCATTCAGAATTCTGGAAACATTTTCGGTTCCAGAAAGTTAGTGTCATCAATTCTGTGAAATGCTACAGAGAGTAATGGGTGGATGAGGAAGGCCAGTAAATTTGGTTGCCAGGAGATTATAAACCAGCAACTTTTGAGAGTTTAGTTCCAATGGTGTGATAAGAATAAAAACTAAATTGTTAGGAGTTAAAGATTAGGTCAGGAAGAAGAGAAACAAACTTTCCAAAAGTTTGCAGAAAGGAACTTTGAGAGATATGTAGAATTGAGGAAAGATTTTTTTTTTGGTTGTTTTTAGGATAGGAGTGTTTGTGTCAGAGAGAAAGGAACTGTAAGTCTAAGAGAAAAGGGATAATTAACAGACAAAAACTCTGAGGAAGGGGGAGGAGATGAGATCAAGGGTGAAAATATTAGCCTCTGAGGAAAGGGAAGAAAAATAAAATAGATGAAGTTCGAGGAAGGTTGTAGAGAAGGGAGAAATGAGTGTAGTTAATATAAAATAATTTAATCTTCTAATATGAGGCAAAGTGATCTTCAGAGAATGGAGACATTTAAATTCTGGGAAATGAAATAGCAAAAAAAAAAATACTAGGATTAAGCACTGTGGGAAATGTAAGAGAGATTCAATTAGGGAAGAATACTCACTGAGTTAACAGAAAAGGCCCAGTTAAATTGAAATGAAAGACATTTCAGTGGAATTAAATGACCTTTTTAAGTGTTTCTTAAGTAGCACTGGGTGGCATGAAAACAAACAAATCAAGTTGGTGATATAGTCTCTATTAGGGAAATAAAACAAGGTAAAATGTGTGCATGTATTACAATCAGCTCGCTTTAAATTAAAACAGTTGAGGGTTCCACCTGCAGTGGAAAGAGAACAGGGCAAGATCAAATCAGAAGGAAACACACTGATGATGTCTGTCTAACCAAGCAGAAATAATAGATTCTAGATGAGTAAATCCACAGCGAATACAGATCAAGCAAAACAGAAAACAGAGTTACTCTCTGGATGATCCAAGTCTTTAAAGAAGTTCATTATTTGGAGTTCTCATTGTGGCTTAGTGGTAATGGACCTGACTAGTGACCACGAGGATGCAGATTTGATCCCTGGCCCTGCTCAATGGGTTAAGGATCCAGCGTTACCATGAGGTAGGTCGCAGACACGGCTCTGATTTGGCATTGCTGTGGCTGTGGTGTAGGCCAGCAGTTGAAGCTAGGATTAGACCCCTAGCCTGAAAATCTCCATATGCCTTTAGGTAGTACCCTAAAAAGACAGACAGACAGACAGATAGATAAATAAATCTCCATTAAAAAGTACATTATTTGAGGTAAAATATTTTTATTCTATTATTCTATACTGACTGATGCCAATAGACTACATTAATCAAAACAAGTAGTTCTTTACTCTTCCTTCTTTCTAGCCATGTAGCAAAGTCTAACACCTGACAAGTGACTTTAAAAATATTTGAGGAATTCAAGACTTAAAGAATAAAGCAGAAGTAATAATTTTCAAAATATCCAAAAATCCCTTACTATTTTCCCATGTTTATTTACTTGAAAGTTTAATTTTTTTAGTTTAAAAATGTTACTCTTTTCTCTTTGAGAATAATGAATTTATTAAAATTCCATATGGAAAGTATGAACCAAATCTAGTATTTAACCAAGCATATAAGCAAAATAAATGGTATGGGTTATAAATGAAGGCATTCATGTCACATTATCATAAGACTTCTTTTGGAAGGAAAAAATTAGAAGGAAATAGGCAGACACAGAGGCTTGAAGACATGCACAAAATAACTTACAGTGATGTGGGAGAAAATTAATACCATAAAAAGACTAAGATGTTCTGTATTATATTTTCCAAAGACTGCCCCATGCTCTATATTTGTGGTTGAACTGCAGTTGAACCTACAACATACTCCATATTCTTCAGTTTTGAACATATTACTCCCAAGCCACGCTCTAGGGAAGTGCAAGCAACCCAGACACAGAGCTGAAGAGAAAAATGCATCCCTATGGGTCTGAACAGAAATAAAAGAACCACTTTGACTGCTCATTAATTTCACAATTGTCAGTCTGAAACTTTCAGAGAAAGCTGAACAATTTCCAGCTTGTGGTTACTGCCATTGCCCTAACTGCCAAGGCTTTACTCTTCAGCCTCTTCATTATTTTCAGATGAAACTGGACATGTGGGGGAAGGAGAGAAACAGAAGAGACCGTAGTCCTGATGGAAATGGCAGAAGACCCCTTCTCGGCTAATGTGCTATTGTGACTGAGCAAGGCAGGGTGGGGAAGGTGTGCCCAGGGGACTTGGCTACATGGGGCCTTCCTGGGCCAGCCACCTCCGAAAGTGTAGTCAAAGGAGGGCAAATAGGAAGTCAGTAAGTCTAAAGTCTCTGCAGAGCAAAGGATGAGATCAACAGTTTTCCTGTCAACATCTCGGATAATATTTTGGGGGTAAGACACCACGTGTCAACATCAGGGTAAAAGATTTTTTAAAATGTCAATCTCTGAATCTCCATAAGCACTATTTCAGGTGTGAATTATTTTATGGGGGTAATGCCCCTACACAGCAAGTTTATTAGGGCTTATCACAATTTTGTTTTTGTTCATTTAGTTTCCTGGGAAAGTCTAATTAGGTTGGATGTAGATAGAGGCACTTGAACATTTCAGGGAAAGTTTTCATATCTGTATATTTCTTTCAACTTGAATCCACTAACTTTCATATGTTTTCAATCATTTTGCTGGCCACTCTTGGAATTACTCTATTTTCCATGCAGCACTTTTTTTTTTCTTTTGGTTAATGTCTTTTCTCTGTTAGGAATGCCTCATGTTCAGTCTTTTAGGCCAGAGCTGTGCAATGCAAAGGAAGTGGACAGTTGATAACTTTTCTCCTGGTCATTTTGTTGTGAGACACAAGGGAGGTTCAAACCCTTCATTTTGTTGTATTATCACCATTGAATCAAGGGGGAAAGAATAAGGACCAAGAAAAGAGTGTGGTGTGCTAAAGAACCTTAAAAGAGGGTTTGCAAGAAGAATGGACACGGTTCCAGAAAAACTAGACTAGGATACCTTTTCCAAATCGTTTCAAATAGTATTTGATGACCTCCCTGGTAGCTCAGGCTGAAAGGAAACCACTGTGAACTACACATCTCAATAGTTAATAGAGTTTATAGAAGGAAGAATAATAATTGGTTAGAAGGAAAGATTATTTCTAACATTAAATATTACTGCAAGAACTTTAATGAAAGCGATATTGAAAACTAAAATGGAAGTCATTACTGGTAGTTTTACAGAAGATCAGAAACACTCTATATTTGGCCATTTCTTATATTAATCCCACAATAAATACTAAGTAAAAACAGTGTGGAATTGTAGTTATGTGATATTATTCATTAGGAGAATTAGGAGAACGTGCTTCAACAATGTAGTTTTGGGGAGATATGTTGTAAAATAGAAATTAGTAACATATATGGGGCCTTAAGCCTCTTTGAAAATCTGATGGTTGCAGTGGCCATCTACCCAGAAAAATGTTCATGGATAGAAAACTGTGGATATGATTTGGAATGATCGGCAGACTCCCTGAAACCCAACCATTAACCCCAGGAAGTAAGCTGTTGGACCGTTAGTCAGAGACAAACATTTTCCTTTCAAATAAATGTTCCTCTCTGTAAGGAGGCAATTAGGCCCCATTTAAACGCTTCAAAAGGTACTGAGCTAAAGCCTGCAGGAACTTATGAAATATACCACCTCTGGTTTTAGGAAAATCTTAAATCCTGCATTGCATAAAACAGTCCCTAATTTACCTGTTGTCTTGACTAAGTATTAATAGTTCCTTCTTTTACACTAAAATGTCCCCATTTAGTTGATAAATTACACAGTCACTTTTGAAGAACATCAGTAACTAAAATATAAGCAATCAAGAGATGAAACAAAAATAGCAAAGAAAAAGCTCAGATATATATATATATATATTTGTTTTTCTTTTTCATCTTTTTAGGGCCTCACCGCAGCATATGGAGGTTCCCAATCTAGGGGTCGAATTGGAGCCATAGCCGCTGGCCTATGCCACAGGAGCGTGAGATCCGAGCTGCGTCTGCAACCTACACCACAGCTCAGTGCAACCCCGGATCCTCAACCCACTGAGCAAGGCCACGGATTAAACCTGCGTCCTTTTGGATGCTAGTCAGACTCATTTTTTCGCTGACCTATGACAGAAACTCCAGAAAGCTCAGAAATATTAAAGTTGTGATTAAAAGCCTGGCATTGACTCCAGTTAAACACACAACTAAAGAAAAATGACTATAGAAATTATGGTTAGGGAAGAGAACAGAAAAGGAACACAACTTCACAAACAAAAAGACTTAAAAAAATTGGGAAGGAAAGGAGGGGCGTGGGAATGTTAGTGACGCCAAATCCTCCACCTTTCATGGAAAGCATCCAGTGAAAGCAGTATAAAACTAAAATGTGGAGTTAATTTTTTTTCAAATTCTGTAATAGTTTATCTTTGTTTTTAACTTCAGTGGGTCCTTTAAAAACTAATACTATTTTAGTAAATATATATTTTTCTGAAGTTCAGCAATATCATCCATTTCACTTCAATTTCATTTTCTTGAATTCAAGTCATCTTAAATATATTACCTCTCAATAATAACTATGATATAATGATCTCAATTCTATGAAAATCTGCATGTCTGTTTATTTACATAGGGAGATGTCCAGAATGATAGTCACTAAGGTCAAATTAATTTGGGGGTAATTGTTATGCTAATTTTAGACTTTCTTAATGAACTTATGTCATTTTTGTAGGAACAGTAAAATAATAAAAAAGAATCAAGTCCTGAGTCAAAACATAAGCAATAACAGGATTCCCATTGTGGCTCAGTGGAAACGAACCTGACTAGTATCCATGAGGATGTAGTTTCTATCCCTGGCCTCTCTCAGTGGGTTAAGGTTCTGGCATTGCCATGAGCTGTGGTGTAGGCCTCAGAAGTAGCTCGGCTTTGGCATTGTTGTGGCTGTGGCTGTGGCCAGCAGGTGCAGCTTTGATTGGACCCTAGCATGGGAACTTCCATATGCCATAGGTGTGGCCCTAAAAATAAAAATAAAATAAAATAAAATAAAATAAAACAAAACCAGACAGAAACAAACAAACAAAACCTCCAAAACTTAAGCACTTATTAGGTAATTAAATCAGCCCTAAGAAGAAACATCAAATGGAGCCCAAATTACCTTTTGAAAATTCCTTAAATAACTGATACAAGATGATATTCAAAGCATTATATATAATACAGTTTAGCAACATAACAAGTTAGTAACTGGAATTGGAATTAACATTAGGAATGAATATAGCTTTGCATAGTGTAAAAGAAAAATGCAAAATGAAAATACTTACAATACATAAAATTACATTACTTCAATAATACTATTTTATTTTGTCAACGGTATATAGATGAATATACATTAGTTAAATGCTTTCATGATGAAACTTAACTGAATCTTATAATTCAGCTCCATTACCTTAAAAAGCAGTAACAAAGGCCTGGAAAATAATCTCAGGGCATAATTTAGCACAAGTCTGTTTCTACCACAAGATAATCTAGGTATAATTCTTCCTGATATTTTCATTTTGTTTAGTCTTGTTTCCCTGGCTTGGCTGCATTTACCCAAAAAAATGAATTCACAAATAACTAGATCGTTTGGTAGGGTATGAGCCACCTTATGTTGAAAATGACAGCCAAAAAGATGATCTGGGGCATGGATGGACTGAACCATCCCTTTGAGTCCTAATGTTGCCCACTGTGGGCTGAACTGACAAATCTTCATATAATTTTCAGCTTCCCAACTGCTTCCCTCCCCTCTGTACTAGACTATGTTTTGTGCTAACTTGGCTGGTCTGATGTGATATCAGGAATTTCTGTGGTTCTCAGAAAGGCTATAGAATAAAGTCCAAACACTTCAGACTGATTTCATTCGTGCCCCGTCTTAGCCCCATGAGAAAGGTCTGCTAGCCACATTGAACTTGACCCCATTCCCCAAGCTAAAGGCCATAATCCTCAACTTTGCAGCCTCCATGACTTTATTCATCCACTTTTTCCATCAACAAGCATTTAAATTGAGTATAAACCTTCACCATACTGGAGGCTATGGGGAACCTCAATGATTAGCTTTCAAACAAAATTAGAAGGCAAAATTTATAGGTGCCATGATACAGAGACAGACTGCCCTAGGAGGCCGAAGTAGCAAGAAAAGGAAAAGTCTTGACCTTCTAGAAGCCAGTGAAGTGGCTGATATTTGAAATGGGTTTGTTTAATGGGTGGAACTGTTCTGACAAGGGGAGAACACCCTCAAACAAATTGCCAGACAACATGACCTATTCCACAACTTTTTCAGTTGTACTGTAGCATGTTAACATGAAAGCTTTAAAGTAACCAATTAGAGGAAGTGTGACAACAAGAATCAGTCTGTTTACCATAAGGCTGAAACGTGAGTATCAGACCTCAAGAAAGCAGTCAAAGGTTTGCACCTTTTTTAGGGTCTCCCTGCTTCTCATCTTGGTCCTGACTCCAAACTCCATCCTCTCGTCATGAGAAGCTAGCCATGCTTCAGTAGCTGGGGAGGGATTTGACAGACAGTACTAAAAGTGAGTTCTTCATACATCTGGAGAGCTGCCGTAGCCACTTTAAGGCATTGTGTTATTGTGAAAGTCAGGCGGAGACTTGACAATGAAAAAAGTAATGGAATGTGTCTTGATTGTGTTGAGTCCTGAGTTTAAGGATAAGGATTTATTTATTACCTTTGAGACAGAATCAGATCAAGGAATGGTCCAGATGAGGCAATTTATAATTTTCACATACTAAAATATCTTGATTCTTCCATCTTGAAGAAATACAAACTGGTTCTGTCTTCACTGAAGTAGACAGTACACTTAAGTGATAATGAAAACACTAATGCAGAGTTCTGGTTGTGGCTCAGTGGCTAAAGTACCCGACATAGTTCCTGTGAGGGTGCAGGTTCGATCCCTGGCCTTGCTCGGTGGGTTAAGGATCCGGCATTGCTGCAAGTTGTGGCATAGGTCACAGATGTGGCTTGGATCTGGTGTTGCCATGACTGTGGCAAAGGCCTGCAGCTGCAGCTCCCATTCGATCCCTAGCCCAGAAATTTCTATATGCTTCAGGTGCAACCTTAAGAGAAAAGGGGGGAGGTTAGCACTAATGCAACTGGAAATATTCATGAATAACTAAGCAAACTGTAATCCCACCATTCAATGGACCATTAGTCAGCAATAAAAAATAACTACTGCTATGTGCACCAACATGGATGAATCTCAGAATCATCGTGCTGGAAAAAGCTAGGCACGAAAGACTACATTACTGCCTGATTTCATTTATATAAAATCCAAACTAAGCTGTAACGTTTAAAAATCAAATCAGGGGTTGCCCAGAGGCTGGAGGTAAAAGTAGAAATAAAAGCTATAAGGAATCTTTGGATGTGGTGAAAATGTTCTCTATCCTGATTATTGTTGTTGTGAAACAACAGATTCATAAAACTGTCAAAACTCTTTGTATTGCATGTGGTTAATGGATGGAGTTTATTGTTTGTATATTATTCCTCAGGAAATCGGATTAAAAATCACTCATGCAGACCTAATTTAGTGGAGGATTTTTGAATGGCCATGCTCACGCAATGCAGTCAGTTCAAAGTCAGCAGTACACGTTGTCAGATAAAATTCCAAATTCAAATAACATATTTTAGGGTGACTTCTGCCAGAAACTGCAGAATATCTTTAAGTGATCTAAATTCTAAATCCTTTAATTTGTCTCCCAAGAAAGTCTCCAACTGAAAAAAGGGGAGATCCCTAGTGGCTCAGCAGGTTGAGGATATGGTGTTGTCACTGCCGTGGCTCTGATTACAGCTGTGGTGTGGGTTCCCTAAGAACATGCCATGTGCGGCCAAAAAAAAAAAAAAAAGAGAGAGAAGGAGAGGAGAAGAACTAGAGAAAATTAGAAAATTTCACCCAGAAAAGTCCAGTTCTAGGGTGTCAGGGCCTGGGATGATATACTAAAAGCAAGGGTAGCCTTCCATGCCCATGTGAATGGCATTTGAAACATAACTGGCAGCAGTTTGTCATCTTCCAGTAAGTCATCTTGAAGTAAGAGTAACTTCAAGGCCCTTTAGTATGAGTGTGTGTGTGTGTGTGTGTGTGTGTGTGTGTGTGTGTTCCTGTAAGCATGTACACAAAAGACAAATAAGGCAAGTTAGTCATTTTCCTCAGCTAATTCAGGGATACTAAAAGGCTCTGTTTGTGTCAAACTAGTTCCTCCTTTACATTTCCCCTGGGATTGCCTTTGACCTCCCTTCAGCCTACAGTGATAATTTTTAGACATATTCCTCTCAGGAAGAGAGAGCAGAGGGCTTTGGCTCTAAAAAGTCACACAAGTTACCTTCCTGCTACCAGGGAACAAAGGAAGCTTCCCACATTTGCACAATGGAAGGCGGTGATTAGCTGGATTTATTGATTAGCTGGATTTATTTGCTGACTTGCTGTCTATTGAAGCAGTTGGCCTGTTTTTTTTTTTTTTTTTTTGAAAGGATATTTTAGTGGGGCTGAGCCAAAACAACCATATCAAAATGTAAAAGATGTCTTTTTTTTATTACCAAATATGTATGTAAATAAAATGTCTTGGCCCTTTTCCTCAAGTAACATGCTTAACACATTACTTAGAAACAAACAACTATTGCTGAAAGTTTAATGGTTCTTTTTTTATTGTTTTAGGATTCCTGCATTGAAACAGCCACACGTCCTGTATTCATTTGGGGACATTCACTAACTGAAGAGTCAAAGAGAAATCAAGGATCCCAGAGGTGAAAGAACAGCCTGGAAAGGAAACAGTCCCCGTGGCCTGAACCACCACGTGGAGTAAATTAGAAAACACACCCCACCTTAAGACACTTTCAGACCATCTGGTTGTGATCATTAATCTGTAATAATACAAGTCACAAGATACAAAATTTTAAAATGGTGGCCACTGAAAAGAATACACAGGACAATCCTTGTCCTGTCTCAGGACGTGGTCTAGAACCAGCCCTGTTATGTTGTTATGTACTGCTTCTCTAATGGAGCATGACTGGTAATGAGCCCAGTACGACCAGCCTGTAAATATCGGGTTAAATCAGAGATTCTTCAACTTCACAAAAGTGAGTAAAACAGTCAGATTCTAGATATTGATACTGAAGTTGCACTGTGAGCAGAAAGAAAGCAGAGACATCTGCTGAAAACACAGCTGAGACCAACTCGGAGCTGAGACTTGCACTCCATGGAAATGCATGGGAAGAAAGGGTTGTCTCTCAGGATGTGATTCAAGTGTAACCCAGATGCCATTGTTCAGGAAGAATGTTCTGATTAGAGTCACAGTGCTAGGGACAGAACTGGGAAGTGGCCCTGATGGTGGGGATGAGCATACCACCTTAATATGGGAAGTATTTTTTTACTTCGTCCTAAGCTCTTTGCCTGAGGCAGTCAGTCAGGTTGGCAGATCCCTCGCGCATGTGCACTGAGCCCACGCCCCTTGAAATCAGCCAAGGAATGGGGGCAGGGCAAGATACGGACCAGCTGAGTGGAGGATGTATGATTGACTCCTCTGCCCACTGATAGGTTTGAACTCAGACTGGTTAGTTATGAACACTACTCTCCAGATGGGAACACTCTCTAGGATCCTGGGCTTTTTGTGGCCCCGTAAAATTCTTAGAAAGTTTAGTTTCCAGATGTCTGAGCCACAAAAATGGTCTCCTTGTTCCGGAGTTTCCCACAGGTGATCCAAGTGATGTGTGGCAGCTAGGGTGAGTTACTCCACGCCCAGGCACGACACGTAAGTGCCAGTGGTCCCTGCGCACAGTTACTACACAGCTATGTGTAGCAGTTGAGCCAGATGGTCCTCTTTACAGCATCTCACCCAGGTTACCACGTAGAACTACCTCCCCTCTGCTTCAGACTCTGGGTCTCAGATTGTAAACTGATGCACCCATTGCCATTTCTGCCAACAGACATACGTGTTTTATTTGACTGGCTCAGTGTTTTTAAAAATTTCAAATGTGAATATTCTTAGGTGGAAATTACTCTTCAGGATACCACAGGCTCTACCACTCCCTATTGCCCTATATGCAGGTGCCCAAACACTGCAAGCATGTGAGCCGTGACTCTTAGCAGCCTATTTTTCCACTCCCTCTCCCCACTATTCTCACCAATAAAAGGTATTTGCCTTGGATCTCATTTCTAAGGAATGAGCTAAACTTATAATTTGCATTAAAGTGCTAATAGCTAGAAATGCCTTGCCACCTATCTAGGGGATCTTAGCATTTTAGTTGAGATTTCCTGTGGTGTCAGTGCTTTCAGTTAAAAGGACTGAATTTCTGGCTCTGGCAATTAAAAGCTAGGGGAGGTATTTTAGAAAAAAAGTGTCAGTAATCCGTTAACGATTGACACACTGAAAATTCTCTGCTCTCTTTGAATATAAGCACTCAGGCAACTTGAACAGAACTTGACAGGAGGCATGAAACCTATCCTTAGGCGAAAGAAGCCCCTCTGTGAAGAGATGAGACTGGTTTCCAAGAGCTCATCCACACAGTAACTGTGCATAATCCTCTAGCCATTTTCTTGCTAGAGGAGTTTTTGCCTCCCCTACTTCTAGCTGGATCTCAGGCTAATAGAAACAGGGCTCATCCCGCCAGGGTCTGAGGAAGTTGTTAAGGGACTGTACAGCTTTTGAATGGGTATCATTCCATCAACAGTGTTCCTCTTTCTACATGACAAAATTAAACAAAGAATTTCGGCCTTAGCTTCTGTCTCAGATTTTCCACTCTCCTGATCCACTCTCCTGATCCCTCCTACTAGGCCAAATAATTGAAATGTCTGTGGTCAGTGCACAGGGCATATTGTAGAATGTAGTAAGGTTGGGTGGGAAAATAGAAGGGAAAGTTTTTCTCTCCTGTGCTTGAGGAAAAAAGAGTAAAACCTCTTTTAGAAATCCTTGTGTATATTCCAATACTGAAAATGTCTAACCAAGTAGCAGCTAACAATTACAAGGCAGTTCCTAAGCACCTGGCCCAGTACTAAGTAGTTAACATGCTCTATCTCAATACTTCCCATAATAAGCCTCTGGCTAAAATGTAATACCTGCATTTTACAAACCAGGAAACTGAGGCACAGAGCTATTAATAAGTGGTGAAGCTGCTTTTTGCCTGGACCGTGTGTCCTCAGATTGCCTGTCACTGCACTGCCACTGTGAAGGGAGCAGGGAGGAGCTGACACCTGACAGTTTGTCAGACACAATCCCAGGTCCTTTGTGGGTATTTTCATATTTAACCTCTTGCCCTGGGGAACTGAGGCTGGGGGAGGGAGGTTAAATAATTTGCTCAGAGATAAGTGATTTCATTATACAACTGTCATCTGATTCCAGGTCTGTTTGATTTCAGCAACTTCTAGAAACGGGGGTGGGGGTAAGATCATCAGTGGTCAGCAGAGATCATGTTCTGCCTTATATGTCCACAGAGTCAGCCATTGCAAGAGATTTGAGAGAATCCTACAAAAATCCCTATTTCTGCCCCCTTGGCTACCTTGAAAATTCCTTCCTTTGGATTAAACATTGCTTTCTCCCCAGATCTCTTTCAAAATGCAGATAGCCCCAAGAGAGAGATTTTTCTATGAAGAATATTAACAGATTTTCTCAATCCGCTTCCAACAATAACAAGAGGTGGGGGCTGGTAGGAGCAGGGAGGTGCAGAGGTTGCTGAACATAGGAGACCCAGGTCACCCAAAGCTATTCACAGTGTCAGACTTTTGCCTGCAGCCACTTGAAACAAAATTTCAACAAACTTAACTGAGACTGAAAATGCATAATTAAGTTTCCATTCCCCCAGGCACATCCTACACATGCAGAAAAAGTATCAATAGCATTTTAATATATAGGAGTAAGTCTCAAACCTCAACAATCCCAGAGTTTGATTGTCTCAAAACCACTGGTATTTCACATTTACTTCTGGTGATTTCCAAACAATTCTACCCAAATGTCACATCTGGAAGGATCGTTGTTTGAAATTAAATTGTTTTTGGAAATCACTGGATGCCACGTAAAGGAATTTTCCAATCCAGCCTGTCTATTGGCCAACTATTAGAGAGTCTGCTACTTGTGATTTGGAGTTTTGTTTTGCTCCTTTTAACAATAGGAAAGCCTTGGCCATTCATTTGGAAATGCTATTAACAAACACATTCTCATGTACCTGATTTTTTAAAACAAACAATTGATATTTGAATATATCCTTGATATTGCCCTTACTTGCTCATTGTGAGATACAAGGCTGAAAAATACAAGTCAAAGAATTCCAAATTAGAGCTTCTGTTTGTGAAAGGAATACAGTTTCTTAGCTGAAGTTTTTTTTTTCTTTTCATATTTGAGATAAAAGCTTTTTTTTTTTTTTCCTGATCCCTTGGAAGGATATTGGTTGGAAAGTGAGGTGTTTGAGGTATTGATTTAATCTCCTGGCAAATTCTTGTAAGAATGAATTTCCTTGAAGAAAATGGATGGAAATGTCCCTGGTATCTGATTCCCATGCCTCTCAGTTTGGCATCATGCCTGACTCTCATGGTCAGATGGCTTCTGGGCCACAGGGTAAAATGAAGCAATGGGGAAAAGATAGGAAAAACTTAAAAACTGTGGCATGTACTCAGTTTTTCCAGCTTCTATAGTTAGAGAAAAAAAAAAAAAAGGTAATGCATAGGCAATATCTCACCTGGAACTTGGAAACTGGGTTATCTCCAATTCTTGGTTTGTCTATGACTTGTATGTTAAAGAGTCCCCAGCTATAGGGGAAGGCCCAGGAAAGAAATTTTTCAGTGAAAAGAAAGAATATCATTTTGGATAGCACAGAAAGAATTCTAACCCTAGGAGGCAGGTTTGGTTTTTTTTTACCTTCTTCTTGTCTTTCTCTTTTTTCTTACCAGGGTTTTTGGTCCCAATCTCTCCCTCTCTCTTGATCTTCTACCTCCAGCTTCCTGAAAGTCTAGGTCGGTACCAGTGATATCTTTATGCTTAAACAAAGGTAGCCTAGATGTGATCTGCTTGTGGACTTCAAATGACAAGATCATGGCATCAGAGTTGGTGCTTGGAGCATTATTATAAGAAACTTACTGAGTTCTACCATTTATTAAATCTTCTTCACTTTGTAGGAATTTGTTCTCCTTATAAGACAGCCTGACACTGGTAAATATTTGAAAGAGACAATGGATGTAAGAAGGAGAGGAATTACATAATATAAAGGGAAAGCAAGAGATGAGTCCTAAGTCAAATTATTTCAATATTCTGTCTATTCATAAAGCTGAACTTGTCCTCACATCTAGTAGCGAAATTCTGTTCACAGGACAATCACTTCTGTTTCAATAGGAACTTTTTCAAGGTTGTGTTGTACTGCCTTTGGTGGAGTTCAAAGAATTTTGGGAGAGATTTTAGTTGTTGACTTTGGAATTTGTGTTTCTAAGAACTATGTGTATCCATTCAGTAATTACTTAAAGATTTCCTAAGCATCTACCACTGGAAAATGTGGTTGCCTGTGTGTTTGGGGCTGGAAGGAAGGAGATGGGGATGACGTGGAGAAGAATTCTTCAGAAGACACATGAAGTCATTTAAGCTAGATAAATTATTTGAGAGTATAGCATATTGTAGTTCTGTTCATTTTAGGCTTGAATAACACTTGAATTTATGTGGGCTTCTCCTCTCACAGAGGATACAATCTGTGTTTTTCTTTTTAAGAGAAGCAGAAAGCCACACACTGGGGCGCTAATAAAAAGACACCTATTTTGCTTTCATCTTTGGGTGCTAGGAGAGGTAGCTGTAACTCTCTCCATGGATATGTGCTATATCATTATAATTTGAGGTTGATTTTTTAAAAAATAAACACGTTAAATTGTAATTTGTACAGATGAGTATTATTCTTCAAGTTTTTATATTAGGAAGCTATATATCAATTGTTTCTCTAAAATGTGTAACCCCCCACCTTCAATACATACATATTTCACATGTTATAATACATACATATTCTTCTGCATTCACTTCTAGAGCCAACATTACAGAAGAGAGCAGTGCTGTTACCTTAAACTTGTGCACTGTACACCTGAGAGCCATGGGATCCTAGAATGCAGCCCTGATATGCAGGCATGGTTGGCACCAAGGAAAGATGAAGAAGCGGCCCATGGTGTTGGCTATTAGTGGCCCAGCTAGCAGCATCATCAGGGGGTGGTTTGTGAGGTCAAGGCTGGTTTCCATGACATCAGCACTGATGAGTCTGAAGAGGTGAACTAGGGACACTGAAGATGATTATAAAGGTAAGAATCTCCAGAAGGATCACACTGAACGTTTTATCTACCACCTTCAAAGACTTCCAAGTCATTTTTGGGTTTGGGAATCAAAGAGGAAAATGGTTTGCACAGGCAGGATTCCATCCCCTGGAGCCCATTTCTCCTCCAGGTTTTACACTTACACTTTTACACTTTATTTACCATGTTTGTGTGTGTGTGTGTGTGTTGGCTGCACCCACAGCACTCAGAAATTCCAAGTCCAGGGATCAAACCTGAGCCATAGCAGTACTCTGAGCCAGTGACAATGCTGTCCTTAATCACTAGGCCACCAGGGAATTCCTCTTCTACCTTTTTTTTTTTTTTTTACATTCTTTTCTCTCTTCTACACAATTTAAAATATTCAGAAGTAGTCTATAAGCTCCCAGTTTTTAAGGGAACTTCTCAACTGAAAATCTCTATTTCTGGCCTACCCATTATTTCTCTCCTAGTCTCCAAGCCAAACATCTCAAAACACATTCTATCTTTACCATATGTAAACTCTAGCCCCCAACAATGACTCTGACTTTGTTTTCTCCTAGTTTATCAAACTGAATCCCCATTGCCAAAGCAACGGTTTTTTTTTTGTTTGTTTTGTTTTTTGTTTTTTTTTTGCCTTCATCCTATTCAACCTTTGTGTATTGCACACTGTTTTTCACACATTCCTTATTCTTCACATTTTCTCCTGTTGCAGCTTCCAGGGCACTATACTTCTTTAGTTGTTTCTTCATTGTTTCCAGTCACTCATTCTAGCTCCTTCTCCTCTAAGCACTAAATACTATAATGTCTCAGCGCTCAGCCCTAGGTCTATTTTTCTAGCTCTGTACTCATTCTGATGACTTAAAAAATATACTAACAGTGCACAAATGTATATCCCAGGCCAGTTCCTCTTTTGAGATATATTCAGCCTGACTTACCTACTCAGATATCTCACAAATATTTTGAATTCAGTATTTCAGAATGAAATAATTGATCGTTACCCTGGAGAACCGACCCTTTTCTCAAGTATTTCCCATGTTAGAAAAGTGACACAGTAAGAGAACCTGTTCAAGCTAGAAATCTGAGGGTCACCCTTGACCTTCCTTCCTTCCTTTTCCACATCCCAACTATTAGCAGGTTCTGCCCACTATATCTTATCTCATTTCTGCTACCAACACCCTAGGCCAAGCTTCCAGCTGTTTTCACCAAGATTCCTGCAACAGCCAAATAACTGATTTCCCTATGTCCACGGGCAGCTGGAGGAAACAGGGCTGTTTCCACACTTTATCTAGTGTGCCTGTCTCTGCCTTCATTAGACTCGGCTATACATGGACTTTTTAGTTCCATGTTAAGATCCTCTCTTATAGTAATATTATGAAGATTCAAATGAGAATGTGTATATAAAGTACTAATCATAGAGGTAATTAATAAAAGTTACTTCTCCTTCTTCCATAATTCCTAATATACTTCAAATACCTTTCACTCAGTAGATACACATACACCTATACATAGACAACATCTGACAGTGTGACAATAGCCATCCTAACCTTCTGAATCTTCCTGTTTGTCACTTTCCCACGAGAGGTTTGCCTTTAGAGAATGAGATACTTAGCCACTGAACAGAATTTATGATATTAAATCAAATAAACAACTGTAGCCCTAAATAACTGTAGACTGTATTACAAGGGGACATTCTCAAATATATTTGGAGGTAATACAAAGAAAAAGGCAATGGCATTTTTGATAGTGTAGAAGACATTACTTTAAAACACCAGATGGCAGCACCAGATGCTAGAGATGTGTCCGATGGGATTTTTTTACCTCAAACCTGAGCATCTAGGATGTCAAAGGTACCTTAAAACTATATTCAAGGAGACCATCCTTTAAAAAAAGAGATAGATTCCCTAAAGGAAAATAATACCTATTTTGTAACATATTATAGGATTTTTAGAAACAGTGTTTCACGTTTTTACAAGCAAAATACTAAGAAAATAACACTAAATATTATGTAACTAATAAAAGTCAATTAAACAAAGACTTTATTTTGGGTTGTAGTTATATTTAACTAACTTTGTCAATCTGTGTTCCAACTAGCCAGAAAGGCCTTAAATCAAAGAATGAAATAATATCAGCTTATAGAAAAGGGTAACTTTTCACAAATATTAAAATGTATTCACTCATATTAAAATAAGGGACAATAATGACCTCTATTCTTATACTTCTAGCATCATTTAGGACATTGCTTGCTAAAGCAGACACCAAAGGGTCTCACTAAATATATGCAACATTAAAATTTAAAGTGATAATCTGTGGTTTTCCATACTATTCATCAAAATTTTATCTGGAACTAACACGACTTTTAAAATCCTATTAAATTGGATATTACTTGTTAAGGCTTTCCTTCTTTTAGAAGAAAGAAGAGGAGTGCAATGATGCTAGGACACTGTATAAAGGAAGAGCAACATCCAAGGCAGTCATACCTTTTAAATAAAAAAATCTTTACTGAGGGTTTTAGTCCTCACATATACTGCTACATAACCTTCACAACTTCACTGTGAGATCAGAGAGAGAGAGAATTCAGCCCTACATTTTGGATGAGAAGCAACAGGACAATTCAAGCCCATCCAGTGGTTAGAGGGCAAAGCAGAGCTGGCGCAGGTATCCATTGCCAACTTGGAAGAGGGTGGTCTCAGTGGCATTTTTTTTAGTTTTGACTGAAGGGAATAGGAGCATCTGTGTCATCAAAGAACTGAGCCAGTTGAGGTAGGAGGTACATTCCCGGAGGAGGAAAACTCACTCTGCCAGCGAAACAGTCATTGTTGCCCAACTGCAGTGAATTGTTTCCAAGTTCTGTGATCATGATGCTGAAAATATTTTTCTCACCTGAGTTTACTACAAGATTGAGCACCCTGAGAAGATCAGGCAAGCTCGTTGATTCTAATATGAAGTCAGATTGAGGATGCTAGAGGGAAACTGTCCTGATAAAAGAAGAAAGGAAGCAAACATCTGAATTGAAAAAAGAAGCATGTGTGTCATAGTTAGCCAAAAGCTGGTCTGCCACAGGCAGATGAAACTCTGAAATTTAATAACGTACAAGGCAGGGATCTTTATGGAAATGAATGATTCACTGCACTATCTAAATCTTAGATGATACAAAGAAAGAAAACCAGTGATAGACAGGGTCAAATTATACCAAGAAAACTACACTATCTAGGAGAGGCTTTCTGCCCAAGGCACATGGCAGTGGGAAATGTCTTTTCAAGGGAAGGAATAAAGGTGCAAGAAATCTTGGGCCACTCAGAAAAGGAGTTTTCTCCATTTTAATGAACCCAGGCTTGCTCTAAATCTGGCAGCTACAGGGACCCTATGTTGAATGACCCTTCTATATCCTCCACGAAAGCCTGTGTGGTCCCCCAATGGGCCAGTGCACATCTGACGGCAACGTGTGCCAGTTTCTCACTGACACATGCCTTTTCAGGTCGGGAGCAGGCTCAGCTGTGCTCTGACGCAGCCATGTCCTCTAGATGCCCCTGTTTTGATGGACTCTCCCTGTACTCGGATCTAAACACATCAGTCATTGACAGCCACCATGGGCCTCTGCTCCTGACATTCTTCTCTACAGAGGACTGAGTCAGAAGGTGTCCTCTTGTGAAGCTGGGGGCCCAGGCCAGCCTCTTTCAGCAGTCGTGACTGAGTGAGAACATGCTATGCGCAGCCTGCTGGCTCCACTCCTGGGAGCACAAAGTATGTGTTACAATAACAAGCACGAGAATCCTGACCACATTCTTCCCTATCTTGAGATCTGTAATGAGAACATCTGAAGTACATGCATACAATCAGGAAACAGGACTGTAAGTCAGAATGCTAAGTGAGTTTGTGATTTGTGGCTCTGAGACACAGTTTCTTTTGCTCTCTGAATCCAGACCCCACACATTTTGGAAGAGAAGCAACAGCCAGAAGATGAGAAAAACAGTTCATGTTTATGAGACCAGCCTAAAGCCCATGCCACACTTACGAGTTTGGGTTTTCATTAGGCAAAGAAACTAGCTGTTCTTTCTTCAAGGTCATCGGAAAATATGCCCATTAGTCTGACTCTTCGGCTTTAGGATCATTGTCTTGGAATCTTCTAAACCAGTAAGTGAGAGATCATTTTATTTTAAACACGGAAGCTAGGGAAAAGTACCCAACATTTGCCAAAGTAATTCAGTAAAAAAGTAAGGAAGAAAAATTGGATTAAAAATAAAGGATGCCTCCCCATCCCCATTCCTTCTGGTTTAATTTAATTTTTTTTTTTTTACAATAGCTTGGATAACCTTAGTTTCCTGAAAGCAGTTCATTTAAAGAACCCTGGCGGGTGGGGCACTTCAAGTAGCAAGCCATAGAGAAAAGAACTGACCACCTATTTCTCACGATTTGATATTCCGTAATGTGTGACACAGGACAGTACAACCACATACCTGGCTTCATGGACAAAGCACAAGGACCACACCTTGTCTTGCAGGTAGCCACCCTCATAAGCATCCTTCCGTATTCTGGTTGTTGATGACAGTTTAGACAAAGGCCCAGCAATACTTCACTCTCCATGATGGGGACTCCTGGGGTAATGCTCCTTTACAACTGCCCACGTCAGGGGCTACAACCTGGTGTCTGGCTCAAACATGGGGTACAGAGCAGCAGCAGGAGTTGAGCACTTCCCAGATCCATGAACACACCTAGCTGGCTTTGGGTTGGCCCTGGGGTTAATTCCCCACACACGTCAACCACGTAAGCGTTAAAAGAAAAACATGCTGCATTTTAGAGCATGCTTATTTCTGCAAGTGTTCCAGTCTTTAATTACTGCTAAAGTCATTTGGGGTTTTTGACACAGATTCTATTTTAGTAACATAAACTCAGCATAACTCAGCATTGCCAAAAATGAATTCCTAAGGTAGATGACTAAAATAAACCGGTAATAAATATTGGCTCTTGGAATGGGAATTATATCTCTGTAATGTAGACACAGCATTACTGACTCATTTTCAAATAACAGTCTCTCCCAAGGATTATTGGTATGAGGGATCAGGGAGGAAAGAAGCCCATCTCTCTTTTAGGCAGCAGGATGGAAGAGGACTACAAACACACCAGGCAAGGATGTTTTTATATCTACTTTGCCAACAGAAATACAGCCCCTGGTATCTGACAGGCGATCCACTTGAAAAGGCTGCATTGAGGCAGAAATAAGACATTGAAAGAAACCATCTTAAGGGGTCGAGGCAGCTGATTCTGGGGACAGTTTTTTCATATTCTCCGGAAAATTAGAATGTACTCCCAGGCCCATCCCATGTATCTCCTGCAGCATGAATTACCTTATCAGTCACAGAGGGTACTGCCATGTTCCTTTGCTGTTTGGAATTACAGGACCCTTTTAGACCACCTTTATTCTCTGAGGTCAAATCCTGAACTTTTGGGCCACTAGGTTGAGCTCTACAACTTCTCTGGTGTACCAGAAGGCGGTCGGGGGCAAAGGTCCGGCTACAATTTGGGCAAGACATGAGCTGAGCTTGACTTGGCCCCTCTTGGTTGGACTGTCCAGTTGGAGAGGGCTGAGGCTTCTGTGGGAGTGGTCGGCGGAGCTCCCTGGGGAGCCGACTGTTTTCAGTTTTCCACTTTTCCAGGCATTTGGGCTCATGTATGGGAAGGGACAGGGTGCCAAATTCCCTACCACAAATGTAGCAGATGAAGGTCCTTGGTCGGGTTGGGATGCCAGCAGAAGCTTTCTTGAGACCAGCAAGATCATCAGAACTGCTGGGGTTTGGTATCCTGGGCCTCTCACCCTTCGGCTTGCAGCTTCTCTGATGAACAAGGAGCCGGTCTGGCAAGAATGTGCGGCCACAGTATTCACAGGGCAACAGCTGAGCCTGGGAACTCTGGAACGCTGCCTCATTTGCTGCCTGGAGATTGTAGGACCCACTGCCCCTGAGAGGCGGTGGTTTGGAAGGTTCTGGCCTCCTCAGGTGCTTGGGCAACTTGCTGTTTTCAATACGCCACTTCTCTAAGCACTGAGGCTCGTGAATGCCAAGTGACTGGGACCCAAATTCTCGGCCACAGATATAGCACACCCGGAACCCGGGCCTGCGGGATGGGATCACAGGGGGGCTGGGCTGGCTTTCCGACATAATCCTCCTAGTGGACCGTTTTGAGAGTATCACAGTTCCAGGTCTGCTTTTCTGAGGGGTTGTCTTTATTTTTTCACCAGAATTGGCATGTTCTGTTTCTGGCAGAAGGCTAGAATGAGAGGCACTAGACAGAACAGCTTGGTTTATAAGGAAGGTGGGCTCTTTAGAATGATGGAAACACTGCTGCAATCTGTTGGAAACCCTTTTCTCCTTTCCTCTTTCCATTAACAAAGAAGTCTTTCTGTAGTTCTTGCTCTGATTTTCAGGCCAGACGCATTTTGGGCTTCTGCTTAGAGAGAAGGTTAGTCAGGTTGGCTGTCCTGGGGTTCCACATTGTAGCCAGTACCTTAAACCCAAAGACCGTGACTCAGAGTTTCATTGCAGGGCAGCAGTCTGGAATGCTGGAAAGTCCCCATGAAACCTCAGATGCCTCCAATATCTGCAGGGGAAACATAAACCAAGAATTTATTACACACACACACACACACACACACACACTAGATTTTAAGTTGATAATGAGCAGTGATTTTTTCCTTTGACCTGGTATACCTTTGGCCAGCATAGTAACTAGCACAAAGGATTTGTTTGGTAAATGTTGAAATAAATATGCAGAAATTTTCCATTCTGAATTACACTGTTACTGAAAGCAGTGTTCTGCCCAAGGAAGATGACAATTACAGCACATCATAGACACATATGGCACAAACCAATAGGCATGGTGGTGAGATCACAGAGAAGAGAACCAAGACCTGTGAGAACCAAGACCTGTGAAAATGAGATTAATGAAACTGCAGATACTGTAAAAAGACCTCTTTCCACTACCTTAGGGATTCTTTTCAGTGCCATGGATCCCTTTGTCAGTTCTTTGAAGCCTGTGGACCTCTTCCCAGAAAACAATTTTAAAAGGAAAAAACAAAATTGTTACTATTACAGGCGAAATTAATTTTATTGAAATAATGTAATAAATACTTATAGCTGTGATTTATATTTTACTTGAGCTATAGTGATATGCCAGACTTTTTGAGTGTCCATGGGCCTAAGGTTAGGAACCCTGTAGAAGAAGTAATCCCATAGTGAATAGAAAAATTATCAGGAAACCCTCAGAGAGAGAGGTAAACTTCTTGTAACCTATCAGGTATCCAATCTTCTTCACTATAGGACTGGAGTATTAATAAGCTGTGGCCATAACTGTCAAGCTAACAACGCAACCCAAGGCTATTGTCTTTCGGGTGGTATAACTGGACATTCTCCCTGGGATGAAGATGCTCAGATTTCATTTGATGCCTTTTTTTTTTATATAGTTATTGGTTTCATGTTCTTGTTTTACGTAGATATGCATAACTATATAAGTATTATCTATTTGTCTGTCTTTCTATGTTATAAATATATTCTATAAAAACCACAGCCAACAATTTTCCCGAACCAGGAGAAAGGGCTGATAAGATCTTACTATGGGCAGAAGCCAAAGGAGTTTTTACCTTGGGAAAGGCATGAGTCAGTTTTACCCCGGGTCTACGATCTAGCTAGAAGAAAGATTACTTTCTAAAGTCTTAGGACCATCTTCATTTCCTGAAGAATGACCTCACTCTGGATTTGAGGCTCTTTTAGCATTGGCTCCCAGTCACAGAGGGAGCAGCACCTGATCTGAGGCTGGACCCTGCAGGCCACAGCAGACACTTGATTTCAGACAGAGCAAAGACAGCCATGCTGGTAATACTGAAACACTGTGTGGGTGTTGCGTTTGACAAGGAGCAAAAGTAGTTGTGAGATTTGTGCCCAGTTCCTGTATTTTGATGCCAAGAAAGGTCCGAATCTTTGCAATTAGAGCTATCAAATCAGATCTGGCACAGAAAAGGAAGTTATTCTTCATTTTGACAGATCCTAAGACAGTGATATTAACACATGTGACAAAAGAATGTGTTGGCCCCAAAAGGAATGACCAACACAGAAAATGAAGCTTGAAGAAACAAAATTTATCACTTGATCAGCACCATCCAAAAGAGAAAGTGGCTCTAGAGAACACAAGAAATCCAGTAAAATTATTTCATTAGGTTTTAATCAGCACATGGGTGAAATAATCCCCTAAGCCACTCTGCTTTGTTGGTTCTGATTCCTTGTTCACAGAGGATCTCCTGTTTTAGTTTCTCATTTTCCTTGATACCAAGAAGTTGCAGACAGCAAAAATACTTAAGAAGACAGATTGGAAAAAAATCAATGCAATCAAATTTACTTCCCTTAAACTGGCTTACAACACATGAAAATACTGAGAAAGCCTCCTGGCTTGCCTCTTATCATAAGGTAAGATAATATTTATAGAATGTCAACTATGCATTAGAATCATACTAGTTTTTTATATACACAATTTCAGCTAATTCTCAAATAATTATGAGGCAGGTATTATTATTTGTTTTATAAATGAAGAAACTGTGACTCAGAGAAGACAAGTAACTTGCCCAAGACAGTTTCTAAATGACAGAACTGGGAATAGGTTCCAGCTCTCTTTGGCTCCAATACTCGAGTCTTTCCATTATTCATTCTGCCTAAAATTCCACCGGCAGAGCTTCTTCTCTTAAGTTTTTATCCCAGTTTTAATGTACGATTCATATGCCCCATGGGAAGGTAACTAAGCTCTCACTCGCTTTTATGCTCCCCTTTAGAAGAAGGAAGGGGTAAAAGGGAGGAGGGGGATGGGGCACAGAAGAAGAGAAATCTCTGAGATGGAAAAAGCAGGTGAGAAATCTGGGTTATTGAAGACAGAGTTTTTCTTTAACGGACAAGGATCATTTTATTTTGCTGCGAGAGCTTTTCTAAATTTTTCTCTGTGTAATGTACAATACATATCCTTTTCCTGACCTCACCAACATTTTTAAGAAAAATCTACACTACTAGCTGGGGATGGGGGTGGGTGAGGGGAATTAAGGTGCTAGAGAGGGGTGAAAGTGAAGGTGGCCCAAAGAGGCTAGATGGCATTCAGTTTGCAGCCTTTTCACCATTTTGATGAGGGATGGATCTTTATGCACGTGTGTGTCTCTATACTACATGTATTTTCTCTGTAGCAAACACAACAAAGCATCATTAACCTTCCCACTGAATCTTCATCTTTTCTTTTTTTTATCATCCTCTTTCCTCATTCAATATCCTCTTGAAAACTGTCTTATTGTAACAATGTATGAACAATGGGGTAGCTAGAAATGAGTGAAGTTTTGGGGAAATGAGGTGTATACTGGAGAAATTTATGATGTTTTAGCCAGTGACTGCTAAGCCAACATGACAAGCCACAACATGGTTAGCTGCTCTATCCTATAAGTTAGTTCTAAAAGTAAAAGTGCTGGAAAATACTAAATACATATACTTAAATCACTTAAGAATTTGGCCTGTCACCCAGACACGTCGTAAAGTAATGTTGCTAGTTTATAAAGAGAACCACTTTGCAAAGCCAGCCAGTTTTACCCCAAGCATCTGTGGAGAATGCTCACTCCAATTGGCCTGAATTATTCATTTTGACCATATTTGCACATAGGCCATTTAAAGAATGTCTTGGAAGGCATCACATTTTATCAATGTGATGCCATTTTTCCATGCCCTTTGGGGTTCATGGGAGGGGAGAGCCAAACTTACAAGGATGAGTATAATAACCATGGAAACCCAAACCCTCATGTGAGAATTAGGAGGTGTTTCTCTAAAAGATAGGGAAAAGAACACAAGCAAACATATGATTAAATCTTTTAAAAAATAATTTAGTCCTTTGAAACAAAATAAATGTAAGGGATAATATGACCTCTTCTCTGTTAGTATAGAATCTAAAATTCTTTAAGTGGACAAACGACTAAATAAAAAAGATGGAGTTGGGGCTTATGCTGGCTCTGAGTAAAATTGTAAAATACAGGAAGTTTGTCTTCAATATTCTCCACCCACCCCATTCAGCAGCCTCCCCTGCTGGTACCCCCCTTACATACTCCAGTCTTCCTTACCTATGAAATCTAGCTTTCAAAAAAGAGCTGATAGACTCTTTTACACCAAGGCTTATTAATGATGAGGTAATATACCTCCCAGAGCCTGGCAAAGACAGCTTGTTCCCTACCAACAGTTATTCTGCTCAATACCCTCAAGTTAATAGAGCCTCCACTTTCTAGCTGGGCAAATGATTTCCTAGCCAAAAGTCTATAGGCTTCTTTGGAGCTAGTGGAAGTATTGTGTGGGAGTTTATAAAAACTCTTCTTGCAAGTAGAAGATATGACCTCCTCCTTCTCCTTTCCTTCATACTAATGTCTGCTGGCTGGAGCTCTAGCAGTCACCCTGGGCCAGATTACTTTAGCTCTGGAGTGTCTTCCTTGGGCCTTATTAACATAAGACAAATGAATATTTTAGCTACTTTTTAAGAGTTTTTTTTTTACTCCCATGAAAACCTACTATTGAGTTATAGTCATTGGCTAGGTACAAAATGAATTCTAATAGTGATATTTCAAATTTCAGGATCTTTTTTGATGAGGAAAAAACTTTGAGAGGGTTTATGAGGGCAAAATTGACTTATTAAACGTATACTTTTCCCCAAAAATCAGAAATAAAAAAGCTTGAAATTGTAAATACTGAGCCAATGGGTCTTAAGAAACTGACTAAAAAATATTTCCTTTCCTAAAATTTTTTAAACAATTTTAAAAAATTTATTTATTTTTTTCTGCCTCACCTGTAGCATATGGAAGTACCCAGGCTAGGGAGATCCAAGCCAAAGCTGTGACTTATGCTGTAGCTGCAGCAGCACCACCTGCGCTTCCGCAGAGATAAGCTGGATCATTAACCCACTGTACTATAGCGGGAACTCCCCAGAATTATTATTTTTTTTTTTAAAGAAGATTCTAATCACATTTTGCTTCAGGAGAATAGAAACCTATTTTTTTCCATGAGCTCTTGAAAGAGATAAGAGGCATCATTGTTGTGCCAGTTATTCGTGTATTATCTCCGTATTCCATACTCTCTATAATCAGCTTGGTGAGGCTAGCACTAAGACTCTGCACACCCTATTTCTGCTTTGCCAGCTGGCTTTGCATTATGTTCTACCAATTAGTGGTGCTGGAGAGAAAATGCGAAGTTAGAGAAAGAGAGGACTTACTCCTTTTTAAAGAGCTTTCTGTCTGCTTTTTGGTCCCTGTATCACCCAGCAGAAGCAGTTATTTCCTGTTGCAGCAACTGAAACCAGTTTACAGTTTTTCCAACGTTTGCAAATCACTTACTTCCCCTCCCCCACCAGACAGGACCATCAGCCAGTCTTTTCCTCTTCTTTGGAAATCAGACTTTAGCTTCACAGGGTGCTTCTTTTAAGTTTCTAGGTTTTAATAATTCAAACCTCTTTCCTCTGATCCTTCAGGCCTAGGAATGGTAGCTGCCACCTCCCCTATATAATAGTGTTCTCTTTTCATCCTGCTAGTTAACTAAGTAACAACTTCATTCTGGTTAACAACTCTTTATATTAAATTCTGTTTAAATAACTAGTATGGTTTCTGTCTCCTGACTAGTACAACACTCTCAGAATCTAAGTAATAAAAATCAAGCTGCATATTACCTTACTATTGCAATATATATAACTTGAATTATTTCATAGCATCTTAGAAAATAATATGCTTAATAGTCAACCCTCATTCAGACTACTTAAATCTATTTTTATAATGTTTACATTATCACTACCCTTCAAGAGCTAGAATGTGTTGCTCTTCCGCCTGTGACCAACTGAATTAAAACATAAAGGAAAACCTGTCATTTTAAGCAATTTTAGATAACACTCTTCCATTGCTGACTGCCGCTCCCATAGAGGGAGTCAGAGTAAAGCCATCCCATCCATAGACCAGGGATGACCAGAAAGTGTTAAGGGAAGCTGGTTCAGCTCACCCTGGCTAGTTCTCTGCATTCCTTTCTGGGTAGCATCTGGGCTAGGGGCATTTGCAGTCCTCAGTAATTCTGATGTGCGTGAACAAAATAACAACTGGGAACTGGAGGAGGTTTGGTTTAGGCAAGACAGAAGCACCGTCTGAAATGTAAAAAAAGTAGAAACACTTTCAGAAAAGCTATTTAGCCCGAGGCATGACTTCAAGGGAATATGCTATCCATATTGACATTCCCAGACTGATCTATAATAGCCAATGAAGAATTTCCCCATCCTTGTCTCTCCTTCATTATAAAGAATTTTAAACCAAGATGTAAGTTCTTTCACTTTTATTCAATCTAATTGTCAGGTGTGAACATAAGAGTCTACAATGTTAGGAAAGAAATGAAAACAGAAAATGGGAGAAATGCACTCTTTATGTTTCTAAGCAGAGCCTTTTGCAAGGACATTTTATGTTGTTAAGGTTCATAATATCACCCTATGAAAGCTATTGTTAGACCGAGACTGTAATTCTCACTCTATATGGAGTATCCAAATCACAGGGTACTCAAGAGTCATAAATACCACACAGGTATGACCGTGTCATCTGGAGTGGCGGAGGACTGGTTATGGAAATCACCAGTATAGTCACATTATAAGCCTAAAATGTATAGAAATTCAAAAGACAGACAAAAAAGGGGGAAGAGTCAGGCCAATGAATAACAAACAAATCTATATACCATATTTTCTGACACTTTGGATGGTTCTATTCCAATAAAATAACTATTCCAATAGCTCTTTCTCAAGACTTTAAAACAACGGTTCATAGGCCAGGCCTGGTTCATAGATGTATTCTCTTTGGCCTACAGAGAGAGATGCTAAATTTTTCAAATATTTCTCAAATATTAGATATTTGAATTAGTTGACATTATTTTAAAATTGAGAGATGTCACACAAAATCAGGATTATTGGTTTCTTTGAAAAAGGGACCATCAGTCCATAGAGCCCATCTTCCAACGTGGTAACATCCCACATAAGCTGGGATACTGACTAAGGGCTGAGATGACAGATCAGACAGCCAGTCTTCACTCCTGCAAAGTTCCTCATCAGTCCCTTGTTCATTAATTCACGGTTCATGACTGACTCTAAAAGGCACTTGAGTTTGTGACTTTGTGTGATTCTTGCTTTAAAATTTCCCTTTCCTACATTTCTTTTTCTTTTTTCTTTTTAGAGCTGTATTTACGGCATATAGAGGTTCCCAGGCTAGAGGTCGAATCAGAGCTGTAGCTGCTGGTCTAACCCAGTCACAGCAACACAGGATTTGAGCTTCATCTGTGACCTACACCACAGCTCCCAGCAATGCCAGATCCTTAACTCACTGAGTGAGGCCAGAAACATGCGTCCTCATGGATACTAGTCAGTTGTTAACCACTGAACCACAACAGGAACTCTCTTTTCCTCCATTTTTTCTCCTCAATTAAATATGTGAAAATCATTTTAAGGAGCACTACCCTCAGAAAACTGAGAATCCAGCTGAAGTCTTTTCTATTGGAGATAATTACTAAAAACACAACATATTTATTGGTAAAAGAATCAGAAGGAAATCTTCTTAATGAAAGTTGAGTGAGGCTAAAATACTTAGTTCAAGGAGGGAGGGAAATATCCAAGGCTAAAAGAAATAACCAGTGACCCGAGAAAGAATTTTCATACATTATTACGAAGGGTCATAGGAAAGAATGAATCTAATTTCAGAAAGAAAAAAAAAAAATCAAGCAGACTGTGTTTAGATCAGCCACAGGAGAGATGACAGAAAAAGAAACATAAAGAGAGAAACAAAGGAAAGAGAAAAACACAAACAAGCAAGAAATTGTTTTGGAGACCATCTGAACTTTTTGGAAGCATTCCTATAAATGTTTAGTAATCCCTTAATATAATAAGAGCTACTCTTCTCCTTTAATCAGAAGCTCTTAATTTACCATTAAATGATTTCCCAGGTGAAGAATGTCGGATATCTTAAGTTACTGGTCTAAAGAAAGAACCAGTCAATAAAAAGAACCATCAATAAGCTATTAATAATATAGACTATTGTTGCATTTCCAAGATTTGGGCTGGAAGTACTTCCTAAGAGAATTATGCTTCCTTGCAGGGATTATAGAATTTGGTGAACATTTCCTTTCTGCCAAGCTATTTTGTCAAGTACCATCTATAAGTTAGTTTGAACTGAAAATGTCTAAGGATAGCATGGTAATTCCTTCTCAACAAAGAATGAGATATCCATTAAGTTTCTAAATTTGATGTATTATGGTAACAAAAAAATAGTGGAGGAAATACCCTTGACTTAGTATTAAATTAAAAAAAATAAGTTGTTTACCAGTTCCCATCATGTGATATGCTTACACAGAATTCCCACTGTCTTCACACTATTGACTGACTGTCTCAGAGGGCTAACTCAGTGCAATGTCTTTGGCACAGACTTCCAGACCACAAAGTATTAGTGTCAGAAGTTCAGTCACCAGACTAGTGCCTCCAGGTGGAAACAAACGTAATGAAGAATGCGGCTGCCCTTCAAGGGAGCTTCTTGGCCAAGATAGACCTGCATAAGACAGATGGGCCTTACTGTATCCTAGAGGAGCCTTTTTTAACCACATCACGCATTCAGGCTACAAAAGCCTCAAAGTTGTGCCTTAGCTCTACCCACCTCCAGGAGGTTGGTACCCCCCAAAGCCTGGCTAACGCTTAAACTGATCATCATAACCATTCATTATAGACATCAACACCCTTCATTAATAATGCTCTCTCCACCCAGAGCTGTTTCTGAGGAAAGTCCCTGGGAAGAAAATCAAAATCAGGGCTGAGCCTCTAAGGCCGGCTGGGTTTCAGCTGTGTTTATGAATGAATGTGCCTCTATTTTCTGATACGCATAGCATGTCTTCTCTGGTGGTGGCTCTGGAGACTCCGCTGTTTGTGAACGCCCACCAGGTGAAGGCTGTTTCCGAACATGGGTTTTTTTGTTGCTCTTCTCCCCACATCTCTTATCCTCCTATGTAAATAAGTCATTAAAAGGCTATTGTCATTTGTTCGATTTCTCTGAATTTTGTGAACAAGGAACTCTTTCACAGGCCAGATGGTCTGAACTTGTGGATGGTTCAGAATCCTCCACTACAATCTCTCACTGTCCAGGAAATATTACATAGGATATCCCCTGTTGGAGGAAACCACTAAAAGGAATCTCCTGGGGTTTAGAAGTCTGTTGATTTTCCACGTCGCCAGAGCTCAGGCCAAACATGAAATGTGGTGACAGCTATTTATTTACATTCTTAGCATATAGTTTACTATTTTTTCTTGTGTGTGGTTTAAATTTTACTGAAAGTCTCCTTCCACCTCATGCCTAATAATTATCAAATAGTGAGGAAATCAGTGAGAGTATAAACTGTTTTGTTTGCTTTTCCTTTAATAAGCAAAGAGATCCATGCTCATTTGAAATCACACTTAGTATGAGGAAGTTTGGAATATCTGATTGGAAGATAATTCAATTTAAAATCAATTTTGTGAATTCTTTCCTGTCTTTCTTATGCTTTAATCAGGCTCTTTCCCCACCATCTGTGCTTTCTCTTTGTCTCATTGTTCCTACTGTCTCTCTGTTTCCACTTTTAAGTCTAGAAGGACAACCTTGCACGTTAAGGACAAGGTGCCATCTGCAAAGGAGTGAAGGATGTGGCATCCTGTGGTTGACCCCACTGCTAATTTGCTCTGGAGGAAAAAAAGAACAATGACAACCAGCTCACCAGTAGAAAAGCACAGCTTATATTTTAATTCCATTATATTCTGGAGAAAGCAGGATGAGAAGTGATGGAACCAATCTAATCACACAAGTTCTCAAGAGTGGAGAACCTTTTCCCAACCTGGTCAAAGAGATGGGACAACTAAGGAAAGGAACTCAAGCAGCCATCACTGACTTTAAAAGAAGAGGAAGAGGGCTGTGTGTTAGGAATGTGTGTGGTCTCTAGAAGCTGGAAAGAGCAAAGAAACAAGCACAGGGTATCCAAAAATGGATACAGCCTGCTTACACTTTGATGTAAGGATTGATTTGGATAAAGAAAAGCCAGATACAAGAACAGTTCTCTGCCCTCCTTCTCTTTGCCTAAAAAACAGGAGATAAATTTGTAAAGGCGCCTCCTTTTGGTATAAGGATTGCTTTGAGTAAATGAAAAGCCATATACAATAACAGTTCTCCGCCCTACCTCTCTTTGCCTAAAAAGCAGGAGATAAATTTGTAAAGGTGCCTCCTTTTCCCATACCAGGAAGGGCAGAACTCTTCATCACCAGGAAACGACTCTGACTTTAATCAGCCCTGTCTTAACACTTGTCCACACATTCATTGGTCTTTGTTAAGATGCTATATAAATCTCTTGTTCTGACCACCCTTTGGGTTACTCATCGCTGAGTTCTCCCATCTGCACACACAATGCACTTGTTAATAAACCTTGTTTTTCTCTTATTTATCAGTCTTTTTTCAGTTTATTTCATAGGCTCCAGCCTTAGCATAGAAAGGAATATGCTGCACCGTGACACTATCTGCGTAATGACATTAAAAGGCATAGATAGTTCATAGTCTTGCTCAGCCATAACATACCCAATGTGCATTCAGTACATAAACATGAGCAAAGCTAAAATGAAATTTAGAATATACTGTACAACTAGAATAGGAACATTAGATATGCCACCTGTAGCACTCAGAAAAAAGAGGTTGATTTCTGAGATTGATTTCATTTTAATACAAAGGTGAGTGGGAATGAGTATTTGTCCATAATTAAGGCATATTTGGAATTTTTCAAAGATAGAAGAGGGTAATACAGGAAAAATCATTGCATTAATATAATGTAGTCAGCCAAAACAGGGAACATTCCTTGCTGTTTTCCTTCACGTGTGTCCTTTTATAAAGAAAGACCTACCCAGGAGTTCCTGTTGTGGCTCAGTGGGTTAAGAACCCAGTGTTGTCTGTGAGGGTGCAGGTTCTGTGAAGATGCAGGTTCGATCCCTGGCCTCATTCAGTGGGTTAAGGCTCCAGTGTTGCTGCAAGCTGCAAGGTAGGTCACAGTTTTAGCTTAGATCCAGTGTTGCCAAGGCTGTGGTATAGACCGCAGCTGCAGCTCCAATTCAACCCTTGGCACAGGAACTTTCCTATGCCTCGGGTGTGGTCCTAAAAAGAAAAAAAAAAAAGAAGAAGAAGAAGAAAGAAGAAAGACCTATTCAGTAATTCAGCCCTGGCTTCAAAGTGTGTTACTTAAATCCTGGATGAATGGTTGGTCTGCCTTATCATTGTGTCCCCAGGATACACCTGTGGTCCTATTATCTGTTCTTGAGTTAGGTCTCCCACAGTTGGCAAATAACTATTTGGATCTAATGGCAGGAGTTTACATTTTTCTAGGTGCATTTCATCCTGTACAGTTTTATCACATCATGATCCTTTAAAACATCTCTTGCTACCCAGATATTAAGAACTGATGTGGGAGTTCCTGTCATGGCTCAACGGAAATGAATCCGACTAGTATCCATGAGGATGCGGGTTCAATCTCTGGCCTTACTCAGTTGGTTAAGGATATGGCATTGGCTTGAGCTGTGGTATAGGCAGCTGCAGCTCTGATTCAACCCCTAACCTGGGAACTTCCATGTGCCACAGGTGTGGCCCTAGAAAGCAAAAAAAAAAAAAAAAAAAAAAAAAAAAAAAAAAAAAAAAAAAAAAAAAAAAAAAAAAAAAAAAAAAAAGAAAAGAATTGATGTAGATTCACATGCAATCAAAAGAAATAATACAGAGATCCCTTTTACTATTGCCCAGTATCTCTCAGAGGTAACATTTTGCAAAATTATAGTAAAATATCTCAACCAGAATATACAATTAACTTTTACTTGTTTCCACATGTGTGTGTATATTAAACTCTATACAATTTTACCACATGTGTTCATATCCACCATTATAGTCAAGATACTGAACAGTTTTAACATCACAAGTATCCTTGCACTTTATTCATGTTTCATTTTATACCCCATCCTTCTCACTGTCTCCTCCAAGTCCCCATCTCTTATCATCAGAAATCACTAATCTGTCTTCTATTTCTCAAACTTTACATTTCAAAATGTTATATAAGTGAAATCATACAAAATATAATCTTTTGGGATTGTTTTTCTCAGGATAATTCTCTGGAGATTCATCCAAATTCTTATATATCAACTGTTAGCTGGCCAGATTGGATTAAGATGGCGGAATAGAAGGACTGGAGCTCTACTTCTCTCATAAAAACAACAAAATTACAACCAAATGCCGAGCAACCTTCAACCAAATGGACTGGAAACTTTCAAAAAGATGTTATACTCCAGAAGACAAAGAGGAGACCACATCAGGAGGTAGGAGGGGTGATTACATGATATAAGCAACGCCATACCTCCTGGACGGGAAGCCCCACAGACTGGAAAGTAACTGTATCACAGAGACTCACCTAAAGGACTGAGATTTCTGAGTGCCACATCAAATCCCCATGCCTGGGGATCTGGCACAGGGAGAAAGAGCCCCAGAGCATCTGGCATTGAAGGCCAGTGGGGCTTGTGTGCAGGAGCTCCATGGGACTGAGGGAAATGGAGACCCCATACGTGAAAGGTTCACACAGACTTTCACGTTCACTGGGTCCCAGGGCAAAACAGTCTCTGTAGGAATGAAGGTGGAACCTGACTGCAAATCTTAGAGGATCTTCTGGGAAAACAGGGGTGATTGTGGCTTGTTGTGGGGGAATGGCATTGTAGGCAAAGCTCTTGGGAATATTCAGCAGCCTTCATTTCTCTGGAGGTGGCTATTTTGGGAAAAGCTGGCCCCTCCCATCAGTGTTGAGAAGCCCCAGGCCAAACAATAACCCAGGTGGGATCACACCTCCACCCATCAGTAAACAGGCTGCCTAAAGACCCCTCAGGCACACAGCCAGCCTCTAATCTCACTCAGAGACAAAGCCCCATCCACCAGAAGGAGAGGAATCAGCCCCACCTACCAGTGGGCAGGCACAAGTCTCTCCCATCAGGAAGCCTACAGCAAGCCACCCCCCCTCCATATCAACTTCAGCATAGGGGAGGCAACACCAGAACTAAGAGAGGCTACAACTCTACTGTCTGCAAAAAGGACACCACACCAAAAACCTATAAAAATGAAAAGACAGAAAACTATAATTCAGATAAGGGAGAAAGAAAAAACCCCCCAAACAACAGCTCAGTGATGAGGAGATTATCAGCCTCCCGGAAAGAGACTTTAGACTGTTGATGCTGAAGATGATGCAAGACATTGGAAATAAACTGGAGGCGAAGACTGATAATTTACAGGAAGCAAAGAAATACAAGCTGTAAAAATTTAGCAAGAAGAGATGCAAAATACAATAACTGAAATAGAAAATTCATTAGAAGCAGCCAAGAGTGGAATACAGGAGGCAGAAGAATGAATCAGCGAGGTGGAGGACAGATTAGTGGAAATCACTAATGCAGAAGAGAAAAGAGATAAAAGATTGAAGGGAAATGAGCAGAGTCTCAGAGAACTCTGGGATAATGTTAAATGCACCAATGTCCATGTTATAGGGGTGTCAGAGGGAGATGAGAGAGAGAAGGGGACAGAAAAAATATTTGAGGAGATTATAGCCGAAAACTTTCCTAATATGGGAAAGGAACCACTCAGTCAAGTCCAGGAAGCACAATGAGTACCATACAAAATAAATCCAAGGAGGAACACCCTGAGACACATATTAATCAAAACGACCAAAATTAAAGACAAAGAGAAAATACTGAAAGCAGCTAGGGAAAAGAAACAAATAACATACAAAGGAACTCCAATAAGGTTATCAGCAGATTTTTCAGCTGAAACTCTGCAGGCCAGAGGGAGTGGTATGTGATGAAAGGAAAAAACTTCCAACCAAGATTACTTTACTTGGCAAGGCTCTCATTCAGATTGTAAGGAGAAATCAAAACCTTTACAGATAAGCAGAAGCTAAGAGATTTCTGCAATGCTAAACCAGCTTTACAACAAATACTAAAGGAACTTCTTTAGGCAGAAAAAAAAAAAAAGGCCACAACCAGAAATAAAAAACACCATAAATGACAAGGCTCACCAGTAAAGGCATATATACAGTAAAGATACTAAATCATCCATGCACAATTGTGCTACCAAAACCAGAAATCGTGAGAAGAGAGCACAAATGCAGGACACTGGAGACACACGTGCAATTAAGAAACCAACAACTTAAAACAATCTCATTTATATATAGACCCCTATATCAAAACTTCAGGGTAACTGCAAACCAAAAATCTACAACTGATACACAAACAAATAAGAAAAATCAACTCAAATACAACATTAAAGATAGTCATCAAACCACAAGAGGAGACAACAAGAGAATAAGGGAAGAAAAAAGAGCAACAAAAATCCATAACAGTTAATAAAATGGCAATAAGAACATACTTATCAATAATTACCTTAAATGTTAATGGACTGAATGCCTTAACCAAAAGACATAGACTAGCTGAATGGATACAAAAACAAGACCCATACATATGCTGTCTTCAAGAGACCCACTTCACATCTAGGGACACATACAAATTGAAAGTGAGAGGATGGAAGAAAATATTCCATAAAAACGGGAATCAAAAGAAAGCTGGAGTAGCATTCTCATATCAGACAAAATAGACTTTAAACTGAAGAACATTTTAAGAGACAAGGAAGGGCACTACATAATGATCAAAGGATCAATCCAAGAAGAAGATATAACAATTTTAAATATCTATGCACCCAACATAGGATCACCACAATATATAAGGCAACTGCTAACAACCTTAAAAGGACATCTACAATAACACAATCATAGTGCGGGACTTTAACACCGCACTTACAGCAATGGATAGATCATCCAGACAGAAAATCAATAAGGAAACACAGGCCCTGAATGAAGCATTAGATCAGATGGACTTAGTAGATATTTATAGGACATTCCATTCAAAAGCAACAGAATACACATTTTTCTCAAGTGTGCACAGAACATTCTCTAAGATTGATCACATCCTGGGCTACAAATCAAGCCTCGGTAACTTTAGGAAAATTGAAATCATATCAAGACTCTTTTCTGACCCCAATGCTACAAGACTGGAAATCAACAACAACAAAAAAAAACAGTAAAAAATACAAACAACCAATGGATCACTGAAGAAATCAAAGAGGAAATTAAAAAATACCTATAAGCAAATGACAACAAAGATACAACACTCCAAAACCTCTGGGATGCAGCAAAACAGTTCTAAGAGGAAAGTTTATAGCAATACAAGCCTACCTCAGGAAACAAGAAAAAGCTCAAATAAACAACCTAACTTTAAATCTAAAGCAGCTAGAGAGGGAAGAACAGACAAGACCTAAAGTTAGTAGAAGAAAAGAAATCATAAAGGTCAGAGCAGAAATCAATGAAATAGAAATGAAGAAAAGCATAGAAAAGACCAATGGAACTAAAAGCTGGTTCTTTGAAAAGATCAACAAAATTGATAAACTCCTAGCCAGACTTATCAAGAAAAAAAGATATAGGACACAAATCAATAAAATTAGAAATGAAAAAGGAGAAGTAACATCAGACATCACAGAAATACAAATGATCCTAAGAGACTACTATATGCAACTATACGGCAATAAAATGGAAAACCTCGAAGAGATGGACAAATTTTTAGAAAAGTACAATCTTCCAAGACTAAAGCAAGATGAAATAGAAAAGATGAATAGACCATTCACAAGTTCTGAAATTGAAACTGTGATTTAAAAAATTCCAGCAAACAAAAGTCCAGGACCAGATGGCTTCACGGGCGAATAGTATCAAACATTTAGAGAAGAGCTAACACCTATCCTTCTGAAACTATTCCAAAAAAATTACAGAGGAAGGGACACTCCCAAACTCATTCTATGAGGCAACCATCACCCTGATACCAAAACCAAAGATACCACAAAAAAAGAAAATTACAGGCCAATCTCACTGATGAACACAGATGCAAAAATCCTCAACAAAATACTAGCCAACCATATCCAACAATACATTAAAAGGACTGTACATCATGATCAAGTGGGATTTATCCCAAGGATAAAAGGATTCTTCAATATCTGCAAATTAATCAGTGTGATACACCATGTTAACAAACTGAAGAGCAAAAACCATATGATCCTCTCAATAGATGCAGAAAAAGCTTTTGACAAAATCCAACACCTATTTCTGATAAAAACCCTTCAGAAAGTGGGCACGGGGGGAACCTACCTCAACATAATAAAGGCCATCTATGACAAACCCAGAGCTCACATCATCCTCAGTGGTGAAAAGCTTAAAGAATTCCCGCTGAGATCAGGAACAAGACAGGGATGTCCACTCTCGCCACTGCTATTCAACATAGTTTTGGAAGTCCTAGCCACAGCAATCAGAGAAGTGAAAGAAATAAAAAGAATCCAAATTGGAAAGGAAGAAGTAAAACTATCACTGTTTGCAGATGATATGATAATATACCTAGAGAATCCTAAAGACTCTACCAGAAAACTGTTAGCACTCATCAATGGATTTGGCAAAGTCACAGGATACAAAATTAATACACAGGAATCAACTGCATTTCTATATACTAACAATGAAAGATCAGAAAGAGAAATTAGGGAAGCAATCCCATTTACCATCGCATCAAAAAGAATCAAATACTTAGGAATAAACCTACCCAAAGAGACAAAAGACCTGTACTCTGAAAACTATAAGACACTGATGAAAGAAATCAAAGATGACATGAACAGATGGAAAGATATACCATGCTCTTGGAC
>PVHT020004020.1:39948460-39987204 GCA_004024745.2 Catagonus wagneri | reverse complement strand
AATATTATCAAAATGACTATACTACCCAAGGCAATCTACACATTCAATGCAATCCCTATCAAATTACCAATGACCTTTTTCAAAGAACTAGAACAAAATAGTTTAAAGTTTGTCTGGAAACACAAAAAACCCAGAATAGCAAAAGACATTCTGAAAAAGAAAAATGGAGCTGGAGGAATCAGGCTCCCTGACTTCAGACACTACTACAAAGCTTCAGTCATCAAAACCATATGGTACTGGCACAAAGACAGAAATATAGATCAGTGAAGCAGATAGAAAGCCCAGAATTAAACCCATGCATCTACAGTCAACTAATCTATGACAAATGAGGCAAGAATATACATTGGAGAAAAGACAGCCTCTTCAATAAGTGATGCTGGGATATCTGGACAGACACATGTAAAAAAATGAAACTAGAACATTTCCTAATACCATGCACAAAAATAAACTCAAGATGGATTAAAGATCTAGATATAACACCAGATACTATAAAACTCTTAGAGGAAAAATTAGGCCAAACACTTTCTGACATAAATGACAGCAACATCTTCTCAGATCCACCTGTTAGAGTAATGATGATAAAAAGGAAAATAAACAAATGGAACTTAATTAAACTTAAAAGTTTCTGCATAGCAAAGGAAATCCTAAACAAAATGAAAAGACAACCCACAGAATGGGAGAAAATATTTACAAATGAATCGACTGACAAAGGATTCATCTCCAAAATTTCCAAACACCTCCTACAGCTCAATACCAAAAGGACAACCCCATCAAAAAATGGGCAGAAGATCTAAACAGACAATTCTCCAAAGAAGACATAGAGATGGCCAAAAAACATGAAAAGATGTTCAACATCACTCGTTATTAGAGAAATGCAAATCAAAACCACTATGAGGTACCACCTTACACCAGCCAGAATGGCCACCATCAAAAAGTCTACAAACAATAAGTGCTGGAGAGGGTGTAGCGAAAAAGGATCCCTATTACGCTGTTTGTGGGAATGCAAATTGGTGCAGCCACTGTGGAAAACAGCATGGAGATTCCTCAGAAAACTCAAAATAGAATTACCATTTGATCCAGCAATCCCACTCCTGGGCATCTATCCAGAAAAAAACATGACTCGAAAAGACACATGTACTCCAATGTTCATTGCAGCACCCTATACAATAGCCGTCATGGAAATAACCTAAATGCCCATCAAGAGAGGAGTGGATAAAGAAGATGTGGTACGTATACACAATGGAATATCACTCATCCATTAAAAGGAATGAAATAACAACATTTATAGCAACATGGATGGACCTAGAAATTATCATGGAAAGTGAAACCAGTCAGACAATGAGACACCAACATCAACCCCTACCACTTACATGTGGAAACTAAAAAAAGGACACAATGAACTTCTTTGCAGAACAGATACTGACTCACAGATTTTGGAAAACCTATGGTTTCCAAATGAGACAATCTGGGGTCTGGGGGATGCACTGAGGGTTTGGGATGGAAATGCTATGAAAATTGAGTTGTGATAATTTTTGGACACCTAAAATTATAATAAAATTCATTAAGTAATGGGGGAAAAAAGAATTTGAGATGTATGTACGTATCCTTATATAAAAACACAGGTGGAGGGGCAATTTCCAGTGAGTAACAGTAGGCTCCCCTGTAGCAGTAACATTTAGACTTGATCTTGAAGACCAAGTGAATGTTCACCAGGCAGAGGAAGGGAAAAGAAGTTTTCAGGCAGAAGGAACAATACAAAGGCAGAGACGGGAAAATGCACATTTGCTTTAATGGTATCACATGGTTCAATTTTGTCAGGATATTCAGCGCACTCTAGGGATTACCTGGGTGAGGAAGAATAGAAGGACTAAGGTTGAACTGCTAAGTATTTTATACATTATGCTAAAGAGCCTGAATTTTATTATGACACACATGAACTTATCTATGAAACAGAAACAGATTCACAGACATGGAGAATAGACTCATGGTTGCCAAGGGGGAGAGGAAGTAGGGAGGGATGGATTAGGAGTCTGGGATTAGCAGATGCGAACTACTATTATATATAGGCTGGATAAACAACAAAGCTCTACTGTATTGCACAGGGAACTATATTCAGTATCCTGTGATAAACCACAATAAAAAAGGAATATGAAAAAGAATGCGTACATGTATAACTCAATCACGCAAATTAACGCAACATTGTAAATCAACTATACTTCAATAAAATAAATAAAAAAACAAAACTGTTAGCTGCTTTTAGTTTTTGATCCATATTTTGTGGTATATATGTTTTTTATTATCTGTTGAAGGACACTGGGATGATTATAGTTTGGCTGTTATAAACAAAGCTATTATGAACATTTGTGTGCAAAAAAATATCATTTGAGGTAGTTCTTGAAAAATAAACACAAGTTAGATGGTGAGAGAAGAGGAAAACCATTTCCAGTTGGGAAAGTAACATATGCAAAGACATGGGAACCTAAAAGAGCATGATATGCTTGAAAAACTGTGGGACTCGGTTTGTGGCAAGAAGGATAGGTGTGCATGGTGTGTGTGGTGAAGGGGTTTGTGGAGGAGGGGTATGAGTACGTGTACGCCTATGAGTAGGTGGGTATGTGTATGAGTGAATGGGTATGGGGATGTAATTAGGTGTGAACAGATGGATGTGAGAAGATGAGTATGTGGATGGATGAGTATGTGTGTGTCTGAATATGGGTTTGTAGATGACTATTATTTGGTGAGTATGGGAGGACAGATGTGAGCAGAGGGGTTGGGTTATGGGTATGAGTGTGAGCATATGGATATGTGTGTAGACAGTGACTGGACGGTTACGATGTGAGTATATAGATAGATGTGTGAATTGTCAGATGCAGTATGTGTTTGGATGTAAATGA
Organism: Catagonus wagneri; assembly: GCA_004024745.2. Lineage (NCBI taxonomy): Eukaryota > Metazoa > Chordata > Mammalia > Artiodactyla > Tayassuidae > Catagonus > Catagonus wagneri. Next base: position 39,984,310 of record PVHT020004020.1, on the reverse strand, counting down.
AAGTGTGTGTGTGTAGATGGGTGTCAGTGACTGGGGTGTGTATAGACAGTGTGAGTGGATGAGTGTGAGTGTGTAGAAATGTAGGTGTATGGGTCTGAGTGTGTAGACGGATATGACCACAATGGGAACTCTAAGTGGATATGTATATATATCAGTTTGTAGATGGATGTGTGTGCGTGCGTAGATGGGTAATCAGATGGGTATCAGTTGAAATGACAGAGGGAAAATAATGGTGACTAATTAGTGTAAGTAACTGGGAAGGGAAGCTGGCAACAAATTATGAAAAGCCTTATAACTAATATCAAGAATTTTGATATCCCTATAGGAACTGGAGAATTTTACAGATTTTCTTTCATATATAACACACAACTGAAAAAAGATCATGAATGAGGAAATCTGGAAAATATCAACATTTCACATTTAAAGACCAGGCCAAGGAAGTTCTTTGGCCTTCTAAAAAGATCCATTGTAGAGTTTACTCTAAAAGAAAACTTTTAGTAGGAAGATATATCCTTCTGAATTACAAAATGTAGTTTATACCTAACTTCTTGAGACTGTGTGTACTATGCAAAGCCATACTTGTATGTTTCTTCCAATTCTGAAATTTGTTTAATGTTGGTTCAAACAGTTGCCTCCATGTCCCATCTTATGTTACTAGTAACTGACATATGTCTAAACATTTTTACTAAAAATCTTGACAAATACTTCTGGACTAGAAAGCGAACTTCTGCTGTAGAATTTTGTTATATTTAGACAGAACTTAAAGAATGAAAGTATTGATTTCCAGTTGCATCTTCCCTTTGGATTCTAAAGCAATTCCCATTCCCCCTTCTGTGGGTTATGGGTTCAGTCATTCAGATCTTAATCAAGATTACACTATCATATCTGGGAAATAAAGTCCAAATTGAAGAAAACTCAAATACACCAATAGAGTCTAATTTGCTAAGAAAAAGCAGAAAAAGTAGTTTATAGCCAAGGATTAAACAGTACTCTCCTAATCTCCACTTTAAAGTACTTTTGCATGCTCCTCCTATAAACTTGGATCTAGTTCAAAGATGAGCTTCAAAATGCATGTCAGCTATAGAATCCTGGGATATGTCACCTTTCTGTGCTTCTGTTTCACCTTATGTTTGGTAGGGTGACAATATCTTGCAGGGTTATTGTAAGGATTAAAAGTAATATAAAATGCTTAGCACACTCTCTGGTAGGTGGTAAGTAAGATATCATAATTGTTATTAGATGTTTTTAATAGGTGTTCTTCCCCACATTTTCATAAATAATCCAGAAAGCTGAAAAAAGTAATTAGAAGACTAACCATAGATATTAAAAATCTTCCTTCTTTTTTCTAAAGCAGTCTATGGCATTCCAAAGTTCTCAGATTCAAATCACATTTCATTAAAAGACCTGTAGTCCTGAAAAGGAAAAAATGCTGAAAAGTTGTGAGAAACACGAGTACATTTTCTAAAATGATCAAGTCAAACCAGTATGGAATATTTTAATCATGTGGCTTGTCACACTGTTAGCCCCTGCTAAATTAACCCACCCTATTCAGGAGAGGTGGCCCTGGTACTCATGTTCTCTAGTATATTGCTCAACTCCCGATCCCCAGCCCCTGCTGATTGCATCTGAGCTGGTCACTGGAAAAGGCTACCCATTATAGGCTCATCTATAGACTATGACATGACTTGACATAAACAGATGAACTGATTCAATCATAATTACTCTCTTGGGAAGGATAATAGTAATGGTTGCTAAAAGAGAGGACACTGAGAAAGAGTTGTGAAGTTGAGCAGCACCATGAAACATCAGAGTATGCATGAGAAACAGAATATGCAGAAGACCTAAACAGACATTTCTCCAAAGAAGACATACAGAGGGCCAACAGGCACATGAAAAGACGCTCAATATCACTAATTATTAGAGAAATGCAAATCAAAACTACAATGAGGTATAACTTCATACCAGTCATACCAGGCTTTTTTCTCATGAAAAAGCCTACAAATAATAAATCTTGCAGAGGATGGGAAGAAAAACAAACACTTCTGCTGTGCTGGTGGGAATATAAATTGGTACAGCTACTTTGGAAAACAGAATGGAGGTTCCTTAAAAAACTAAATAAAGAGTTATCATGTGATCTTCCAATTCCATTCCTGAGCATATACCCAGAGCAAGCTCTAATTTGAAAAGATACATGCACTCCAATATTCATAGCATCACTCTTTATAATAACTAAGACATGGAAACAACCTAAATGTCCACTGACAGATGAATGGATCAAGAAGATGTTGTATATAGATTTACAATAGAATATTGTAAAAAAATAAAAAAGAATGAAATAAAGCCATTTTCAGCAAGATGGATGGATCTAGAGATTATCATCCTAATTGAGGTAAGCCAGACAGAGAAAGACAAGTATTACATTATTTAGCTTACATATGGAAGTTAAAAAAGAATGAAACAAAAAAACTTACAAAACAGAAACAGATTCACAGACATAGAAAACAAACTTATGGTGGAGTTCCCATTGTGGCTCATCGAGTTAAGAACCTGACTAATATCCATGAGGATGCAGGTTCCATTCATGGTCCCTCGCTCAGTGGGTTAAGGCTCTGGCATTGTCACAAGCTATGGTGCAAATTGCAGATGTGACTCAGATTCCATGTTGCTGTGGTTGTGGTGTAGTCTGGCAATGGAAGCTCTAATTCGACCCCTAGTTTGGGGAGTTCCATATGCTTCAGGTAAGGCCCTAAGAAGAAAAAACAAAAACAAGAACAACTTATGACTTATGGTTACCAAAGGGGAAAGGATGGGGGGGGATAAATTATGAGTTTGCGATTAACACATACATGCTCCTATATATAAAAAAATAACCGACAAGGGCCCACTGTATACCCCTTTGTTAAATATCTTACAATAACCTATAATAGACAAAATTAAATATCTTATAATAACCTACAACAGACAAAATTTTTTAAAGAATATATATGTGTATATATAAGTATATACATTATATGACTAAATCACTTTGATGAACTCCTGAAACAAACACAACATTGTAAATTCACTATACTTCAATTTTTAAAAAATTTATAAAGAAGACAGAATAGAAGGAGATGGAGTGGCTGTGGGTGAAACAAAGGAGAGCATGGGAAGAGGCTAATGTTGGGGTGCTCAGGCGAGACTCCATGAGGGCTTGCCACTGCTTCTCGGGTGCAGAAGACATATGATGTTCTTTAGTCTTTATATCTTGCACTATGTCTAGAGAGTATCTGCAGTCCTGGAACTTTGTGATAATCTCATTAGAGAAGAGAAGAAGACTTTGTCACAATGTGCCAAGTAAAAAATGAGAAACTATGTTCAGATATTATGACCGTGGGTGATGTCTGGTATAAAAGAGGAAGTAGGCCACCTCACACGTGTAAAAGCAGTGACCAGCTCAAGCTTGCAGAGCCTGACTGTGGATGGGCCTCTTTCTTCACCTCTAAGGAAAGCAGGGTGGGGTCTCTAGTTCTATTCATATTTATGAAACAACTTAAGATAGAGATATACTGAGTATAGGGCTGAAAACCCAATGGGGATAATACCTGATTATTAACACTTTATTCAACAGAAATAAAAAGAACTTGGTTGAGAAGCTCCTTTGAATTTCCTCTAGAGTTTTGAATCTATTATGAAAATTATCTATTATTTTGGTGTTTGCTTCAGAGAACAAAGTCCACTCAACTGTTTGGCCAGGAATTCTCTCAGAACAGATAGTTCTTGCACTTCCTGAGGCCTAGTTGTTTGATTCCTCAGTGTTTCTATGGATTCTTACAATAAATTTCCCACTGTTTAAGTACATTTGAGTCCACTAGAAGGCTTGGGTAGAACTGGATATTTAAATAATTCCTTCATCCCAGAATGCTGCTTCTGGCAGTGGAGTCTAGAACAGATATTTAGTGACGATTTTTTTGAGTTCCCTTTCCACGACCACCTTATTCATTAGAGATATTTCAAATAACCCAACTTTTCCATCAGTGAGTTATCAGGCTATTACTATATGTTTACTCCACATACGTATCTAGTACCTACATATTTGTTAGAACTGTATGTCTCTACAAATAAAAAGAATCCTACTACAGTCATTTAAAGAAACAGAGGTATATCTTTTTATCAAAGTAAGAAGTCTTTTTTGAAAAAAGCCATCTGATTCTTAGTGTTACCAATGCTTCAGTGATGGTCCTAGCCTTTCCCCCATGGATGCAACTACTGTACTATTACTATGGCAATATTTGAATTATGTCATTCTACTATCTTCATATAGGACAGATGGACAAATCCTTGGGTGCCTAATCCTAGAATCTAGTATAGCTCTTTTCCTATGTGGGTTTTCTGTAAAGGTTTGTGGTTAGCCCAGCTCCCAAGTGAATTCCTTCAGCCTAGGTCCATGGGACACCAACAACACTCACCATGAGCATCCTCTTCCTTTCAGTCTCTTCCTTTACCTTTTCTGTCCCTTTAGACCTAGAAGTCCCATCTACAAAGGCAACTCTATTAAAATACATAGATGGCAAATAACTCCTACGGTGACTAAAAAGGCCTTTCCTTCCTCTCTATCTTAAGAATTATTTCATTATCCTGGATCCCCTAACAGGAAACTGCAGATGAGATGCACGTAGAAAGTTCTCATTTGCTTTCAGTGTGCTTTAAAAATTTCTTGTTTCTACTTTCTCTATTCACTGTTCTTTTCTCACAGTTACCTTCCTAAGCTTCCATTTAAGTGTTGTAAACTGGTTTTCATTTATTTGTTCATAGTTTTTCTAGTTTTCTAATTTTTCAAATACTGGAATCTTATAATACCACTAGTATATGTGAAAGACAGAATAGGCTGAAATATCTCAAGGCATTATTAAATCAATATTTGAAAATGCATAGATTTTAACGTCTTTTATATTACCATGTTGAAGGATGACACAATTTTAGGCTAAAACTTTATCTTTCTTGGTTAATTACAAAATTCCAGTTACAAAATTAAGATTGCAATAGATTCAGTTACACTAAAGCCTATTAAATTGTCGGTGAACCACAACAACTTTATTTAGTCCAACAGTAATCACAGCTAAAAGAGTATTCCTATAGTACTTATTCATAAGCTTTTCCTGGGAATCTCTGCTGAAAAGTTTATTTTGAAACTTCTTGTCACCTATAAATACCCCAAGAGTTAAAATAATCAAACTCTCCTTGACATGGTATTTGAAATAGGAAATAGGCTAACTGAAGAGGAAAATGTGGTTTTAATTTTTGTTGATTGAAATGTCATGTGTTTCATATATACAATGGTTTACTTGGAACTGAACAGATAAAGCAATCCAAAATTTATCCTATTTTAATGTTGCAAAATCAATTGGTATTTTTGTGGGGAAATGCCATGAACTGATTCAAATAATATGAAAACTATTTTTTACTACACATTTCTGATTTTAAAATGTCATAACATAAATAACTTTTCACAAACTAAGTATATGTATTTCTATCCTTTCATGAACATAAGATACTTGCTTGACAAGAGGCTGGAATCTTATTAATTATATTTATCATCACTTCACTGAGCACTCTGCTTCCAATTGCTCACACACAAACACACAGATACACACACACCTCTATACATCTCTCTCCATGTTCCTTCTAGGTCAAGAGAATAGACTGGTAATCATTGTCAATCTTCATTTGGCAACAAATCCATGCCAGGATGCCAGTTCATCTAGCATTTATTGGGTAATGATGTGCTGGATTGTAACTAGGACAGATTGTACTAATAAGGACAATTGTTGGCTAAACATTGAATTCTGAGTCTTTCTCCAATCATGTATTGCTTCTATTGCCAATCCTCGCTACTTTTAATTTTGTTATTTGTTCATTTCACAGCAATTTAACCAAAATAACCTTAACCACATCTTTTGACTTGGGAGAAGTCATACTGACGGTCAAGGCAGGTGGGGCAATAATGAAGGTATCTTCCTTTGATGCAGTTCAACAACTAGGTTCTTGATCTTACTGCGGGCTTGTGTGGGAGAGGTGGGGTCAGCAAAGGAAAGCAAAAGAAAAGGTAAAAGGGACTAGCAGACAATCTAAAAAATATGTAGCATTTTTTGTCCCCATATGACAGCCTACAATGATTTTACATAAAAGTAAACATCTTATTTTATACTAGTCATCTTCTCATACTTTCTTTCTGCTCACTTTCTGCACTCCTGTCCTTTTTTGTTTTTTGTGTCTTAATGTTCCTCCCTACCCATACTCTCTCACTCCTGTCTCCATTCTTTCATTGAAATCGGATAACACGTTGTGATACTATATTCATCCACATATAAACATTTTCACATCTATCAATGATATCGCTGGTTATTCCTCTTGGATGTTTTTCTTGTCCTCCTAAGTGTACCGCCATGCAGGTGAGTGGATGGGCCTCACTATCCACATGCTGTTACAGGTATAGTGGGTGAATAACCATGCCCACCCTTCCTGTAATCCTTCTTTTTTTTAGAGTAGTTATATTCAACTACTTAAATTGTAAAACAAATCCTAAATCTCCCCTTACTAAATGTTCCACAATTGCTGCACTATTCTCAAAGTCCAAACTCTTGACCATGAAAGTCCTCTACAACGTGGTCCCTCCATAAGCCTCGGCTTTGGTCTCTCTTGACTCCCTCTCCCATGGGTACTGTGCTTTATCCATGTTCACAACTGTTGGTTTCTCAAATAAACCAAACTTGCTCTCATTCCAGGGTAGGCTGGAGAGAGACTGGAAAGGGGCTTTGAACACACTCTTGCCACAGCCTAGAATCCTCCGTCATTATTTACACAACTTTCTCATTTCATTTTCCAGATCTCTGTTTAAATATCAACTCAAAGATAGCCTTCCTGACTACTCTTTCTCAACTAATTTCCTTGTTTCTCTCTAAAACACACATACAAAATTGCAAGACACAAGGCACCTACACAGACATGTGTACACAGACGTACACACACATGCACAAACACACGCATGTATATCCTAGAGACACACACGAACACATACATGTATAAACACATGCAGGCACATCATAGAGACACATGAACACACACGCACACATGTACCACTGCCACCACCACCATCACAGTTATGACACTGCTGTTTATTTTGTTTCCAGTACTTATGGACTATGTCTTTACCTTGTTTGTTTGTTTACATGTATAATATGTTTCCTTCACTTGAATGTAACCTCCAAGAACATTAGGGGCTCATTTTCTCTTTACACAGTTGTATCCCCAGCACCTAGGCCACTGCTAGGTACATGGTAGGTGCTGACAAAATATGCCGAATGTTGAATGAGTTTGATTTTAAACTAAATTTTTAAACAAAAATTATGTACATTATTTTAGTAGAGGAATAAAAACAGAAAAGGACTTTTAGAAATGGTTATAACCTCATTTTACAGTGTTTTCTCAAGTCTTAAGGATATCTGAACATATAACTCTGTTTAAATCCTCCAACACTGCTAACTCAAGGGACTGGTATTCTAGATTTAGAAATACAGCTAGTCAGGCCTTTGTATCTGTGGGGTTTTCATCTGCAGAATCAACCAACATCAGATATTTAAATATTTTTTTTAAAGTTCAGTCAATTTCAAAGAGAAAAACTTGAATTTGCTGCACACTAGAAACTATTTACATAGCATTTACCTTGTATTTACAACTATTTATGCAGCATTTACTTTGTGTTAGGTATTGCAAGCAATCTAGAGATGATTTAAAAGCATATGGGAGGATGCGTGCATAGGTCCTATGCAAATATGATACCATTTTGTAAAAGTGACTTGAGCACCAAGGGATTTTGTTATCCACAGGGGGTCTGGGAACTAACTGCCCAAGGATGCTGAGGGAAGACTGTCCACATACCAAATCCAAGAGAAATGAGAATCCAGTCAAAAACTGTATACTGGATCAAGCCTGGTACCTCATGGTAAAGACTGCTCATCAAGTAATGAGCAACCAGCATCTATGACAAGGAGCTCCCCCAGAACAGAGCTAGACAAACACACCAAAGATGGTTTCATGACTAAGTAGACATGCACTGGGCCTGGTGCTGTATGACTAGGTAGAAAACTGTAGGAAGGAAAAACACAGAGTTAGGCTTTCCTGAGCTGAGCTTATTCATATATTATCTCTTTGACTACATGTGTTCTGAGTGCTGATGACTTTCAAAGTTTAATTCTCCTTAGAAGTCATGTCTCTTCTGAAGAGAGCCCCCAAACTACTGTGAACCCAGAGGAAGAAGAGTTTCAGGGCCACAGTTCTTTAAATGTCAGTGTATAATTCTGAAAGATATTTAATCAGAATTCCTTCAAGATTATAACAAGGGTTGAAAAAACTACTGCTCACTGGCTAAACCTAGTTTTGTAAATAAGGTGTCACTGGAACAGAGTCATACTTATTCATTTATGTATTTGTCTTTGAATGCTTCTGCCTTACACTACAGAGTATATGGCTTACCAGACCTAAATTATATATTTGTGGTCATTTATAGGAAAAGTTTCCTAACCCCTGAATTAGAGCATACAAATGAGACTCCATTTTATTTTAATGGTGAAACATCCAACTATTAATCAATGCGAATTTATAAGATAGCACTCAAAGAAACCAGAATCCCATCAAATTTTGCTTTCAGAAAACTCTACTAGCTTCCTTTCAGAGTCTTCTCTGAAATAAATGTTCAACTGCACTGCATTCTGGACATTCAGTTTGCAATTTGTCATCGCTTTTAACCTGTTAACAACTTGCATTCTTTACATTTCCCCTTTCTGTTGCCCCTGACATTGTGTATGCCTCTTGCTGTACTTGTACACTATATAATGTTTAGAAAATGCCTGTACTATGTTTTTAAGATTCCACAGGAATCTCACCACTGCTTTAGGGAACGTGCTCTGGAATTGTTCACATTCTTCTCTACTTACAACTTACTTCATGAATTGCATATACTCCTGAAAATGTTTCATTCATCAGACAGTTTGGGGAAATTATTTAAAATAATAAAATAATACTATAATAAAATAATATTCATTTAAATTATATAGACCCAGGGAAGAAACAGACATATCAAGGTCCAGTTTGTGAGCAAATTTCTCTTAGAAATAATATATAAGATCCAATTTTTAAGATAAGCTGGAAAATGCAACCGACAGAAGCAACAGTTTACATTCTCAGGCTCAAAAGAAATGGCTACTTTATGACAATGATAGCAAACTTGGAATGCCTGAGGAAATATTTTTCCTTAGTAAACATTTTAGTGCTGATAATTTTCTGTCAATTCATAAGAATGCATAAAATATTTAAGCAGATGCTTATTTTACCAGGCATAGGGTTTTTTTTCCCTCTGTAATTGTGAAAATACATTGTTAAATTGGCAATAGAGATTATAAGTACTGTTTTCTTGCAGAAATTATGAACAAAGAAATAGTTTTATCTCCTCTTTCCTTGTCTATAATAGTGTCTGGAATACAGTAAAAATTAAATAAAATATAGAATGAATGAATGAAAATTAAGTTCAAACCACATTCTGTTTAAATAGGTTTGAAAAATGAATCCTTTATTGGGATTTTAATTCTTGAATAAATTTATAACTGTGTATTTCTGACTTTTGCTTATTACATAATCACTTTAAATCATTATTACCTAGGGAACGATTTGGACAACATACAAACAAGAATGCCCAACCTGATTCAAACTCTCGTGCATGGTTTCACTGGCAAGTAGTCATGGAAGGACCCAACTTGTATATCTGTTTTGGATACTTGCTTCGTTTCATATAAGCCAAAATGAGCTGACTTATTAAAAACTAATGATGCCAATAAAGACAAATAAATAGATTAATGTAACAGAACAGAGTCCAGAAATATATGGTCAATTCATTTTTGGTAAACATGCCAAGATAATTCAACAGAGGAAAATCTTTGAAACAAATGATGGTGAAAAAACTGGATTCATGTAGCAGAAAATTAATATCAACCCTCTACTTTCCACCAAACACAAATATTAACTCAAGATGGATCATAGAATTAAATGTAAAAACTAAAACTATAAAGCTGCTAGAAGAAAGTATAGGAAAATACTTTATGACCTCAACATTTACAGATTTCTTAGACAAAACACAAAAGCACCAAACATAAAAGAAAAAGAATTAAAGTTTTCCTTCATACAAATTAGAAACTTCTGTTCTTAAAAAAATATCAATAAGAATATTAAAAGGTAAACCACAAATTGGGAAGAAATGTTTGCAATACATATATTGATACATATATGGCAAGCAACCCAAAATGGTTTGCTTAGTATTGGCAAAAGCTTTGAGTAGGTTATTCACAACAGAACATGGATAAAATATCAATACTCTCACTAAATAATAGTAAATATAATTTGTTGTTATTCATTGGGAAAATGCAAATTAAAACCACAGAGATACCACTATACACACACTAGAATTACTTAAAATTTTTAAAATTTCCAATACCAAGTGTTAGGATCTGAAAAAACCAAAACCTCCATATATGCCTGGTGGGAGTGTGACATACTATACCCACACTGGAGAACCACTTGGCAGCTTCTCATAAAGTTAAATCTATACCTACCTGATGACATGGACATTCTATCCCTAGGTAATTATTTAAGAGAAGTGAAAATAGATGTTTACAAAGAAAACATATGTAAATATTCATACCAGCTTTTACTCTTAACAGTGAAAACCTGGAACCCAGATAAAAATATATTAACAACTAGGGGGTTCCCATCGTGGCTCAGTGGTTAACGAATCCGACTAGGAACCATGAGGTTGCGGGTTCTATCCCTGGCCTTGCTCAGTGGGTTAAGGATCCGGCATTGCCGTGAGTTGTGGTGTAGGTTGCAGACGCGGCTCGGATCCTACGTTGCTGTGGCTGTGGCAAAGGCCGGCAGCTACAGCTCCTGTTAGACCCCTAGCCTGGGAACCTCCATATGCTGTGAGTGAGGCCCTAGATAAGGCAAAAAGAAAAAAAAATACATTAACAACTAAACAGATCAACCAATTATGTCACATTCACACAATAGAATATTACTCCACGATAAAGATGAATGAATTATACACAATGACATGGACCTCTCTCAAAATATTACACTGAATAAAAGAAGTCAGATGCAAAAGAGAATATACCGAATTATTTCATTTGTATGAAATTCTGTAACAGGCAAAGCGAATCCGTAGGTGACAGAAAGATCAGTGATTGCTTGGAGGGTAGGTGGGTAGAGAATGAACTACAAAGGTTAACGGTCATGTTCTTAATATTGTATCATTGATGGTAAAGTGGACGTAATGGCTTGTCAAAACTCATCAAACTGTGTACTTAAAATGGGTGAGTTTCATTATATGTGAATTATGTATTAATAAAAGATATAAAAAGAAAAAACATTTTAAATGGGCAAGATGCAAATACTTAACAAAAAAGAGATACAAATATTCCACAAGTTCATGTAAAAATGCTTAACTTCATCAGTCATCAAGGAAATGCAAATTATAACCACAGTGACATTATTTCAGATCCCTTATTAAGTTAAACATACATCTACCCTAGCATCCATCAGTTTTAGTCTAGCTCTGAATGCAAGATAAACGAAAACATGGCCACCAAAAGTCTTATGCAAAAATGTTTATAGCAACTTTAGTTTTAAGAGACCAAAACTGACTGATTGACAAAGACCAATCAAGAGCAAAATAGATAAACAGATGTGGTGTAAATCTATAATGCAATAATACCTATAAAAGGAAATGAAGTACTAATATTTACAGCAACAGGAAGAATCTCAAAAGCATTCTGAGCCAAATAAGTCAGATACAAGAATACATATTGTATGATTCTGCTCATATAAAATTCATGAATAGCCAAATTATTCTCTAGTAATTGAAATCAGAACAGTGACTGCCCATGGAGGGAAGACTGATTGGAAGGGATGAAAGGAAAATTTCCGGGTGATAGACATGCCCTGTGCCTTGATTAAGGTGACGGTTTACACAGTTGTAAACACATATCACATTTACTGATTTTTAGGAACTTGAATTCAAGAACTTAGGATCAGTTACATTTCACTCCAGGTGAATTTTATCCCAATTAATAAAAAAAATCTACCAAGTCAATCAAATAACTATATCCTTTTTCACCCCTTTTCGTTCATGCATAATCTGGCTTAAAAACACATAATTCTGAATTAATATTAAAACATATTTTTTATACTTTTCTTTAAAGAACATTTAAAAAATCATCCTTTTAAATGGAATTTGATTCTCTCTAGCCATTAAAACATTTAATCCATACTTCACATTATTGCTAAAATCATCTAATGAAGTAAAATACTTGTTAATTTGTTTAGTACCTGAAGTTTTTTTACTTAAGAACTGATTACTTTTCTTTGGGTTCCATTTTTATAGCAAGGGACTATTTACTACATACTGGTGAAAAGGAAGTGGGAAAGATCAAGGTTAATGTTAGTTGACAGGCAAGATTTGAGATGGATTACCTACCAGACATACCTTCTGAGAGGCTCACCTTATAACAGTTGTTCTTTATCCTTCTGTTTTGTTTTTTGTCATAGCCTGCTGAACCCCTCAGCAGGGAAGCTGGTGGCAACAGGAGAAGAATAGTTGGGAGCTCCAGGATTCACATCCCGTCCTCCGTCCCGTCCTCCGTCCTCCGGGAGTTTGCCTAATATGTGAGGCTGGCTGCCTGGAACAGGAACCCCAGCCTTTGTCGCCTGGAGGTAACCTGGCAACCTGTCAACAAAAGGGACAGGACTGAGTTCTATAGTAACAGATTGGAGCAACCCAAAACAAGGGGTGAAGAAACTCAGAAACAGATGGCAAAACAGGTATGGACCTCAACTTTTTTGGAAAATGACTCTGGGAATTTCACCAATGGACTAAGCATCACACAAAGGCAGGAAGAATAATTTAAGACACAGGGCTTGTCGTGGCATGGGAATTGAGTGGAAACACAACTTTTTTTTTTTTCCTAAGGAAGAAAAAACAATTACTAATTGCTCTATTGATCTTTTCTAGTAGGGTCTTTAAAAAAGGATCACTTATACAGGAGACCTTCGAAAAGGAGATGGATATTCTCCATGGTTCCTGAAGGGTGCTTGGTCTAAAAATGTTACAAAATGCAAGATGTAGAAACTAATTAGTTTATTTTCTAATGTGTCCTAAGATAGAGAAAACATTTTTTGAGATTAAGGTCAACATGTAAAAAGGAACCTAAAATAAAGATTTTTTTTTAAAAAAACCTTCTATTTAAAAATACTCTGAGCTGTTATGCTAATCATGGTATAATCCTAGAAAAATTCTTTTAATTCTGTTAAGTATTAAACTTCAAGAAGTAAAACAGTTTATTAACTTAGGGGGAACATCCATAATATATTTCTAAATGAAAAAGAGAAGCTACAAAGCAGAATAAATAATATGATCTCATTAATCTATATGTGTGTCTGTCTGTGGGCACATGCCCACGTACATGCACTTAAAGGACATATACCAAAATGTTAACAGCAGTTACCACTAAATAATGAAATTAAGAAACATTTCATTAAATGTTCCTTAGGGTTAGGAATTGGAGGGAGGGGGGGACTCTAATCTCCAAGATTTCCTAATCCTGTCCCTCACCCCCGAGATAACTGAATTGGGATATATAGGTAATTCACAGGACTATCAATTCTGTTGAAATGACTTCAGACCACACAGTCTAAAGACCCCACTGGATAAATAAGTTTCACATTCTAACACTCTATAATGCTCTAGAGATGAGCCCATATGTCCTCTACAGGTATTTAAAGATATCACAATTATACTATCACATAAAAGTTCTAATTTGGATGCTTTTCTACTGAAACCTTTCATAAGATGCTATATACTGATGATAAAGCACACCTAAAATGACTTGAGCTGTTATAAAAGGGACTAAATATTGAGATGAGGCAAGAAAACTTAGTTTTATATTTGGCTTCTTACAAACTTGTAGGTCCCTAGTAAACACATTTCTTACTTTATACAAACTGCATGCTTTCTTGGCCTTATTGTGAGAGAACTGAGATATTTCTCTAAAGAAACTGCCCGATAAATAAACACTATCCCAAATGCACACAGTATTCAGTCCAGTGGCCAGCTATTTGAGCCAAATGGCAGAAGAACAAATAGGAAATGCTGGCCTAGGATAGGACAACCCCGGGAAAACACCAGGAGAGCAGATATTTTTGTGCTAAAATAGGGCAAAGAGTTCTTCCCGGGAATAACACTTCTTCCAGCAGTGGGCATAAGTTTTAGCTGGGTCACTAAAGGTGCATTCACAGTCCTCTCTTCCCCAGTGGGGTTGCTGAGTTGCCAGCTGCTTTTCTGCATTCATCAGAGATGCTTCACAGAGTGACTGGAGAGATGCCTTTGTTTTCTCCCAAATTCTGGACCCATTTGAAATTCTTGGGTTTGTAGTTGCAGCTTATATTGAACTCCTTGGCATTTGAACTGATTTCATCTTGGAATATTAGGCCTTCCTAGGTATCTCCTCTCCCTCTGCCCCTTCCCCTCCCTCCTCTCTCTCTCTTTCACTTTTGAAGGAACAAAAACTTTTAAGCAGATTATTTTTTTTTAGTTAAGCTCAAAAGTCATCTTGGACATCACAGAGCTTTACAACACAACCTTTTGATGATTTAAGTGTAAATGAAGCGGAAACATATGGATTCCATTTCCCATAAATCACATATGATCCTTAAAAAATCAGGGGAGAATGTGCTCAGCAAGACGTATTCTGTTTGGCTGAACCCAAAACATCTGAAGAATACTTGGAGGCTGATGGATACAAAATATTTACCCATCCCTATTTATAACACTGGAGGAAAAAAAGCCCTTGATTCATGGTGACAGTTAAACTGCTCACATATGCTAAGTGGGCAACCAGCAACCAGCACAAGCTTGAAGATAACGGTGTTCTTTCTTCTGTTCCCACTTCAGCCATTCAACTCAAACGCTGATCAAAAACACTGAAACTCTTACTTAACAGAGCCAGTCAGGTTCGGTATTGCTTGAGCTTTTCTCACCTAAAACAACTGTGAGTTCTTTCAAGCTATTTGATGTCCAGTCATGTTTGTGTCACTGTGGGATGACGCCAGCCTCTACCAATAATCCAGTTCTGATCCCTTGTGGCCAGAGCCTCACCACAAGGAATTCTGGCTGATTCCACCCACCTCAACCCCAACCCCAAATAAAACCACAGCTGTTGTTCCTGCAAAAGCCCCTGACTCTTTTCTTTAAAGGAATAAATTGTGATGATTTCATGGAGCAGGAGAAATGCTGCTCCTTGCTGGTATCTCTGATTGTCCTGACGTCTCTTCATTATTGCAAAGCCCAAATCTTACTTTGAAAGCTACTGATAGTCCTTTAGAGTTTATTTAAGTTGGGCAGGGGCTACATTTTGTGTAGAATTTTTTTTTTTTTTTCAACAGCAGCAGTAGGAACTTAGGATGTTTGTGGAGTCTGGCAAAAATAGGTCCACTGGCCATCTTGTCCTCTTTTACCCAGTTATCGTTTAACTTCCCCTTTGCCTTACCATCTCAGAAACAGCCAGTGCCAGTCACCTGATATCAGTTATCTCAAATCCTTTAACAACCCTGCAAGGGGAAGCATTAGCAGCCTTGTTTTGCAGATGAGCAAACGGGCTCCCCGGCTTTACTCTGCTTGCCCCTATTGCAAGGCTAATCCAAAGCAAAACTGGGATTGAACTGTGTCTTTCTCTTGTCCAAAGTCACTCCTTCCACTGCCTCCTGCAAGAGCTCTCTACCAGACTGCCTCACAGAACAGTCTGACCTCAAAAGAGAGAGCTGTTTTTCAAGATATGCCTTTTGTTACATGAAAATTCTTTCCATAAAGTGAATGTTACCTACTGCATTGAATTTGAAAATGTCTAAATTTAAAGCATTGCAAAATGTGTCCTGTGGTAGATTAGAAAGAAAAGCAATGTGTGTGTGTGTGTACATTTTAAATACAGACTTTTAAAACTTAAAAAAAAAGAAAAAGCACTGTATTTTAGGGGGTTCAAGCCCAACAGATCATATACTCAATCCCCACACTCTCCCAGGATTCTCTGCCCCAAAGTAGTGTTTATCAACTATTTTTTTTATTGTCCCTCCTCCAAGTCTATATACATATTTTTTTTTCTAATTCTTTCCAGTACTGCCACCATGAAATTTTAATACCAAAAATATACCTTATATCTGTTTATGTATTGTGGTCCTTTAGTGGCTTACAAATCAATGTATTACCTAAGATTATGTCACTCCCAGAAATCAATTTTTACTGTCTCGGGGTGGCGGGGGGGGGGGAATGCATGCCAAAGGGACATATATCCAAAGAGCTGATAGTGTTGGCTTCAGATAATCTCATAGTCAAACTGATGAACAGAAAAAATGATCCCCCCCAAATAAAAGCATAGTAAATTGTCCCTTAACTGTATTCAAGAGAAAAATGGACTTGTTTGAAAGGGGGCAATAAATACATTATACTTTTTGTACATTTAAGTGGTTTTAGCATAGAAGTAGAAATCTTGGAGCCCAGATGAATTTTAAAATAGCATCTAGCCCAGTCAACTGTCTTCAGGCAAAAAGATATTAATGGTCTATTTTAAATAGATGAGGTATCTCAACTGAGGACATTAGTTATTTGTTTATGCGCTACAGATTTAAACTCAAACTCCAATAAAAAAAAATTGTCAAAGGACTCCCTTTCTTTATCTTTGGCACAAGGCAAACATTCCAGGAAAAGAGAAGGATTTTTGCTTTTGATTTCGCTTCCTATGGACAGAGGATGTTTCTTCGGTAATACTTATTGCTCTACCAATAATAAAATATTTTGTATATACTGTGTTATAAAACCTCCTGTTTAAAGGCCTGAGATTCTAGCTTTCAAATATTTGTTGTGAGTCTGGACAACTCATCACAGATCTGGCTCTCCAGGCCGTTCTGACACAGCTTTCCACCCTTCTCCTCCACCTTTTTTTCCAACACCCACTAAACCAGAACCAAACACAGTACTTGTAAATAGTAGGTGCTTAGTAAATATCCGCCTGCTAAAAGGGGAACATATATTTTTTGTTATAAGAGATAATAGTGACCAGTTTGGTTGAGGATAAAGTTACAAGATGTTAAGTCCAGATTAATACTCAAAGTTTTCTATTTAATGTAATGTAAACATTTCGATATAATTTTGCCTTTCTTTTCAGAGAACTGGCAGAAGGCCAAACTCTTAGGGCATGGGAACAATAAATGCTTAATAAACACTTAATCACTAGCATATTACCCACAGATTTCCAAAGCTGGTTTAAATTAGAATGTTCATGACTGATAATGGTCTAATATTTCACCTTTTTGTGTGCATTTTATGAAAGGCATTTCAACCTCTTAGTTGAAAATAGTAAATTATAGGGAATTCCCTCTTATTTTAATTCATTCTATAAGTCTCAGAAGAAAGAATGTTTCTTCTCTAATATTTTCCTTCCCTGTTTGGTACCTCCTCTCTAGCACCCCTAATTTCTTCTATTCCAGTGTCTTCTCCTCTCAAACTTCAGATAGTCTCAGGAGTCCTCTGTCTTAAAAAAAAAAAAAAAACTGTATTTGCTGTGTGCACCCACCCTCTTCTTGATAAAGAGGAGTCTAAGTCACTGCGCCCATTCTCCTTATATCTTCCTTCATTTTAAACACCTTTTCTAGCCTATCATCTGTTTCATATCCTCTTCTCTCACTGAACCATCATCCTAGAACATCATCAGTGCCATCCTGATCAACTCATCCAAGAGGATTTCTCAGTTCCCTTCACCCACAATGACGCTGATGCATTTAAGACTGTTACCTGCCCACCTGTTAGAAATTCTCTCCTCTCTTCACCATTCTATTGGCTTCAAAAAAGTACAAATTCCTCAGACTGATCTCAAGACCTGATGAATATATAAGACCTATCCAAAAAGAGTCCCAAACCTAAGTCACTGACTGCAGCATCTAATGTGGAGGCTGTAGGTCACTAGCCTGAGCAAGCAGGGATAGAGACGGCAGCTGATTAGCAGGGAGCACTACATTCTGAGACCTAGAAAGAAAGAGGTTCCTCTTGTGGTTTGCCAAATCTTGAGGCAGGCAGTTTGCTACTATGGAGTTCTCCTTGTGTTATGAGAGGATGGAACTTTCTGACTTTCCTCACTCTCTTTGCTGAGAGAGAAACTTGGTTACAGTAGTAACATGCAAAAGCATTACCTAATAGTTACTATCAGCAAGACTATATGTGATTGCCTTGTAGAAGCTCTTCCTGAACTCCCCAAAGCTTTTCTAAGTTAACTCGTGTAGCAACCATGTTCCCATCACCCTAGCAAGCTGCCTAATGAAGCTGAAGCGGAGGTACACGGTAAGAAACACCATAAAAGGGCAGTACCGTCCAGAAACCCACCCTAGTCTGATTCTGTATGAACCAAAATGAAACCTGACAGGAAGATGATCCTCTAAATCAGTAGTTTTCAATTACTGATGATTGCTCCCTCCATTCCCAGTGACATTACATTTGGCAATGTCTAGAGTTATTTTTGGTTGTCACAGGTTTTGGGAAGTGCTCCTGGCGTCTAGTGGGTATAAATAAAGGATGCTGCTAAGTATCTTACAACACACAACAAAGCCTTCCATAGCAAAGAATGATCTGGTTCAAAATGCCGAGAGTGTCATGGTTGAGGCTTGTGCTCTGGACTCTCCTTGTGTTCAAATGAGAGTGCGTTCTTTCCAGAATAGCCTGTGTTAACAGCTCTTTCCAGACTCATGGTGCATAACTAAGGGATTACATTACAAATGAAGCAGCAGGCACAGGAATTTTAAGCAACTTAGTCATATTTCTACAGCCAAGTGAGGACACCTTTGAAATGTGAATGCAGGCCCTGCCTGACAGATTTCTAAGCCTACTTTCTTTTCCACATCATCTGCCCCAAGCTAGGCGGTAGACATTCGGTCTTACGTGACTAAGGGTGAAATCACTTCTGCAATGCAAAAGCCAGCTAGAGAAAGTACAAGGACAGAGAACTGAGCCGAGTCTTCCCCAGTGGAATAAGGGTGGGCGAGAATAAAACTAGTCAGTGTCTAAACTGTGGCCAAGTACATACTCTGAGGTATAAGGATAGAGCCTGGTTACAGGAAACTACTAAGACAAGGTCAACTGGATTGGTCAAAGGCAGCTACAATGATGTTTGTTCCTAGATAAAGCAAGTCTGGCACAGGGTCTTGTGAAGAGATGATCCCAGTTAGGTAAACAGGGTCTTAACGTGTTCTGCTTTTCAATGTTCCCTGTTTCAGACATCCTTTTGGCCTTTAGCCACCTAGCTCTGCTGTACCCCACAGCTTCTACCCGTAAGGGAATTTATCACTTCCCCTCTTACTTCCTGTGTTCCTTCTCATAGCGGCTGCTCAATACACAACCATTAACTTTTGAACTTTATAGGTACTAAACATATTGCTTTTGGCTCATGTTATTATTAAGAATATATTATCCCTCCAATATCAGATTAAGAAGAAAATTTTTATTTTCTAAAACTAAAGAGTCCCTGATTTAAAAAATATTAGCTATTTCTGTAGTCTAAACTCTAGCCCACTTCATTTTATAAAAGAGGCTACTAAGGTCCAGAGGGAGAAAATGATGCATCCAGTTCAATGATGAGCCGAACATATTTATGTACGTTCTTTCGCATTGTGTCTTTTGATATTATTATTCACTTCTTTGAATGGGGTGTGTTTGTGTGTGTGTGTGTGTGTGTGTGTGTGTGTGATCTCTGTAGGGGCCTCCTAGCCAATTTGATAACTGTGTGCACCTAAAACATGCCACGTGTTGCAAGGACTGACCTACTCCCACCTCAACTCTTTGCTTGTCTGTACACGACCACTGACTCATTTGTACTCCGGATTTAGGGACATGCTCTTGAGCATGTCTATAGCATTTCTGAAATTAAACAGCCATCTCTATAATGAAGATGGCTTTTCTGCAAAGATTTCTGTTCCTCTGGAGTTATACCCAATTTATACTATCATATCAAACAGATAAGGCTGTTTGATGGGTTCATTAGGAACATATATTTTCCAAGGAATTAAACCAAATAAAGAGTTCATTGGGAAGGATAGGAATGCAGCCCAAAACCCATTCTCAAAATGTAAAACTGAAAAAAAGGGTATACATGAAAAAATAAATCCTTTTCCCACCTCTGACTCACCAGTTTCCCACTTCAAGATGTACTGCAGCAGCAACTTATGTTACCAGTTTCATGTACATTCTTCCAGAAAGTCTATGCATTTACAGAAGTATATCAGTGTACGAATATCACCTCTTGACCTTCAGGCTAGTGCCTTTCTCAGTCCTCTCTATGGCCACCACAGCTTCTATTGCTCAAGACTAGCCATGACAAAACAGATGACACATTTGTCCTGTTGAAGGAAAAGTTGGTGAGTCAGACACAAATTGTTCCATACACCTTTCATCCTCATTACCAGGTAATTTTGCCAAGGTTAAGTGGTGACATTCTGATTTACTACTAAGCAGATTGAATACAACTCATATTTCACGAGAATCTGAAATTCAAATACCAAAAAGAAAAAAACATATTTCCTTAAGGCTTCTAGTTTCATAATCAAACTTGCTCTTTTGTTTGTTGAAAATCTTGTTTTCCTTTTGGTTCAATGAATACAGTCTATCCGAAAAAAAAAAATGGATACAAAAACAAGGCTTCCCCCAAACCTCAACTTAATCACCAAATCTTTAAATTTAAGATCCAGTTTCACAACATTTTTGAAACTTCCATTTAACAGCTCAGAGAGCAAGGACCCAGGAGCTTCACTGTTTTCACTGGACACATTAAGCTGAGCCAAATCCAGGCTCCAGGTATGAAATGCAAATTTGGCTGACTGTGGATTTGCCATTTACTACAACCTGTATTCGAATAAATCAGGGATACATTTCTCTTGGCTCTTATAGACAGCTTTTTAAATAGTGACTTCAGCTCTCCTAAGGATTTTGTCCAGGTTGCCGGAAAGTGAACAATTTTCACAAGTTTGTTTTGGCATCCGTGGCATAAATTTTTATTGAAAGTCACAGTTGTTTTAGTGGGCACCACGTTCTCCCAGGAGATCTCTGTATGGGCCTCCCAGCCAATTTGATGAGAACTGTGTGCACCTAAAACATGCCAAGTATTGTAAGGACTGACCTGCCCTCCAACTCTTTGCTTGTCTGTACACGACCACTGACTCATTTGTACTCTGGATTTAAGGACATGCTCTTGAGTGTGTCTGCAGAATTTCTGAAATCAAACAGCCGTCTCTATATTGAAGATTCTTCTGGGTTTTTTTTTCTGCAGAGATTACTGCTTCTCTGGAGTTACATCCAATTAATTTTATCATATCAAACAGGTAAGGCTGTTACTGGGAACACACATTTTCCATGGAATTAAACAAAATAAAGATTTGGTTGGGAAGGACAGCAATGTAGCAAAAAACCTGCTCTCAGAATGTACTTTAAATAACCAGTGGGGAAGAGCACTGATTTAGAAGTCTTCAAACAAATATGTAGAGGTATTCTGAGACAAAAAAAGGGACACCTGTTGTTTATACATTACCACACACAAATCATCATATAATCACCAGGAAGTCAAACAAAAATTGGCTTAAACTGGAGTTTATATGGCCCTTGTCCCATGATTGAGAGGTCTCCCACATTTTTCCTTTATTATTTTCTCTGTATGCCATTTTATAATTGTGCTTTACCATTTTGTATGATTGGAAAACTTGTTAGAATCTTTATGAAAAACTTAAGGCTTAGCTTATTAATAGCTCAACTTTTGAAATTGCAAAATTCTTATTTAAAAAATAGACTAAAATTCTCTAAGCTACTTATCTCATATTTAAAAAATAACTTTCTTAATAATTTTTCAATAAGGCCAGAAAACTAATGCATAGCAAAAAAAAGTTGTACATGAAAATACAAATCAACTGTACTTCAATACAACTTTAAAAGATGAAAAAAATGATTATTTTATTAGCTGTTCTCAGTGAAAAAAAATTGGTTCATACCAACCAGAACAGAAAGGAAACCTGCTATTTTATAATTTTCACCTTCTCTTCAATTACTCTAGCTTTAATATTTGCCCATTGAATTCCTCTGGGTTAGACAGCACTCTTAAAGCTCAATATTACAAAAACAAGAAACCTTTCCAAAATCACACGGGTAAACTCTCATCCTGCTGTTAGAAACACTACTGATGAGGCCAGTGCTTCCTTCTCTGGGCAGGTTTCATAGGTTACATGAAGTCAGGGAGCCAAAGCAGGCAACACTGAACAGCAGTAAGCATGGCCTTCTGCACCACTCAACTGCCAGAGAAATACTACGGCAGATCCTGGGAGTTGTCCCTCCAACAGTCATTCTGTGCCTCATTTTCCTTTTCTCGCTTTCCACTAAAGGGGTTGAAAGAGGAAGATTCTCATGCTCCCTTCCACCTGGCGATAGCGCTGTCACCAAGTTCTGGCTAAAAAAACATAAGAAAAAGTTTCTAAGGGCATTGCTTCTCAAATTTTACTGTCTATAAGAATCACCTGGGGTGGAGTTTCCATCGTGGCTCAGAGGAAACGAAGCTGACTAATATCCACAAGGATGCACGTTCAATCCCTGGCCTTGCACAGTGGGTTAAGGATCTGGCATTGCCCTGAGCTGTGGTGTAGGTTGTAAACATGGCTCTGATCTGGTGTTGCTGTGGCTGTGATGTAGGCCAGTGGCTACAGCTCTGATTCAACCCCTAGTCCTAAAAAGACAAAAAAAAAAAAAGAGAAGAAGAAAAGAATCACCTGGGGAATCTTATTAAAATCCAAATCAATTAATCAGAACGGGGACTGGGACACTGAATTTTTAAGTTCCCAGGTGGACCATCCTGGCCTCTGAGGATCACAATTTGAGTAGCAAGGTGTCAGAGGGCTTCTGGCAAGATTTTGCACCTTGATTTGGTCAGAGATGTGCAAAGAGAAAGCTGCTTCCTGTCCTTTCCTCCAATGTCCTGGTTTGAATGGGGATTGAAGGAGGTGGGTGTGGGGCTGTGTCAGCCATCTTGTATCCAAGAGGGATGGAAGCTAAAAAACTGAGAACAGCAAAGTAGAGGAATGGAAAGTGTCATTACGTCCTGATGTTGACTAATCTTGGGACCGCCTACCTCTAGACTTATTTTAATGGCATAATAAATACGAATAAGATTTAAATTTCCAGTTGTCATGTTTTCTATTATGTGCAACCAAATAGTTCTTACCTATTACATGAACTAAGCTGAACTGGGCTTATAATTAATCGGTCCAGAAGCATATTCCATCTCTTATAGCCTGCGGCCAAAAGAGAGTCAGTGGGTCTAGAGGATGGTAATTTCATGGTGGCAAGTCTTCTAGAACTAGACAACATTTATTCATGGGCTTCTGGAAAAAGAACTTAATTCTTAAGATTGTAGCAATTTTCTTTTTAATCCCTGGCATAGAAGTAGGGGATAGGAGGATGGAGAGAGTCAGAAGATGCCTCTTCTGTGTCCTTGTATTGATTGACACATTCTTCTAATGAAATTCTTCTGAAGAATGAGAGAGTAACTTTTTTCCCATGGTAGAGCTCATAAAGTGAAGTTAGTTGTTGAAACTCGTGGGCATTTACAGGTATGTTTTGACTTCCAATACTGAGGACATGGGTTGCAGAATTACAGTAAATGAACTAACGAGTGCGATTTTGGAAAAAACCTCACTCTTGTATCTTCTTCTACTGAACAAACGATGGTGGGTGTGACTTTGTCCACAATGTCTGTTGAATTTCTTTGCCTTACCTCAAGTGCTTTTACCCCAAAAGAACTCCAATGTTTCCAGATCTGCCCAAATCTTTGATAGCCTTATTTTTACTATCTCAACTTTCTCATTGTAGTAGTTAGGGTATAATCTTATTTTCAATACAAAACAAAATGACTGTAGCTTAAATTACAGAGAAATTTATTTATGTCTCATTTAATGGTCTGAATGATACCACTGCAACACAGATATACAATTTCATGGTGTCAGGGACTCAAGCTTGTTGTATCTTCTGGCTCCACCATTATGTTGTTTCCTTCTCATGGTATAAGGTAGTCACTCAAGTTCCCACCATTATATCTTTGTTCCAACCAGGCAGAAGTGGGGAAGGAACAACGGAAGTGATGTCCTTTTCATTTAGAGCCATGAGCCTTTAAGGACCAAAAGCCCAGGTAAAACTCAAGTTTTTTTGTTTTTGTTTTTTAACTAAATGAAGATCTGAAGAATGCCTTTGAGGAATAAGCAGTCTTTGCCACACTCATTAGTCAGCTGGCTGAGTGGGGCTGTAGCTGTCCTTGAGTAATTATGACTTTTTTAAATCCTCAATTATTGTCCTTTGGAAATAACTTTAGGTATTTTGTTTCCATTGTGATATAGCTTTATCTGCTTTCTAATGATACTTATTACCCCAACAGAACGTACCTTTGTAAAGAAATTTTACAGTGGCTCCATATTTTTATTACTTTCTTTTTCTTCATTTCACTCTAATTAATTTTAGTTCAATACCTTCTTACACAGATCCACAATATTCTTGTCAACACAACCAAAGAAACTCCACAAGCTTAAAAAGTATTTGTAGGTGAGTATACAATATAGGTCTAGGCAACGATCAACTTAACAGAAGTGTGGAAAACAGACAGGCTGGGTCTATCCAGTCATTATGTACAAAAGGGCCTAATGAGATTACTGGCAGAGAAATTATCTGAAGAGAAAAAGGAAACTTTAAGATGCATTGATTTATTTGGAGTCCTTAATGCCAGGACAGAGGGTAAGGATGATTATGTGCTTAGCCCCCCTGATGTCTGTAATGGTGGTCTAGCCACCATGATCTCAAATTTGAACTCAGAGACAAAGAGGACTGTAATAAAAAAAAATGAATAAAATGAATAAAACAATATTTTTGAGAGTATACGGCATTGCTATATTGATGCTAGAAGCTTCTATGATAATGTGAGGGAATATCTGCATTAACTTCAACAGTCAGAGCTTTGGCTTAGGTGCCATTAACCCTGGCTTATGGCATTAACATTTTGGCTCGGCAATTGCTATATTGTGATAGAAAAATCTCTGCTGTGCACTCTTAAAAGAGGGACTACTTTGTTCACTGTCATTGCTATAGTGATTCAGAGCAAAAGAGAAGATTACAGATGTAATCTTCTCTTTTGCTCTTTTGCTTTTTTTGGCTGCAGAGCACAGCAAGAGCTTCCTGGGAACTTCCAGGACTACTTTGGAAGAATCTGAGGGTTACAAAGCAGGTGATGTGTAAATAGAAAAATACTGGTTTGCAACTGCCAATTCTCCTTCTTTCTATGATCATGAGAATAATCTTCATTAATTGTTCTCACAATTCCGTATTTCCCAATGGCTACTGTATGGATATGGTTCAAAGCAAGCGTGTTTGATTTCGTCTTCTACTGGTTACTGCTTCCATCTGAAAGAGATACACATCACTTTTGTCCTCATTCGCTGGCCAAAGTAAGTCACAGCCTTAAGAAGGGCAGGTAATGAAAATAATTACCACATGCACAGAAGGAGGAGAATCAGAACATTTATAATAATCAAATGACTGCCACAGCACTTAAACAGTGAATAAAAAATGTTATATGATAGGACTTAAAATATATATGATAGCTGTAACTGAGTCAAAATTATATTACTACATCTAATTTGGGAGCCAATAACTCCATTAATTACTACCTTCCTCGCTTGGTGCAACTCTGCATGATGCTGCCTAAGATCAGGTTGTGTCTACTAATGCATGATCTCATAGCCAAAGAGTATAAAGGAAACCATGATTCTACTGGTCTATATTACATTGAAAATTTGGCATGTAACAAAAAAGGTCTCACATTTGATGATTAAAAAAAGTTACATTTCAAAAGTATTTTCCACTTTCCTCTAGCATGGTTACTGTGGATAGGGCTCAAACTAGGAAAATTTGTGAATAGGGTATGATTTGGAGCACTTTCATTATTGATAGGGGGTCATACCTTCTTTCCACTCTCTATTGGTGCTTTCTAAGGCTTCTACAATTCTAAGATCCACCCTAAGCTTTCATTTTTTCTAAAGAGAAACACTTATTAGGAATTTTCTACTGCAAAATTTACTATAAAAATTTAACTCTACTATAACACATTCTTTAAGGACACAGCTCTTTGAGAAGCAATTTGAAAAAAACAGTTTATTAGAAAGTGTTCATACAACTCAACAACAAAAAAACAAACAACCCAATTGAAAAACAGGCAGAAGATGGAGCTCCTGTCGTGGCTCAGTGAAAATGAATCTGACTAGTATCCATGAGGACACAGGTTTGATCCCTGGCCTTGCTCGGTGGGCTAAGGAACCAGTGCTGCCATGAGCTGTGGTATAGGTCACAGACATGGCTCGGTTCCTGTGTTGCTGTGGCTGTGGCTGTGGCGCAGGCTGGCAGCTGTAGCTCCAATTGGACCCCTAGCCTGGGAACTTCCATATGTCACAGGAGCAGCCCTAAAAAAGCAAAAAAAGAAAAATAAAAAGTAAAAAAAAATGGCAAAAATGACTCTGCAAAACAGAGACAGATCAAGACCATGAGGAGCAGATTTGTGGTTGCCAGGGGCAGTGGCAGTAGGGGCTAATGGACTGGGAGTTTGGGGTTGGTAGAAACAAACTGTTACATTGGGAATGGATGGACTATGGAGTCTGTACAGCACAGGGAACTGTGTGTGACTGGATCACATTGCTGTACAACAGAAATTAAAGAAACATTGTAAATCAAACTTTAATGAAAAGAAGTATTCATGACCAAAAGGAATAGAATATGTGATCTTCAGAAGAGAAACTTATGGACTTGGAAAACAGACTTGTGGTTGCCAAGGGGGAGTGGGAAGGAGAGGGAGTGGGATGGACTGGGAATCGGGTTAATAGATGCAGACTATTGTATTTGGAGTGGATAAACAATGAGACCCTGCTGTATGGCACAGGGATCTGTATCCAGTCACTTGTGATGAAGCATGATCTAGAATAATGAGAGAAAATGAATATATATATACATACATATATATGTATAGATACGTGAGACTGGTTCACTTTGCTGTACAGTAGAAAACTGACAGAACACTGTAAACCAACTATAATAGAAAAAATAAAAATCATTAGAAAAAAGAATATGTGATCTTTTTCACTAATACATTTACAAATTAATAAGGGCTTTCAATATGTGAAACCACAGGAGAAAGAAACAACAGGAATTTCATTGTTTAGGACAAGAATTATGGGAGATCTTTTTGACAATAGTTTCCCATGGGGATTTCCCTCAAATCATTCCATAGGCATTGCAATGACAGTTCAAACATAAATATTTTTCATTCTTCTAATGTTGAAATAACCTAAATGATACCATCCGATGGTGGCAAGGGTGCAGTTTAACTGGCCGTTTAATACATTGCCTTGTATAAGAATAAGATGACTTTTATTGGACAGGAAGCTTGGGTTATCAACTTAACAGATATATCAAGGATTAAATCTGATTGTTGATGAATGTTAGGTAACATGCAAAAGAAACGTCTAAATATTCCTGCACATGATCCCCGCTGCAGGATTCTACTCTTTTAGCTTTTTGTTCACCACATATGTTTCCTTGTTTTGTGGGCCTCATGTGTCATTAGCAGTGCCTGAAGTACACTACCCTCTTTCATTATTACACCCTACATTACTGCTGACTAGTTCTTTATTCTTAAGGGTTTATTTAAATATTACTTCTTCTAGGAAGCCCTAGCAAGCTCTGGAATTAGAGTTGAGCTCCATCTATGTGTTTGCATAGAATATCTATTTCCCCATTTAAATCACTATCTCTTCTGTGGACTAGTCTGCACCACCCATAATAAGCAAAGTTTTTCAGGATAGAGATGGTGTCTCCTTTGGTCTTTGTTTTCTTACTAATATGTCAGGAATAGTACTTGACATAGCACTCAAAAAGGTATTCTGAGTAAATTAATTAGTATATTTAACATTATAAAAAATTATCCCTTCCTAATATACTAATGGGTTATACCCTTGCATGATGTTGGGGTTTCCAAAATTAACTACTCTAGTAATAAATAGATATAGACAGATATACTTTTAGATACAGATCTAGGCAAATTAATAGTCTGTGAATATATAAATAGTCTCCCGATAGGTTAAACAAAATATTTAAAAATCTGTACCACAATGATGCTCTTAAAAGTCTTATTTATCAAACTTAAATATCAGATGTATTTCAAAAATGGTCACCAATACGGATTATTTAAATAAATGTTAGTGTTACCCCTGAATAGAATAATATATAGCCATTGAAAAGATGATTATAAAAAAGAGGGTTGAAGAGACTATGTTATAATATTGAAAAGCCACATAATAAAGTGCTAAATGATTACAAAGTAAGACACTAAATCATATGGGCATCATTACTATAACTATGTGAAAATATGCATAAGAAAATAAATAAATTAGTGATTACACTAGAATGTTGGACTGTGGGAGACTATGAGCTACATTTTCCTTTAGTTCATATTTTAATTCATTGGTTATGGTACTTTTATAACTAAAGCATGTCATAAACATATTTGTAACTTTAAAAGTGAATTAACATGCATTTGGGTGACAAAATAAGAATGTGACTAACCATTATAATTCAAAGTTTGAAAGATAAGGTGCTAATAATGGAAACTAATATTGATGGGATAAAAGTAGAGATTTTACTTAGTGTGACAAAGTAACAGGAAATAAATTACTGGTCCTATAACAAATGTTTCTTTGGCAGAACTCTTTGCCCAACAGAATGAAGGCAGCCGCCTTGCTCACCAAGCGGGGAAGAAGGCATACCTGGAAGGTGATGATGGTAATAATAACAGGAAATGCTCGTGTATAATTTCTGTCCGATCTTTGTAAACAGAAATGCTAAATTTTTATGTGAAACACCTGAATGACTGGGTGCCAAACGGAGAGAGAATTTAAAGGTACAACAAGCAAATAGCTAAACAAGGGAGTGTTTCAGAGAGGAAATATCATGTCAGACCTTGGTTCAAAAGTAAATGGTCTTCTTGTGAAGTGAACTGTTACAGCATCTATTAAACACACTCAATACACTCAATCACAAAACAAAACCCATCTGTTTGAGATTAACATTTGCAATAAACATTTTAAAGGAAGGAATGTAGAAGGCAAATATAAACTGTAGAACAAAGTCTATACTCTTGGGATAAGTAATACTTCCTTTAAAAGAACTGCAGTGCTCAAGAACTTATTCTTTATACCAAAAAATTAACAATTAGATGCACAATGTTAGCAGAGGCATATTCATTTCTTTGAGAGGGAACTATTATAAAGCTGAAAATCACGCACACGATCCCATTGTATAGCATATCAAATTTCCTTAGATGCAACTGACAAAAGAATAAAAAAATATAAAACTGGAGTGTACCCTAAAAATTAGAAACACAAATTGCATATCTTAAAACCATGACTTAGATATATTAAATCAGTTGGCTACTCCAAAAAGTTATTTGTCAAGAACTTCAACACTGAATCATGATTTACTAATTTATATTTGGACACTAGCATTGAATGAAAGTATAAGCATTGTTTAAAAGGATGCATTTGAAAGAGCAGGGCTGGGGCAATAGAACTCTAAAGGCTAAACTGAGCGTTGTTTTTATCCATTTTTCAGTATTTTTATGACTAAGTTTCCTGCATGTGGACACAGACTATATTAGATATTTAGCAAATGGAAAGAAAAAGTTCTATTTTTTATATTCTTGTTTTTTAATTCTTCCTGTTTTTAAATACCTGTGTTGAGAAATACACTTTAATAAGTCTGTTCAGTTTGGAACAAGTGGCCTCTTGGTCAGTGTTGGATGGTTGGGAGCTGTGCTATTCAATATAGTAACCACAAGCCACATGTAGCTATGGAATATAAATGTAGACAGTTAATTCATTTCAAGCGCTCAGTAGAAACATGTGGCTACCATATTGCATAGTGCAGATTTTATAGAAAATTTCTATGACCACTATTAGATAGCACTGGTCTGGGGAAAGTTTGAGAGAGGAATTGTTCTGTAGGAATATTGGAGTAGGGGGGACCAGTAAAACTGTAAAGAAGTGGCAAGCAGATCTGAAGGTTGGGGGTGAAAGCTGGCAGTGCTGGTGGAGGCAAGGTCCTTACTAAAAAAGAGGGCTTGTTGGTTATAGAAATGTCGAGTATTTTTACAAACACAGATAGCTAACACTCAGTGTGAAGTGCTGCACCCCATCCTATCCATGCTCTTTGTTCCTAATATTTAGGAAATTCTCCACATGTAACCTTGGGTCAGTGGTATTTAGGGGAGTATAAGTCAGTGTCATAGACTGTAGGTGAAATGAAGAGTGGAGGTTAGAAATTCAATATAAGCAGGAACTTAGGAGTTCTCTTCGTGGCTCAATGGTTAACGAATCCGACTAGGAACTGTGAGGTTGTGGGTTCGATCCCTGGCCTTGCTCAGTGGGTTGAGGAACCGGCATTGCCGTGAGCTGTAGTGTCGATTGCAGACGCGGCTCGGATCCTGTGTTGCTTGTGGCTGTGGCGAAGGCCAGCAGCTGCAGCTCCTGTTAGACCCCTAGCCTGGGAACCTTCATATGCTGCAGGTGCGGCTCTAGATAAAAAGGCAAAAAGACAAAAAATAAAATAAAATAAAATAAAAATAAAAAATAAAAGCAGGAACTTAAAGTGAAAGATAGGGGGAAAAAAAAAAAAGACATCCCCTCCCCTTGTTACTCTGAACTACCCCCAAGTAAGAACCCCCAGACAGCAGCTGACATCAACTTTTACTTAAACTAATCAAAGAACAGGCCATCACAACTGATCCTAGAATTACTTCATTTTGTCAAATGACACAGGTCACATATGTGTGAAAAAAAATATAAATTATCATTCCTTTTCTTAATTTTTCTGAGAGACAATAAACATTTTCTAAGGCATTAAGGAGGATAAAATAAAGAACACGAATGCATTTTTCTCTATCCAGCTCAGAAAAGGTTTAAATTAAAAACATATATAGATAATTTTTGTTTTGAGGTGGAAATTCCCCGCTTGTTGATAAGAGAGCATATTGGAAAATTCTTCTTAGCTTTCTTTTATCTCTGTTTGCTCTTTGCTACCAGTTTCAGAAATGTTAAGAACAAAAAGAGCCTACCTGCACAGCCCATTTTTTGAGTAGACGTTCTGATTGAGAAATAAAATCAGGCTTATGTCATGAAGTTTCTGTGTTGTCAATACCTGAAAGTATGCTAGCTTTTAGGGTGGGTGCAAGAGTGACTGACTGTTCCTTTGTTTTTCAAAAACCAGTAACATCCACCATATTAAATAGGAATTTGATGTTTATTTGTGGATTTTTAAAAAAGCCTTTTGGTCAGTCTTGCAAATAATGCAGACTTCCAAAATTAAAGGAATACCAAAATAACTGTGGCATTTCCTTAGCTAAGCAGAATGGTTTCTTCAGATTTGCTGCATAAACACTGAACATTTTCTTTCCCTCCAGTAACATCTGTGAACAAGTTCACCACTTGAGAAATGAAGGACTAATAACTACATCCAGACATGGGTGGGTACAGGTGCTTCAACACATGGTTCCACAAACACATCCCAGTTCCGACAAGTGGGCTATTTCTGACCTCTTCAGACTTCGGTCATACTGTGTGTTGGCCTAGGAGAAGGGCGACCTGCTGGCAGGGCTGTCAGCAGCATCATCTAAAGGGACTGATATTTTCTTACTGGCAGAGTGCATTCCCTGAACATACTGACTCTTCGAACAGAGAACATCGGCCCAACAATTTATTAAAAGCAATTGTGTGTTTCTTAGTTCTAGCCAAACATTTGGTGCATGTTATACAACCCTCCAAGACCAAACTAAAGTACTACTTCTTTGAAGGAAAACTTCCCCAAGTAGCCCAGATTTTGATAAACCTCTGATTCCCCGTGGCAACCACTGTCTAGAATGTTCACTGAGCACTTAACCATGTACTGCCATGTAAAAAGTACCTCTTCCATTTATAATGAAAAGTTATTTAAAATGTTTATTCTATTTAATTTCTCTCATTTAAAACTTCTCCTCCTTACCTCTAGCTACATTTCATACCCTTTAAGGACAAAAAGAGCTTTTTATATTTACTTGTTTGCCAAAAAATTCTTTGTAAGATAGATTGTAACCTAATGGGCCTTAATATATTTTTGTTGATTTGAAAATAGAATTTTGCTTATCCACTCCAAATGCAGTGAGATCCTGCTGCATAGCACAGGAAGCTTATATCCAATCACTCATGATCGAACATGATGGAGGATAACATGAGAAAAAGAATATGTGTGTGTGTGTGTGTGTGTGTGTGTGTGTGTGTGTGTATCTAGGTCACTATGCTGTACAGAAGAAATTGACAGGACATTGTAAATCAACTGTAATAAATGAAAAAAGAAAACAGAATTTTTAAATTGTAATTTATAAATACTCACAAATTCCTAGGCCATTATAAAATTATTTGGGGTAGCAAGATGACATTTGTCTAGAATCTGGTAGTATGAGAAGACAAGGGATTAAATTTTATTAAAATTAATAAAATTAAATGGGGAGTTGGTAGGTATGT
This sequence comes from Catagonus wagneri, assembly GCA_004024745.2. Taxonomy (NCBI): domain Eukaryota; kingdom Metazoa; phylum Chordata; class Mammalia; order Artiodactyla; family Tayassuidae; genus Catagonus; species Catagonus wagneri. The sequence continues at coordinate 39,951,523 of PVHT020004020.1, read as the reverse complement.
GGACAGAGAAGGCAGGACAATCCATGTACAAGTTTCAGAGTAATCATCTGATATACTATCTGAAGGAAGCCTACTGAATCAATCAAGTATAAGAATACATACTGCCTTCTTTAACCATTAATCATCAAACTAAAAATTAGAACCTCTTCTCTGGTTCCTAATATCCATTGTTTGGAGGCTGATTATTTTTTAGAAGTTATGCTGTCCTGGTCATAGATGTACAATACTTGGGTTTTCCCCATAAATGACACTAGGTATATAATCAAAATGATAAATTATGGCTAACAGTAATATTTAACGATTTACTAAATTTTATGAGGTGACCCATGTAGTAATCGGCTAAACATGTTCAATGCTTATTATGTCACTGGTTTTCAAATTTGATGTTAGCAAACAACCTTTTTTTCAAAAGATCTCTTAGAAGATCTAGAACCTGGAGAGAAATGAACACAATCTACGCTTAAATACTTTGAAGAAAGGTCTGAAGGATTGGGATTATTTGGCCTGTTCAATTGAAAAAGTTGTAAGAAGGAATTAGCTTTTCTCAACTTTATCAAAAGACAGATTCAGAAAAAAATGCACAAATGTTTTCAGTACCTGTATGTTAGGAGGGGATCATTCTTTCTTCTTATCCTTTAAGATGGGCAGCTTGGGACATTTTAGTAAGACAGAGTCAAGTGGAAGGTTTTGTTATCATAGTGGTATATCAAACATGTAAACTTACTTGAAATCAATACCGTAATTGAAAGAGTGAACATGTTCATCACTTCTAAAAGTTTCCTTTTCCCCGCTGTATCCCTGCCTCCTGTCCCCCATTCAACCCAGAACTACCATTCCCAGACAACTATTGCTAACCTTCTGACACAGTAGGTTAGTCTGCATTTTCCAGAATTTTATATAAATGGAATCATACAGAATGTGCTCTATTGTGTTTAGCTTCTTTGACTCAACATAATGATTCCGAGATTCATCCATGTTATGTGTTCCTAAACAGCTTAGTTCTTTTTATTGCTTAGTATTCCACTGTATGGATAAAACATATTTTGTTAATCTATTCACATTTGCTAGCTATTTGGGTTATTTTCAGTTTTTTTACTATTACAAATAAAGCTGCTATGAATGTTTGACTATAAGTCTTTGTGTGGACTTTCATTTCTCTTGAGTAAATGCCTAGGAGTGTAAAGGCTGGCTCATGATGGGTGTACATTTAACCTTTTAAGAGACTATCGAAATGCTTTCCAAAGCAGTGGTATCGTTTTAAACTATCAACAGCAATCAATATACAAATATTAAAGATCCACCACATCCTTGTCAGCACATATTACTAGTCTTTAATTCTAGCCACTCTAATAGGTGTATAATGGTATCTTGTTATTTGTTGTTTTGCTTGCATTTCCTAACAACTAATGATTCTTAACATCCATTCAAGTTCTGAATTGTTTTTCATAGGTCTTGATTGGGACAGTCCTTGTTAATGCCTACTCTTTTAAGCTAATTATTAATATACTCCCTTTCACTATTAAAAATCTCCCAGTTTGAAAATAAAGTACATATGAATTCCCATCGTGGCTCAGTGGAAACAAATCTGACTAGTATTCATGAGGATGCAGCTTTGATCCCTGGCTTTGCTTAGTGGATTGAGGATCCAGCATTGCTGGGAGCTGTGGTGTAGGCTGTAGACATGGCTCGGATCTGGCATTGCTGTGGCTGTGGTAAAGACCGGCGGCTACAGCTCTGATTCAACCCCTGCCCTGGGAATCTCCATAGGCCACAGGTGCGAACCTAAAAGGACCCAAAAAAAAAAAAAAAAGAAAAAGAAAAAGGGGAAAAAAGGAAAGAAAAAGTATATACTCACCTAAGCTACTGTTTTAAGAAAACACAAATTTCTTTACTTTGTTCTATTCGCTATCCTTTCAGTGCTAAGCAATGTGTAAGCGCAAGACCTCATCCTGTTAGCTTAACAGTGTCTGTGTAGTTGAGAGAATGCTGGCTCACCAGTACCTCTGTCAATCTCTCTCTCTCTTTTTTTTTTTGTCGTTTTGCTTTATCTAGGGCCGCACCTGCGGCATATGGAGGTTCCCAGGCTAGCGGTCTAACAGGAGCTGTAGCTGCCGGCCTACACCATGTTGTCCCTACATCCCACAGCAACGCGGGATCCGAGCCGCGTCTGTGACCTACACCACAGCTCATGGCAACGCCGGATCCTTAACCCACTGAGCAAAGCCAGGGATCAAACCCACAATCTCATGGTTCCTAGTCGGATTCGTTAACCACTGAGAAACGACGGGAACTCCTGTCAATCTCTCTTTAGAAAAGATTTAATGAAATGGCTGTAATACTACATTAGGAAACATCTGTCTATGATACTGTTTTCTTTATGTCTCTGCTTTAAGGGGCAAAGGAGATCAAAAAGAGATGGTTAAAGTTAGTTTATGTTTGACACTTGAAAGAGATGCTTGAGGTTAGTGTGTGGGGGAGGTGGGGCATGCTAAGAATAAAGGGGAAACATGTTCCCCTGTTTTCCCAGTCTTAGAGGGTTTATATGAATGGTATCTCTTTCAGATTCAATGGGCTATATCAGATATTGGATATATCTTACTTTTGCTGTTTTTATTACTTAATTTTTCCATCTGCCTGTAACTGCACCCAGGAACTCAGCTTTCCAGGGATCTTTGATTGTATTCCTTGGATAAATACAAAGAATGGCTTTCGGAAGGTGTGTAGCCAGACAGATACAATAGGATTTGAAGGAAGTAGGAGGTGATATTTTACCTGTGAAGAGGAGGAATTTTAAAAATACTACTCAATGTATTTTTTTTTTCTCACAGTAATCCAGTTTTCCCTCTTCCACCACTGCCATTTAGCAATTGAGGCTAGACCCAGAGTTTTATTGCTCCATGGAAGGAATAATAGACAGATATTACCCAGATCAAAAATGCCATTGCTCAGATTTGATTATAAAAGCAGGCCCTTTTGACTCCTTTGTGAAACTGAAATCCAGGCCTCATTGAAACACAATTTTTTTTAAAAAATTATAAACTTCTTTTTATATATCAAGAACAA
>PVHT020004020.1:39890241-39948360 GCA_004024745.2 Catagonus wagneri | reverse complement strand
CGTGAGCTGTGGTGTAGGTTGCAGACGCGGCTCGGATCCTGCGTTGCTGTGGCTGCGGCGCAGGCCAGTGGCCACAGCTCCGATTAGACCCCTAGCCTGGGAACCTCCACATGCCGCGGGTGCGGCCATAAACCCGCGGCCATAAAATGACAAAAGGCAAAAAAAAAAAAAAAAAAAAAAAAAAAAAAAAAAAAAAGAACAAAACCTAAGGGTCTGAGAATATTTACGGTAAGCCAGAATAAAGAAATGAATGAAGATAGCTGTAAAGGAAGATTCCATCCAACAGAAATAAGGGAATATTCCTCTAATTTCTGTGGAGCAGAGCCAAGAAGGGCAAGAGCTGGGCGAGTGGTCATATGCAAGTATTCTAGCTCCTCTCTCAGGGTCAATGTCCCTGGGATGAGAAGAGGACAGCTATCACATTGAGGGATACTTCAAAAGCATGGGAGCTAGTGGTCTATGTCCATTAAACAATCAAGGAGATTACGACCCTTAGCAAAGCCCCATATCCAGTTTAGTGTTGGAGTAACATGGCTCCTAGGAGCAGAACAGCAACGGTTGAGTGAGGGGCCTTGAACTGTTTCACAGAATACTGTACCTGCAGCGAGGTGTGGAGAAAACAAGCGAAACTTCTGGAGCTTCCCAGTTGGGCACTCATGCATAGCACAAGTAGCAAAGGATTGTGTACATAAAGGCAGTGACTGAATCTACAATCATTGACCTGTGAATGCCAGCACAATACAGTAGCACCAGTCCAGACAAGACCAGTCACAATTCAGCAGACACCAGCACAGCCCTCCCAAGAAACAAGGTAAGAGGAAGATATCAAAGGCTAGTGAGAAAGAAATTGCCCTCTGCCAAAGCTCTAAGGCTGTATTAACCTCCCCTTATATCCAGATGCCAGTCTGAGCAGAAAGGGAGTAAAAATCTTGAAAACGAAAGAAAAACCTCATAATAAATTTCAATTTTCAGAGAACAACTTGCCTTTAATTGGCAAATGCAATTATTTTTCTGCCATTAGCTGAAATAGGGTTTCCAAGGCAAGATGAGATCAGTTTAAAAAATATTTTGTTGTAGTTTTGAATCTTGGTGTATATTTTTTAAACCCCTCCACTCACTGCACTACACATTCCTAAGTGTTTGCAGTTGTCCTTAAGGCAGAATTCTCCAGGGAGAGAGCCTCAGCATCATGCGGATGCCTCCAATCTCCCAGGAATCAGAGCCCAGAGCAGTAAGGTTACTTCCCTCTTTGAGCAATTGATGCTGCTGCCTTGTGCACAACAACCTCTTGGAACAAGTCAACACAGACATTGATGCTTTGTTGAATCAGTTCACGTTCTTCTCACACTTTCCCTCACGTGGGGAAAGGCAAGAGAATTAGATCCTTGTTCTCACTCTCCCTTAAACATGAAAAGTACACATCAAGGGGAGACCCAAGGAAACTTTGTACAAGTTTTTATGCCACTGTTAGTCTTATAAGTAGTTCTATACAGAGTATTTACGAAAACAACAAAATTTATACTTAATTTTTAACTTTTAATTGGTTCTAATAGTTACCTTTGGTAGAAATTCTGGCGGAATCTGTGGTGAAGCGAATTGAGAATCCAGAGGTGTCACTGCAGCAGCTTGGGTCACTGCTGTGGTGTAGGTATGATCCCTGCCCCAGGAACTTCCACATGTCACATGTGTGGACAAAAATGAAAATAAAATAAAAATACACATTTATTTACCACTGTGCAAAAGACTGCATGCTTACCTTTTTTATGTATAGTTAATAGGCCACAGGATTAAATATATGCTCTTTTTTTTTAAAAAAAACCTACTTCATCATGAATTATCTCTAATTTTTATTTCTGTCAGATGGATTGATATCTTGAAGATACTTGTAAAGCAACTGAACATAAAATCCTTCTACAGTAAAATGAATTTCCCCTCCCATTTTTTACACTAATTGTCCATATGTAATTCGACAACTGTTTTTAGTGACTCATCTCTATCAAATCTTTTAAAAGTTTTCAATTTAATTTCCATAGAAACAACTATGTTCCCATTTTTCACTCACATTTCATTAACTTATGTAATAATATAAATATATATATTTGAATTTATATGTATGACTGACAAGCAGATTTAAGAACAAATACAACTGACTATTACACAACTGACTACTGGAGGTAAACATACCTCAAATGGTAGGAGCTTGGCTAACTGGAAAAAAGCCTGATGACTGTCCATATTCAGCAAACTGTAGGCACCAGTGCACTTTTACGGAGGGAAGTGGAAAATACTGGTTAGTATGGCAAGTTAATGAAATAATCATAAGTTAATAGAGCTTCCTACAAAATCATTCACTGAAAATTCATATTGTGTTATAGGATGGTTTTTTTTTTTAGTGCCCCCTAGCAACACCCTTTATTGACAAAGTCAACTTAGTGTTGATTTACTTGCTTTACAGTGTTCAGTACAGGCACTATATACAATCCTATTGTGATTTTTTTTATATGGAGGTTCCCAGGCTAGGGGTCTGCTATTTGCAGACTTTTTGATGATAGCCATCAGTAAGGTATGAGGTAATTTCTCATTGGGGTTTTCATTTCAATTTCTCCAATGATACAGTGAAAAAGTATTTTCAATTTGCTAGGAGGCTACTGTCAGGGCTGCGATTTGATTTTGTTCTACTTACAGACTAATAAATTAGCCTGTTACTGTTTCATGAATACTTGCTGAAGACACAAGACTCCTGGATCTGAAACACAGAACTCTATTACCCATGGCACAGTAAATATGCATCAGTATATTTAATGGGTTCCCCTGTCTCCAAGTCCCATCAACTCAAACCAGTGTGCTCAGATCAATATGATGCACACAGTGTGTTTGCATTACAGCTAAAATGCACTGAACTTAGTGAATCTACTGCTTTAAAAAAATAAACAGTAAACAAACCTGTTCTTCTAAGAAAATGCATTACCTCTTCTCTCAGAAGAAACTGAAATTCTAAGTATATCTTAGACTAGAAACTATTTTAGGCAACATCTGTAGTAACTCCCAACTCTGACATGGTACACTCTGATTTTCAGTTGAAGTTATTAGGCAGAATAGTCTCTAATTCAATCACAGTTTTGGGATAGGTATAGAAGATACAAGTTTTCAGTAATAAATTTCACACTTCTCGTTCTGAGACCCACCCTTATTCTACTTGATGCCAAAAACTTTAAAATTCAGTTATTTCATAGCTATTGAGGTTTAACGCTACATCACATTGGGCTGCTCCCTTTCCCTGGGGTTTGATGCTCCTAGGGCTTACACAAATGCTGCTGTTGTATGAGTGAGCATGGGAGAGGAGGAAGATGTTTATTTCCTTATCAGCTCAGGGTCTAGCCTGGCTTCCTGTTCCACACGTCACTTCTGCCATGTACAAACAGGTCATATGCAGGATTCCCTTGAACTGATGTGAAGTCATGAGAAAAAGAGAAGAGCATAATGGGTAACAAAAGTATTACTCTACTATACAAGGCTCATCAAATATTGCTTTATAGCCAAGGTACTACAGTGAGGGAGGGATATAAGACTCTTAACTCTTATAGAGTCGCGTCAATTTTCTTCACATTTTCTTGCCTCATATCTGATGCCCGCTGCCCTTAGCATTTTTCGTAGCAAAGATCTAGAAAAAGAAAAGTCTCATGAACATTACTCACAGTAACCAGGAGAGGGCACCTGGCACACATGAATGAAGTGATTCTGCCAACACCAGGTTTTAGATTCCTCTTTGACGCTACATCTATACTTTATAAATCAATTTATTTTATGTGTCCATTGCATACTCCTTTGATTTAAGGATAATTACAATTACATATTTCTCTTGATGATAGTCCCCTACTATACAATATCCCAGGTGGCTGAGATTCTCATTTTCCCATACAGAGCATAGGAACAAGTCCAAATGGACATGAAATAATTTCAGAGATAAGCGTTTATTTTTTGAAAACACTTTCTCAAAGTGGACACTTTAGAGGAATTAAAATTGTGTTTAAGCAATCTTTCAGAAGAGGGAAAACATATTTATTGAAACTTTCTTTTAATGAAAGACTTCTGATATGTTTTCTTTCCTCCATCTCTTGCACATATATTTGGTTTGGTTCAGATTGTGAACTCAAAGAATTCACCTTTGATCACACTAAAACAAAACAAAGAATACTATTCTATTATAAAACAAAATAAGACACTGTATTTCTTATGGGGAAAAAAGAAACTCGAATTCTATGTATTTCCTTTTAGGCCTAGCACAGACATAAATAACAATAAATTGGCCAACCATGTTCTTCAGACATATAATTTTCTTTCTTTCCAAAGTCGACACTCCCTGGGAAAATACAAATAACTTCTAATTTCAAAGTTCTTGACACAAAAAGAAAGTAGGCCACCTTGACCAGAGCACAAAATAATCTTTTCCAAAAGGACTTGAATGAATACATCATTATTTAAGAAAAAAATACGTACCAAGATTTTTTACTACTTTGTTTTGTTTCATTTTCAAATACTTTTATAGACATGGGGAAAAATATTGATGAACTGATTTTTCTAAAACAAAACAATTATGTCTCAATGTTAGTCTGAAAGTGACTCTTCATTTAAGTAATTTTAGAAATAACATTACAGTAGAGAGTAGCTGAGAGACTTGCTTGGGGACACAAAATGTTTCCAAATTTGGGGGTAATATTCCCACCCACGAGGCACTGACTTTTATACTATAAAGTCACCTACAAATTCCAAACTGTTTGTCTTTTTAGATATAAAGAAATGTTTATAATTGGAGGAGATTATGGTTTAACTTACATTTAGTAACTGTAACCAGCTTTAGTTTGGGAACCGAACTCTTTCTGATTCAGGGAAATACGTTTTGCTCTTGGTTGACAATTCACTTTCCATGTCAGTAATTATAATAAAAAATACTATTATGAGTGACTGTTTTGTCCCATTATTCTCTCAACTATTTCCTATGATAGTTTTTATTATCCCCATTTTACCAAAGAAAAGATGAGGGGGCTCAGAGATACTAACTATCCCTAATAACTATCTGTCATTAGTGGCAGAGGCAGAATTGGTACCAGCTGTGTCTGATTACTAACCCATACTGTCTCCACCATGCCTCACTTCTCAATTGCAGAAATTATTTCACAAAACTGAAACATGAATGCCATTTTCTGTTAATAGCGACAGTGACTACTTTCCTGACTTTCTATATTTTTTATTTGAGGCAGAAAGGAGTTACAAAGTGAATCAAATTTTTCCTGCATCTGGTAAGAATTCAGAAAGTACCATGGATTCTTATAAAAAGTTTACCTGGGTTAGTAGTTTCAGTACCTAATGCTACATATATTTTCTCTAAGAGATACTGCTATTAATCAGTATTAAGGCATTTTGTCTATTTAGTTATTTAATTTTAAAACAAGATAAAATCTTATTGTTAGAGAAAATACTTAATCACCTAATCAAGTTCTTGAAACAAAAATATACAGTTGTCTGTGAAAAAATATAGATTTCAGGAGGATTAAGTAGATTGTCTCAGATATCTGTTCATGCACTTATACTCAGAGGGCCACACAATTTTTTACATCACTTTAATGCATTTTACCAAGTTTAAGTGACATAACATGCTTTAGAAAATCTAAGGCTTATTTTTAAAAGATTAGATACATAAAATCTCAGAAGTGCATCAAACCTTTTAAATAGCTGCTGTTTTTCTGAGAGCCATCAGTATCAAAACAACAGGACAGGTTTTCCATGTGGTCACTGGCCGCCTGAGCCATGCCTTGGCAGAAGTGCTCAAGACCAGCTGAGCTTTGGGGAAAATACCCAGAAAATAGGCAGAAGATAGGTTTCTGGGAGTTTCAAGCCAGTTTTCAGCCTAACCGCTGCTTCTGGATCTGTCCCTCTCCTGTGGGTTGTAGCAGTGAGGCCCAGCCTGATCCATGTGTTGAAAGAGTCTGTGTAAGGGGCTGCTATGTGGGTCAGAGTGCTAGTATATCCAAGCGGATGCAGTGAACCCTAAATGCTTCCCTAAATGTGAACCTGGGTGAAGTCCCTAGGGCTTCACCTAGGGAATTCCCAAGGGCCAAGTAGGGGGAGGGAATGGTGGGACCTTGCATTCCCTCTGACCAGTCTGTCAGTTCACTTGCTTCTTTCAATTGACTCCTCCATGGCCTTAAGGGAGGGAATCCACCACATTCTGTACCCACTTCAGCTCTGTCCTCTACATTGGGAGTGCCCCCGCGGTAGGAAAGACAGCTGATTGTGGGTAGGTGTGCCCTAAGAGGATCCAGTCCAGGCTCCACGTCCCCTGACTGGAAGGGCTCCCTTTGTCTTCTCATTTTCCTTCCATCCCAGTCTGCTCACCTCTGACTCTGAAGCCCCAAATAACAATTCCAGCCTTCACCCTTTCTGTCAGTCAGTAGGGAAGACTGTTCCAACCCCAGCTTCTGCACTAACTGTGTGTGTGACATTGGAAATGACTTCACCTCTCTGAGGCTGAACTTCACCTTCTATGCAGTATACGAATGACATGTAACACTGTAAGTTTAAGGCAGGTAACATTTCAGGAGTTCCCTGGTGGTTGGGTGGATTAAGGATCCAGTATTGCCACTGCTGTGGTGCAGGTTCTAGCCCTGGCCCAGAACTGACTTCTGCATGCCAGGAGAACAGTCCAAAAAAAAAAAAGGGGGGGTATTTAACATATCAAATCAACACGTTATATACCTTAACTGGCACAATGTTACATTTCAACAATATCTCAATAAAAATAATAAATAAATAAAAAGAAAAAATAAAGCCCAAATCTGAAGAAGCAGCTTAAAAGACATGGATAAATTGTAGGATCACGAGGGACACAAGGCACACAGAACTGTTAAGATGTTATCTTTGAGAATCTTCTTAAGAAAGCAACATTGCATGGTCGCTGGGAATTTCTATCTAGAAAGGAAAGGCAAGTGGAATCGTAATCTCATTCTTTACACCAGAAAGGTTATCATATTTTAAAAGACTGCAATAGAAACCATAAATAAACTGAAAATAAGATCCTGCCTAGAATATCAGTACTGTAAACAAATGAGTAACAAAATAAAGCTTATTTCATTAATCTACAATTAACTACCATAAATTAAAGTGAAAGAACTAACAAACCAGGGGATAAAGAATATGAACACTTAACAGGAAATACAAATTACTTTTACACTTAAGAAAGATATTTAAAATCACTCATGACAAAAGAACTGCAAAGTAAACCTATAAGAAAAATAACCATTTCCACCTATCAGGTTAATAAAGATAAAAAATGTTTGATAAAAATGTTTGAGCTGGGCAGGTGCTTTCACATACTGCTGATATAAGGGAAAACCGAAATCATACTTTTGGAAGGCAATCTGGCAGTGACTAACAAATTAAAAACATATATCTTTTTATTCAAAAATTCTCTTTTTAGGACTATACCCTGCATATGTATTCAGATATGAGCAAAAATCTGTGTACACAAGGATATTCACTGCACATTTTTTTTACTAATAGCAAGAATTTAGAAATAAAGATGTATTAAGTAAGGCTACTCACACAAATCAAGCTCCATATAGACAATAAACACTATATAGATATTAGCAAAACAAACAAAGCTACACCATAGTAATATGTAATGGTTGTAAAGACAGGTGGATGTACATGTATAATTTTTAAGCATAAAATAATCTTATAATACTTTTTGTGCTTTTAGGATAAATATTTCTGAATGATTGTGTATGAACGGACATATAGGGGGTACACAAGAAATTGGTAATAGACACCCAGGGTAGACTGGTATCTAAAGGGCAGGGGTGAAAGGTTATTTTCACTATACATCCCTAAACTGCACTTTTAAAATTTATAGCATGTGCACGATTCATTTTCTTTGTTTCTTTAAGAGTAGGGCCTTTGTGGTCAAACAGATCTTTATGAAGTACCATTTCTATCACGCTATACAGATTATGTAATCTCTCAGCTTTACAATGTGGACAATCCCCTAAATAAAAAGTGCCATTTTTAAAGAGCAAATTTTAAACAACAGTAATGACTTGCTTGTGGTAGATTTTCAGGCATTATGATGGTATAAAGGAAATATGGGATAATGGCTTCCAAGATGACATGACAATTGCTTTGCTACATAGAATTCCCTTCCCTTCTTCTGGAAATCATATTCAGATAATCCTTTAGAGAACTATCATCTGCAGACTTTTCAAACCATTTGTTTTGAGTGGACCTGATGCTTGACACTGAGTGGTGACATGGAACTTACACCTAGCCAATGAGAGCTTTGCAGCCCTAGTTATAGTCAGGTAGAAGCAACATTTAGGCAAGACTGTCATCAACATACCAAAGACAGTGCCATTCCCAATGGTACCTCTTCCTGTCCAGACCCACATATACATTGGTCATTGGTTGAGAACACATTTCTTTTTCTATGTGGACACAAACACACAAGGAGTTGACTTCCAGCTAGCATCATAAGTACTATCTTCAATAAATCATTTCATTCTTCTCTGAGGCCAACTGCTTCTGTGCAGTGAGGTACACAGTAAGATTTACAAATCTCGTGAGAACCAGCACATTTGTTTACTTTTTTTTAGTAAAATTTTGCAGTATTTTGAAATGGAAAGTATTTTCCTTTCATGTGTGGCTTTGTAATTAGGCCCTTGTGGGATTAGATTCTACTTATAGGTCAGGAAGAAATGCTTTAAGTAGGGTGGAACATGAGGCAAATTAGTATTCCCAGGTTAGGTGGCAACTTCAACAAAGGTCACCACAGATTTTTAAAGCAGGGAAAGACTAGAACACAGGATAGAAGAGGCTACATTTGCTGTCATTAGAAGGTCAGTGGGTGTTTAGTTTTGAGGTGAACAGAATTTTCCAAATTCTTCCAAGGATCACTTCTCCAAATTCCAGAATCTTAATTTTACCCAAGGTATGCGTTTTCACTTAAGAGACCTGGCAAGAATTTTAATTCAACCTATGCTGTAATTTAATAAGCCATAGGGTCAGACTCTGCTTTCTAGCTACCAACAGTCACGAGAAAGAAGATAATCTTTTAAAGCTAAAAATTTCCTGGTTCTCCAACCACACTGAGTGCATAATTTAAAGTTCTGAATTTTCCATTTCTCTTTTTAATCTCTCCAGTGCAGTACGAAGCAGCCAGTTCACCCCTAGTAATCCTGTCTTTAGACTTTGCCACCTTATCCCTCAGCTATCAAAACCATGTTTTCTATAGGCACTTCAAGCCAGGTGACTACAGGTAATAAATTCAGTAACTATTTTACCACCAGCCTCCGCAGATTATTATTATTCCATTATTTAATGTAGGTCGAGCCTTATTTCCTACAAACCCAAGTAGGTTAGACAGCACAACCTCAAACTCTACTATCAATCAGGATTTAGTCACAGATAACCTCTTAGGCTCTGTGCTACACTTCAGCCCTGGAAAAAAGCTACTGAATAAATCTTGAGACCTCCTCTGCATCAGGGAATCCTAATTTGGGCACAATCATGTTTATCAGCAAAACAAGCAGAAACTGAAGAAGGGGAACCTCTGCCTTACATAAGTTTCAAATTCTGTGCAGCCCACCTGATTGTAGAACCTGATCCTTCAATCTTCAGCAGATTCTGAGAGGTGCATATTTTAGCTTTTGTATCCCTCAGCTCAGGAAGTCACACGAGGGGGGCCACATCCCCCATAAATCCCAAAGCAAAATTCTAACAAGCTTGAAACAGATGACCTCACTTATTCTTGGTTTTGTAATAAATGTGGTTTCTGGATGCTTCATATTTACAAAATGTTAATGAGCTACATTCTGAGTCTAAAATCTGCTTAAGCACAATGTTTTTCCCAGCTAATTTCCAATGAGTTGGGACTGTATTACTTCTTGAACTTCCTTGTCTATGTGGTCAAGGCCTGAATTCTAAGCAAAACAAATTAACTTCTAGGGATTTGTAAACCGAAAGGTCCTATAAATATCCTTTAAAGAATGCTTAAATTTATTTAAAGAAGTTTTGGGGTAAAGTAGCATATGTCTCCATGGGAGGGATAAGAAAATAGTTCAGATACTACAGGTATTACACAGGGATATCATTTTCTTGAGTAGCTTCTTTTTTTACAAGCTTCTTAGAAAATACAGTGATCTTTTTATTTACATTAACTGACAAAGAAGGAAAATTATATCCTGATTAGGTACAGTAATTTTCTAAAACAATGAATATTAAAGTGATTTATGTGTAAGGGAAAACAAACTGGATGAGAGCATTCAAGCACACAGATGTCCCTATACAGCAGCAGGCCTATGCAAATAGAACCACATATGTGCAAATTCTCAGATGAGACCTGCACAACCACATCTCATGGTTTAATGTTTTTAATATATGGACAAATACAAGAGGAGAAAAATTTTATACTGTTTGTTTAGGTTAATCATTTGGGGTTTAAAAGCAAAAAGAAGTTGTGTAAAAATAGGTTCAATGAACTGAAATAAAAAGTGAGAGGAAACTAAAGGTTTTATAATCACTTTCAGGACCTAATAAATGTGCAAAGGCCAAAACTATTCAAAATTTAAAATGTCCTTAATTGTTCATTGCATTGGGAACATTCTAACAAAAACTTTGCAGCTAAAGCAGTCCATTCCCAAATGAGTATTTTTCTTTTCTTCTCTTTTCTCTTTTTTGCTTTTTAGGGCCACATCCTCGGCATAAGGAGATTCCCAGGCTAGGGTCAAATCTGAGCTGTAGCTGCTGGCCTATGCCACGGCCACAGAAACGCAGGATCCAGGCCATGTCTGAGACCTACACCACAGCTCATGGCAACACTGGATCCGTAACCCACTGAGTAAGACAGGGATCGAACCTGCGTCCTCATGGATGCTAGTCAGAGTTGTTAACCACTGAGCCACGAAGGGAACTCCATAAATGAGTATTTTTCAATTAACTCTTGCGCTCAGGGTGTGTCATTTGCAATTTATTTGCTTACATTTATATTCTAGATTTCTATAAATTTGCTTCACATATTACCCATTTGTATCGAAAGACAGGAAATTCAATTTCAAATCAAATTTAGTGTGAGAAGATTGTCAAAATCTGGATCTGGACATCATTGCTGGGAACTGTGTGTTCTGTGTTGCTTGGCTAAGCAGTGATGTAGTGGTCCTCTGGTCCCTATTTTGCCCTATTTCCTCATACTTTGTGGTTGTTTCCAGTCCGTGTGTGTTTTTAAATAACGGAAACCCCCTTTCTTAACATGACCTAAGGGTGGCCTTGGTACTTATATATCCAAAAGAATGGTTTACCACTATGGTATAAAAAATAAAAAAAGTTAAGAAGGGTAGGAAAGAAGAGACAAAAAAATCTGTTAAGAGAAAAGGGGAACCAATAGCACGGGATAATGAAATTCAGTGTTCAATTTGAAGAAAACATACACCATGTGTTTCTTGGATCTGCTGAGCGAAGCCATCGACAAAATCTCTTCTCCCAGCATATGGGCTTGAACTAACCTACCAACTTTCCAAAAAATTAATGTCTCCACCCAGCTACTCATTCCAGAGTTATAGTTATTGAGTCAAATGCCTTGGCCATTCAAAGAAAATTCCACAAGTAACAATTACTGTACTTGGCAGGAAGCCTGGTAATACCCAGCTAGAACTTTATATTTTTGTTGATTTAAAAATACATTTTTAAAATATTTTTCAGATTTATTGCTACTTAGGAAAGTGTATTATCAAAATATAAAGCGAAGAAAGAACCAAAATAAGTTAACTTAGGGTAATAAATACACAATGATATTCCAAATCAATATGCTACTAAATTATTACCTAAATATAATTGACTCCCTGTACCCAAATGGCCTATTCTCAAATAGTAAATAAAAGCAATTGGAATATTTGCTAAGTTTTATAGTGGGGGAAAAATGCCTGAAAATGGATTGTGTGTGCTTAATACAAGCCACATGACTTGACTTTAAAAAAAAAAGTTTTCTTGTTCTCATCCCTTTACAATATTCAACTCAGTTACTTAATATGATTCTCCCACTGTCACCCTTGCTCTCTCATCTTCCTCATTCCAGAGGAGGGAACCCTCTTATCAGTCCTTACCAATAGCTCTAGCTGCCTATAGGGACTTTCCCTGCTATGTGCAGCCTCTGTCAAGTTTATTCTCACTCAGTGCTTTAATTGCTCTTCTCGTAAGAATTATCTCATTCTGCATAGAAAGTTAGATCCATCCAGTAATCTTTTTTTTTCTCCTTGGAAGAAAACAAAGGGGTGAGGGAGGCTATAGTTACTTGCAAAGTAATTCTATTTTTCTGTTACACTTTCTCCCATCAGATCGTTACGCATCTTGACCAAGAGTAGAATGCCATGTGTGTTTGTACAACTCACCACCACCATTTCATCACATGCCAACAGGCTTTTCACCATCTTCTCTCTGGTCAGACAGGCTTCCCCTTAGGCACTCTGATAAGTGTACCATACTTATGTACATCTAAGTTTCTCCTAGAAAACTGGAAACAAAATGCATCAGCATTAGAATTTTAATGTTCACTTACCCTCCCAGGGTCCTTGTTTTCATAACATGAGGATGAAGGTAATTTCATAGAATATTTTCTATCATACAGGCAGTTGACTACCTGTGTAACAGAAAAAATTACACTCCTGCACCAGTAAAACAGAGGCAGTATGGAACCAAGCTGAGCAGACAGAGTTTGGGGGAATCAGAAGTGATCTAGAACAATTTGCCCCCTCCCCCCTCCCTCAGTACTATAAAATTTAGAAAGTTAGACAGCTGAAAAATCAGACCGGAGTTAAATAAGGGGGGAACTCCCAAACCTGGCACTCCTTTGGGCAAGACAGGGGCTCCTCATGGTAAGAAACCTCACTTTACAGCACACCACTTCAAGAGGCTGAGTCAGTCCTGCATATCCCTTCCTCCTTAAGTTTTCTCTGATCTGGGGTTTAGGTTCATTCACCTGCAATTCTGCAGGGCAGCTGTGTTCATCAACTGGTCCACCTCAACCCTGTTTAGCTTCACTGGCCACAAAAATTTGAGGGGATTCTGGAGCACAATAATAAAGACGAAGCCTATTTAAAGTTTTCTCAAGTCTAAGATTATTCTTTATGATCAATCATTTCTTCAGGAACTTGACCCAGACAATTCTGAGCCTGTATCATACTCTATTGCCCCCTACAGGATGACTCATTTTAGTGGTTTTCTGTATGAATGCAAAAGCAGAGTTTTTAACCCACTCATAGTTATGAGCTTGATATATGAATTCCAAAAACTCCATCTTGCCATACATTCATTCTAGACCAGTGAGAAAGTCTATTATGAAAAGGAAAAAAACTGTGTGGCTTTCAGCCACTAGACCTATAGACGATACTTTTCTGTCTCCAGGGAGGTCTACTAAAGCAGTTTTAAGGCATTTGCTAACCACACCTAAAATTCCATTTCTTCGGTTCCTGGTGAGACATCTCCTATGAATTTCTTAAATTCCTAGTGGCAAGTAGCCTGAATCACTAAATCCAGAAACTGATTTCAAATCTCTCAAAGGAAGCCATATTCTGAGGACAGGAGGTTTTTGGAGGCAGAGTAGAGATATTAAACTAATAAGGATATGTCTGCTATAATTTTTTTTTCTTTTAGGAATTATTGCCCAAAACTGAGAAAAATTCCAAGAAACTGAGAGTCTGTTGAGAATGGATTATATATCAAGTTCATAGATACCTAAGTAAATGCTGCCTAAGTCTAGTCCTACTTTTAGAGCATGCAGCTCCCAAAATTGATATTTTGCCTTAGTATTTCTCCACAACACTTCACTGGCTTTTGGTATGATTCTAAAAACCACTGGCACTCGTTCTCAGACCATTTCGTCCTTTCCATCTATTCTGTCAATAATTTGGCAGACAGGGGGTAAGTGTTTAATTCCAGGAATTATTATACACCAAGCTCAAAAATCACAAAATGTAGTCTATAACATATAACTCAAATAAAACTTGGACTCCATACCAGCCCAGCAGATCGTCAATTGAATATACAATGGTCAATCATTCTAACAGTAACTAAGCAATTAGAAACTTTATCCAGTGTCCAAGGAAAATGCCAAAATAGAGAGGACATACAGGACAGACCCAGTTTTCTTTAAAAAATCTATTCTGACATCACATTTACTCTCAATCTCTAGCCAATGTGAAATAAACATTGAATATTTAAGATACATTTCCATTCTCTTACAAAGTGCTATGGCATAGCTGCTCAGAAATTGTTGGAGTACCATCATAAAAGACACACCTTTTTGTTAAAGATGATTCAATATAATGTGGTATATTTAACAATAGTTTATTTAGTGGTCCCTTAGTATCACACACAAAAAAATGTATTATTTACTTTGAGAAATAATAACTTGATAATACACATTTATTTGTAAGGAAATGAGTAAATGTCAATTTTTCTCACTAGTTCTTTATATATCTGATTATCAGTACAGAGTTACAGCACAGTAAAAATATATTGGTAAATAAAACAGTACCTTCTGTTTCTTTATTCTTTGTTCCTATATTTTTAGGGGATATTTTTCTCTTGTGAAAGCAAGACTTTGATGGAGACACTTAGAAAAGCCTGTTTGTGTATATACGTGTTAATACAAGCAAAGTCTGCTGTAGTAATTTGTGAATTTCCTCTGTGGTTTGCTTGAACGATCACTAAATGATCATTTAGCACTTCTCATATGAAAACATCACCATTTGGATTGCAGCTGGAGCTGCTCTTTGCCAGGGCCTTGATATTTTCAAGAACTAGTTGCAGCATTTTTAAGAGCCCCATTTCAATGTCCATGTATGCATTCTGCCACATACACCTTGAAATTCAGTGTTAGATCACCTTAAAGTATTTTTTCTCCTCATCTTATTCACAATTCACCATGCCATCATTGTTGAGATGCCTAAACACCATTTTCTACAAAGGGCAGCTCATAAAATAACTAGATTCCTAAGAAAATTTGAATAACTGCTCAGTTAAATAAATTATTCTATTTACAAATAAATTAAATGGGAAAACTCAAACTGTTTAGTCTACTGTAAAACTGTTGTGTTTACAAATAAGTTACCCTTACCCATTTAAAATTAAGAAATGAGTAGATCTTGGTACACGTAAATGTGATGGACTGACTAAAGCCAGTTTGGTGTGGTCAAGTATTGGGCAAGACTCCCCATTCACCTCCGCCAAGACCTTGTCATTTTAGCGAGATTAAGGTTCTAATTGCCTCAGCCTAAGACCTCTCTGGAGCAGACACTCTGCCATTCTGGTTAAATTACGCCCATTTCTCTCCCAACTGAATAAATACTTAAGTTCCCATGCTGAGACAGCTGAAGTGACTTTTCATTTGGCACACTGATTCTGGGAGTGTAATACATGTTTGTTGAAACCATGCTAAGTCAGGACAAAGTATTTTTACTTTTACTACTTATTAACATGTATTGAGAGCAGATATTGTATTTGGTCCATGCACAGTACATAAAGGAAGTCATCATTCCTACAGATAGAAATAAATAACTTGGATAAATACATTACGGATGAAATTTATATCATTATGAAACCTATCAATCAATTGGGAATACAGATATTGAACACATAGTTACAGGTAAGGCCAGTTTTACAATGCACTACACTATGTATGTGCAAAAAAGAATTAGCAGACCTTGTCTTGGGGTTAAAGGAAAGTCTCCAGAAAGAAAGGACATTTGAACTGAGACTTGAAAAATGAAGTAAAGCTGGCTAGCTAAAGAGGAGAGCAAACAGTAATTCATGAGAAAAACACAGATGGCAGAGCGTAGGACAGTTTGGTCTGGAAATTGCAATGAACAGCAGCAATATAAAGGAGGTGGGGCTGAGGGGATGTGGGGGTGGTGGTAGCAGGGAACCTGCAGAAGTTGGCAAGAACAGAGTCCATTAGGCCGTAGCAGGGATTTTCTACCCTAAGGGCAGTTAGATTCTCCTAAATTGTTCTGATGACAGGAATGGCATGGTTGTATGTACGTTTGTGAAAATGGAAGATGTGAGTGGTGGGCAGGGGTGAATGTGGGGAAATTGGTTAGAAGGCTATTGCCTGAGAGAGAAATAACTGGTGACTTTGTTAGGGGTGTCTGAAATGGAGATGGAGAGAAGCAGAAATGTTAAAGGCGGTCCAATGGACCGTATTTTAAAGTGGATTGGTTATTGGGCCAAAGGACAAGGTGATCTGCTGGATGACTTCCAAGCTTTTGGATTAGCCAGCTGGGTTATGTTTACCAAGATAAAGAATGATAAAGAAAAAAATTGCTTCAGAAAAATAAACATGTTATTTAATATATTAGAAGTGTTAGAATAAACACATATATCAATGCATTAACATTAATTTAAAAATTATTTCCTTTTTGTCTGTGAGTATACAACTTGCTCCTGACTTCTCTTATACAGTTCTTATTAATTCTGTAATGGATTGAATGTATTTAATAAATACAGAAAATACACATTTTTTTTTCCAGGAGAAGAATGGGTTTATTATTACTTGCAGCAAGTAAGGACAACAGCATGGATCTTTCCCAAAGCAGTGTCTCCCCAAATAGCAAAGCCAGGGAAGTTATAAGCTAAGCCTACACGATAGTCATGAAAAGGCTTGAGCAGAGAATTCAGTATAGAATTGGGGCAAAGGTCAAGAGAGTTCAAGCTTCAGTTGTTTGCAGTGAGGAGGGTCTACCTAATCATTCCATCCTCCACCTGGTTGGGGGCCTTAGTTTCTGCAGAACTCAAAGACATGTATGATATTATTCTGTATATTTCTGTGGAGGAAATAGAACTTTGTTTCATAGCTCACATTATTTTTTGACTGCTTTTCCTTTGCTCCTTCATTCCCTTATTTCCTTTAAGATAATTAAATACTGGGAGTTCCCATCGTGGTTCAGTGGTTAACGAATCCGACTAAGAACCATGAGGTTGCGGGTTCGATCCCTGGCCTTGCTCAGTGGGTTAAGGATCCGGCGTTGCCGTGAGCTGTGGTGTAGGTCGCAGACGCCGCTTGGATCCTGCGTTGCTGTGGCTGTGGCGTAGGCCGGCGGCTACAGCTCCGATTAGACCCTTAGCCTGGGAACCTCCATATGCTGTGAATACGGCCCTAGAAAAGGCAAAAAGACAAAAAAAAAAAAAGATAATTAATTACTGAGTCCTGTTCAAGCGCAAGCATGGTGGCTTGGCTTAGATCACAAAATGGCTTAGGCCAAAAATGGCTTCTTTTATGTTAAGAAAACCATCTTTGGTTCTCTTTCTCCAGGGATCCCCTACCCTATCTGCTTACATGTTTGGTCTTTGTCCAGAGTTTCTAGCTCACAGTTCCTAAAACTCTTGGAATTTCCTCAGTAATGGGAGCATCTTTTGTTATAATATTTTGTCTCTTATCCTCAATTCCATTTCATTCTTATGGCTTATCTTAGAGACATAAGGATGAACTGGATGTCCTGTTATTCATAACAAGAGCCTTTCCACAAAAGCTGGGTTATGCTAATTTTTGTGAAGTACCTAAGGACGGGTGCAGGTTGCCACCTGAAGTTTCACTTCCTCCCTCTCATCTCAGGGAGAGAGGAGAAGGGTTGAAAGATCTTGAGAGGAAAAGAGTTTAAAGAATTTTATATTTCTTTTTGATTTTTATTTTATTTTTTATTTTTTTAATTAAATAATTAATTAATTTTTGCCTTTTGTCATTTTAGGGCCACACCCGTGGCATGTGGAGGTTCCCAGGTCTAATCGGAGCTGTAGCCACTGGCCTACCCGCAATGCAGGATCCCAGCCGCATCTGTGACCTACACCACAGCTCACAGCAACGCTGGATCGTTAACCCACTGAGCAAGGCCAGGGATCGAACCCGCAACCTCATGGTTCCTAGTCGGATTCGTTAACCACTGCGCCATGACGGGAACTCCTGATTTTTTTTTATTAATCACCATAATTAGTTGTGAAAACAGAATAACCACTCAGCTGAGCCAAAGGATTGTAAATAGTATACGTATTATTTTAAGGCACCACGTTTGGGGATGGTTTGTTAAATAGAAACAGTTAACTGATATGTACTATTTTTTCATTATCTACTTTCTAAAATCATTCATATATGATCATTCCTTGTGATCACATAGAATCATACTTTTTCTTCTATTTACATCCACCAGGTTTCTTTTGCAGTCTTTTATTATTCTCCTCCTAAAATCTTTTTCCCTTTTTTTTTTGGCTGCACCCATGACATGTGGAAGTTCCCAGGCCAGGGATTGTACCCTCGCCACAGCAGCAACCCAAGCATTCTGCAGTGACAATGCTGCATCCTTACTTGTCCCGCTGTGCCAAGAGGGAACTTCTCTGCTCCTTATTCGTTTTTTTCTTTTTAGGGCTGCACCTGAGGCATAAGGAAGTTCCTGGGCTAGCTAGGGATAGAATTGGAACTGCAGCTGCAAACCTAAACCACAGCTACAGCCAAGCCAGATCCAAGCTGCATTTGAGACGTACACCACAGCTTGTGGTAACATCAGACCCTTAACCCACTGATCAAAGCTAGGGACCAAACCCACATCCTCATAGACACCATGTCAGGTTCTTAACCCATTGAGCCACAACAGAAACTCCACCCACCTTAAATCCTAATTAAAACAGTTTTTAGGAGAATATAGAGTCAATTTATAAAGCCACTTGTATTTCTATAAACTAGCAACAAACAACAAAAAATTAAGATTAAATATTTTCATTTACAATCATCTCAAAGCACATAAAATACTTATGTATAAATTTAACAAAAGAAAAGCAAAGCTTCTACGCTGAGCATTGCAAAACAATGCTGAAAGAAATTAAAGACCTGAATACATGTAGTGTATACCATGTTCATGGAATGGAAGATTCATATTGTTAAAGTATAAATTGTCCCCAAACTGGTCTAGAGATTCAATGCAGCTTCAATCAGAATTCCAGTAGTTTTTAAGGCAGAAATTGTCAGGCTGTTTCTAAAATGTATATGGAAATGTGAAGAACCTAAAACAGTCAAAATAGTTTTGGAGGACTTTCATTTCCCAATTTCAAGACTTATTATAAAGTTATAATAAGCAAGACAGTGGACAGTGTGGTAATGACATGGGAATAAGTGAACAGATCAGTGAAAAAGAATAAGAAGCTGAGAAATAGAACTGTACATATAGCCAAACCGATTTTTGTCTTGGAGAAATCGTCTTTTCAACAAATTATGCTGAGTCGACTAGATATCCATGTGAAAAAAAACCCTCAACTCCTGTCCCATACTATACCCCAAAGTATTTTTAAATGGATCATAGACCTAAAAATAAAGCTTAAATCATAAAGCTTCTAGAAGAAAACATGTCAAAAATCTTGTTGACTTGGATTGGAAAAAAGATTTCTTAGGATACAAAAGGAAAATAAATTGATCAGCTGGATTTTATAAAAATTACAAACTGCTAAATGTCAAAAGACATTAAGAAAATGAAAAGGTAAGTGCATGGATGGAGAAAATATTTATAATACATATGTCTCATATAAATCTTTTTTCAGAATATATAAAAAATTCCTAGACCCTAATAAAAATATAAGAAAAATTTGGGTAAAAAATTGAATATATATTTCATAAATGTGTAGCACACCAAAAACAGTGTACATGAAAGAATACCTCAAATTGATAGAACACTGCAAACTGCCTATAATGGAAAAAATAAAAATCATTTTAAAATAAAAAAATAAAATAAGAAAAGAAGGAATATCTCAAAACCATAAGTCATTAAGGAAATGAAAATTAAAATAACAATGAAATATTACTTCATACCCAATGGCTAAAACAATAAAGACTGAATTATCATGGGCTGACAAAAATGTGGAACAACAAGATCTCTATACGTGGTTGATGTGAATGTAAAATAATATAACTACTTATAAAAGTATTTGATAAATACTTATAAAATTAAACATGTACTTAACTCAAAAGATGCAGGAATTCTACTCCTAGGTATTTACCAAAAAATAAATGACAAGCCCATAGAATGTCTTATAGATGAATATTCAAACTTTTTTATTCACAATAGTCCCAGACCGGAAAACAAACAAATAAAATATACTATGTCCACAGCATGAAACACTATTCATTATGAAAAACAACTGAACTGCTGGTTGAGCAACAACTTGGATGAATCTTAATAGACATGCTAAGCAAAAGAACAGACACAAAAGGATACCTGCTGTATAATTCTTACTTATATGAACTCCTAAAGTCCTAAAGCAGATAAAATAAATCTAGGTGAAAAAAAAAATCACAACTGTGGTTTCCTGGGGTAGGGGTGGAGTGGACTCATGGAAATGTCATGGAATGATGGGAATAGTCTATTATCTCGATTGTAATGCTGATTACAAGGCATATCCATTTGTTAAAATTCATCAAACTGTGTCTTTAAGTTATGCATCTTATTTTATGTAAATTTTATCTCAATAACGTTGATTTCTTTTTAAAGAAACGTCTTGCCTGAAAGTAAAAAAATAGGAACTTTAAAAACTAAATAATGTCCCCTTTTCCATGTTTAGAGAAGATGCCTTTCTGCACGATTGTTTATATACAAATAGTCTTTGTTGACTTTTAATTGTAATGTCCAAGTACCAAACAGTAACTAACAACAATTATCATCTTAGTGCCTAATATAAGCTAGATTCTCTGCCATATCCTTGCAAACGTTTCATCCTCACAACAATTCTGCAAGATAAGTCTTATTATTTTTATTTTCAATTGAGAAACTTGCATCTCAGAATAGTTAATTGATCCAAGAACTCCCTGTTAGTAAACAGCAGAGGTAACAGCTGTCCAAGGACTGCCTGTCTCCATCACCCAGTAAACTTGTATGTCACACTCATCCCAAAGCCATTTACCAATAGGCACTAAATAGTCATTGCTGGTCTACTCATTTGATTGGTCTGGGCACAGCCTCCTTGTTATGTAAACTTCAGTGAGTCACTAGGCCACATTTTCCAATAATTAAAACAAAGGAAGAAAACGAAAGAAACTAATACTTACCTTCTTTCTACTTCACAAGGCAAGAGTAATATAATGTTTATAAAAGGATTAACCTGGGGTTCAAGATCTAGCTCTGTCAATTTTTAACTGAGCATGTTACTTACTCTATCTAAGGTTCTATTTTTTTTAATCCATAAAACAGAAGTATTAATAACTACCTCAGGGTTGTGGTGAGGATAAAATGAGCTAGTACATTTAGGGACTTTGTACTGTGCCAGTAACATAGCAAATGACAAGAAATAGAAATGCTTATTATTAATGAGAAGACAGGTATTGTCCTTTAAAGAGGGTGACGAAGTTATTTTTCTTATTACTGCTTATTTCCTTATTGAAAAGGCCCTAAGTATTCAACTCATTTATGTGGGCATGAGAGATTCCTTCGTCAAAGATCATTTTGAGGTTTTATACATTCATTTAAGATTTTTACTTAATATTCATTTAATATTTTTATTTAATCAATCCATTTAATATTTTTCTTTTTCTTTTTATTTTTTTGTCTTTTTGCCTTTTATGTAGAGCCGCCCCCGCGGCATATGGAGGTTCCCAGACTAGGGGTCTAACAGGAGCTGTAGCTGCCGTCCTTCACCACAGCCACAGCAACGCGGGATCCGAGCCGCGTCTGCAACCTACACCACAGCTCACGGCAATGCCGGATCCTTAACCCACTGAGCAAGGCCAGGGGTCGCACCCGCAACCTCATGGTTCTTAGTCAGATTCGTTAACCACTGAGCCACAAAGGGAACTCCCAATCCATTTAATATTTTCAAATATGCCATGGTATGATAGGCTCTTGTGTTAATTATTGGCAAAAACTTGCACAGACCACTGATAATAAAGTATGAAAGATATGTCGTTGGCAGAGAAGCCTGTCTTGTTCCCATAAATAGACCAAAATAGTGGTTAAACTGTTCAGTGCCATTATGTGACTTACAGGAGACATAGTTCCCTCAGGTTTTATGAGCCTCAATTTTTCTTTTTATCTGCCACCTTCTGGAAAGATGGCTGTGATCCATGAAATAGTTGAAATGTAAGAAAAGAAAATATGTAGACACCAAAGAAACCCATGTTTACAACAATATACTAACTATATAACTATATAACTAACTGGGCCTGCATTAAAAATCTCTCACAGATTCAAGAGTCATTACATAGGTCTTTGATTCTTTGTTTAAGGTGCTATATAATCTAGAAGAAGTGAGATGGTAGAATTAAGCAATGTTTTAATAACAGGAAGAGAAAGAACAATGATTCTCAAAGTTGATTCTGCAAGGATTAGTAAAACAGGTGTTCACCTTTAGAGTCTCATCAAAATCCTTCTTCACTCTGCCTCTACTCCAAATATGAGTAACACCCTCAAATGTTCTGAGAGCTACTGTTTTACAGCAGAGAGAGGAAAAAATAAAACTCCATATAATTTGCATTAGTTTCTTAGTAATCTATGCTCTTGCTCCTCCTGAGTGCTAATTGAAGGTAGTACACTTTGGGTTAAGTTAAAGCAGAAGGATGACAATCTAATGGTGAACTACAAACACAGTTATGTGACAAGTACATGAGGGAGATGCCTTACTTAAGTAAAGATGTTCTCCAGACCTCTATCCTAGAATCTCAGAGAATCGCATGCAGGTTACAGTAAATAATTTTTAGGGTTCTGAGACAGTGAAGCTGAAGCCAGAAAAAGCTGAGAAGCAGCAAATACGGCAGGGCATGCACCAAAGAGCATACTTCATTGTATTAATTAAAAACAGGAATGACCCTAGACACCTCTTTGTCATTGGATAGTCCATCAGGTCCAATCAAATCACTTGGACTTCACTTGTAGGCAATCTTGCCAATTGGCTGACCCTTGATTTTTGTGGTCAATATAACAAAATTACTTTGAACTCTGATTATCTGAATTTCAAAGACCCATTCTCCTATCATAACTTCAACCCCTCTCATTTTCCTATTTTGTTATAGTCAGTAACTCAATCACATATGAATATGCATTAAAGACACTAGAAAGAAATATTTTTGCATTCCCTAGTGTTAAGCTCCACTTTTCCATTCCCTAGGTGGCCCTAGGAGATGGGTAACCAAACAAGGTATATTTAAAATTCATTATTTCTGGAATTCCTCTATCCAGTCTGTTTACAGATTTTTATTATTATTATTATTTCAGTCTTGACACACAGACAAGTGTGTACCAGCTGTCTCCTTTTTATATTTGGGCAAGTACCTGGAAGTGGTATGTGGCAGAAGACAAATACGAGGATAAAACAAATGCACATTGTTGGCTTCAAAACTAACAGACTCCTCTCCTCCATTTTATTCCAAGTAAAAAGACTTCTGGTTCGTGCTGTTCCCCTTTCTAAATTACCTTTAAAAATGTGCTCAGAGTCTTCATTCACCTCTCAATACAGCTCCCTCATGTTGGAAATCATATCTACATCTTTTCTCAATCATGTTTCACTTCCACATCTCTAACTTCCCACTGTCTTTGTTGATCTTATTTTCTGTGACATTTTCAAACTACACGGCACCAAAGCACATATGGGCATTAGCCTACCAATGGACAACATTTGTGTGAGCTTCCTGAGCCCCAAAGAATCTATGCTCAATTCACTCTGTCGACTATGGCATTAGTGTTATGGCTTTCTACCTAACTCTATTTTACATTCATATGAATTATCCAGCAAATATATAGTTTTCAAATATTAGAATGCAGACTTATGTTTACTTTCACTTCTTGATCAGTGAGGAAGACACTGCAGTTTAAATTCTTGATATCAATAGCCTAGAACCTTGAAAATAGGTCCCAGCTCTCTTATTTTTATGCTATATATTGCAGAATTGTCCACCCTAAGAAGTGTCAGCTATGGATCTTACTAAAACTAAAGGCAAAGTTTTTTTTTTTTTTTTTTTTTTTTTTTGCTTTTTAGGGTTGCACATGTGGCATATGGAAGTTCCCAGGCTATGGGTCTAATCAGAGCTGTAACTGCCGGCCTACATCACAGCAACACCAGATCTGAGCCGTGTCTGCAAACTATACCACACATCATGGCAATGCCAAGTCCTTAACCCACTGTGCAAGACCAGGGATCGAACCCACATCCCCGTAGATACTGGTTGGGTTCGTAACCTGTTGACCCGCAACAGGCACTCCCAAGGCAAAGGAATCTTGATGTAGCTGCAGTTATTATTATAACTATTAGTGATTATTTCACTGTTGAGTAGAAGCAACCATAGTTTCTCAACACAGTAGTTTTGTGACTGAACAGAAGGCACAATATGTGGCTAGGCTGTCTCTTGCAGGGTTTGCAAACATTTTCAATTGTCCCCAATGTGCTAGCCACATGTTTGTTTTCAGCTGGCTGAGTCCTAAGACAAGAGTTTAGAGAAAGTAGCAGAGAGAGAAAACCAACTAAGCATCTCATTAGGAAGTATGACAAAGGGTAATATACTCCCTCTGCCCCAAAGTAGTATGTTTAAAAGAAAAGAAATAGTGTACACATTACTATTCTCATTAATTACTTTACTCTGATAAGACATTTTTAAGTTGGAGCAAAGTTTTAAAAAATGCAAAACTTCATTTAGCCATAGTTTTTTTGTTTGTTTGTTTTTTAAAAGGCTATACTTGCAGCATATGTAAGTTCTTGAGCAGGGACTGAATCTGAGCTGCAGCTGTGACCTATGCTGTAGCTGCAGCATTGCCAGATCCTTTAATCCACTGTGCCGGGACAGGGATGGATCCCAAGCCTCTGCAGCTGACTCAAGCTGCTGCAGTTGGATTCTTAACCCACTGCATCACAGCAGAAACTCCTCAGCCATAAATTTTGGTAATGAATTAACCAACCGATGTTCATTGAGTGCTCAGGTGTGCAAATCACCATTATAGTATACTCACTTCACACTATAACTATGTTCAAGAAATACTAGTAAAACAAATAAAGGTATACTGAATTTCTGATGGGGAATATGTAAAAAGGGGAAATAGTCTGTAGACTCTCACACATAAAATATATCCAAAGTTATAAAGTCCGACTAAAGGAGTTATTCAAATAAATATTAATAATCACAATGAAACATTATAGCAAATGAATTGAAAGTAACTGGAATTACTTGGCTATTCACAAAATGAGAAATTTTAAAACTAGGAAAAATACTTTAGAAATGATTTGGGTTAATCCTTGAATCCTACATATAACTAAGAGCAGGGAAAGTAAGTCAGTTGTCCAAAGATACACAACCTTTTTTTCATGCAAATGTCAGGATCGAAAGCTAGAGCATTTTATATAAGATTCAGAAAAAACTTCCTATCCTCCCATTAGGGGTCACCCTGGTCAGCCACTCTGACAATCTGAACTCTGTAGCAGAGTTTTTCCCTCAGCAATGTGTGGTCAAGCCCTAGCAGTTGTGGGCTTCCTTTTTTCTGGGGAACGAGCTGTTCATGGGTGAATACAGAGCATTTTTCTGATGAGAGATAATTATATTCTCTCCCTTCCTGCTTCTCCTATAATTTGGCCTATCCACCATCCAAATTATATACACCTGCTTCTTCTTTTTACTCCATCTTCTCTAAGTGGGTTCAGAGATTGAATAGTTTAAGTCTATACAATGCAGCAAGTCTATAAAATGACAGCTAGAGATGCCTCTGATCTTTATACAGAGGGATGGCACTGTTAATCTTCTATCCAAGAGATTTGCACTTGAGTTTTTATCTTTATCACTTAAGTAATAGGTGTGGCAATCCACTGGCAAGCTTTCATCTGATAGCCCTTTGTGACCAAGGATGCTGTGTGGTCACCCGCATAGAAAATCTAACTTGACTCAATAAGAGCCAAATCTATCATCTTGGATTAGGAATCATGAGATCTGATTGCTTCAAAGAACCAGCCATGCCCCGCCCTCCAACCCTTGGCCCTCCTGGCCACCTCAGTGTCAGTCAGGGTTCCTGAGTGGCAAAACAGCATACCCTGACTGATCACACTAAGTCACAAAGGAATGCAGTGAAAACATGGAAGGAAAAGCTGAAGCACCAGGTGTTGGAAGGTACTGGCCTAAAACACCTTAAGGGGAATCTACATAGCAAGAACTCATAGAAACTTTCTTTGCTAGAGGGAAGAGTGGGCTCCAACATTTCTGACCTTGGTGTACTTCTGCTCAAGATCTGAATTCTAAGGAGATGGCTTGATTAGCCACACTTGAATCTCAGCATGACCAATGCTTAAAGTAGGGGTAAGTCTCCTTAATGCTAGTCCCACTTTTGCAACTGCGGAGGGAAAGTGTCCCAAAGGAAAATACATTTGTTCTAACCAGAAAAAAAAAAAAAAAAGTGAAATGGGTGCTGCGCAGAGGTCCACTAAATCAGCAGAGGTCAACCAAAAGGTGGTTAAACACAGAGACCAACAGTGATAGGTGAATACTGAAGTATATCTACACAATAGAAGAATCAATGATGATACCAATAAAAAGCTTAAAAAGAACTGGTTCTGAGTCTAGTTCAAAACAACAACAACAACAAACTGTTAATTTTTTTTTTCCCTTGAAATGCTTCCAGCACTGCCCAAACCCTGAGTGGTATGTGAATAACTGGTCTATTAAGCACCTCTTTCCAGTCAGCATTACCTGCTTCTTACCCACATCCTCCTACCCATTTTCCTCTGACCACTTCCATTCCCTTCTCTTTACCAAAATCTGAAACCTAAGGCTGTTTCTTCCTTCAGCAACCCCTTTGTTCAACTTGTAAGATCAATCAAACACCAGGATCAAAAGTAAGTATTCTTTACTGACTTTTCAAGATTTACCAAAAGGCGATTTGATATTAGAAAAAAAAATCCAAAGTCAAACTTCCTTATTAGACATCTGAAGAGAAAAAAGTCAGATGAAATGCTTATTTGAAACTGCCTTACTGAGTGTTCTACAGGCAGGCTTGCTCTAGCTCTCTTTACTCAAACTTCCCGATAGACATTGGAAATGAAAGATGGTTCTTCACTTCCACTCAAAGTACAAATCAGGCCGGCATTTTTAAAAAGAGACAGGTTTATTCTCTGCTTCAGTGTGAGTTGGCTCTGTTCCCTGTAAAATTTCACTTTTGGTTATTAAAATATTCACTGTAGGAAATAAATTTGTAACCCATTTCTCATATTACCTACACAGAGAAAAACAAAATTTGATATCTTGAGGCTTATTTGCTGAGGGCGCTTCCCATAAAAGCGAGGAGTGTGCATTGGGAAATTTGTCTGGTTAACTCCTTATGGATAAACGTTAGTCACAATCGTCCCTCCGCCCACCCCTTCCCCCCTCCCTGACTCTCGCCCCCAGCACCCTCCCCACCTCCTGACTTCCCGCCTCTCCCGGGCTGGTGACTTAATAGCATTTTTCTTCGTGCATATTTTGGCTTCGCCCCATGGCCTGGCTGCCTTCGCCTGTCTGAGTCTTTTGAAATTCCTGCATGTTCGCCCCAGATTAAGCCGAGTGTGTCTCAGGATGTGTGTTCCGTTTTGTTCTTTCCCCTTAACGTTCCCTGTGCAACGTGTCTGGGGGGAGGAGGACACGACGGG
Source organism: Catagonus wagneri (assembly GCA_004024745.2). Lineage (NCBI taxonomy): Eukaryota > Metazoa > Chordata > Mammalia > Artiodactyla > Tayassuidae > Catagonus > Catagonus wagneri. Next base: position 39,920,703 of record PVHT020004020.1, on the reverse strand, counting down.
GAGGGGAGGGAGGGGCAGAGGCGAGGAGCTGTCCGCCTTGCACGTTTCCAATCACATTACGTGAACAAATAGCGGAGGGGCGGCTGGGCCAGAACGGCTTGTGTAACTTTGCAAATGTGCCAGAAAGTTTAAAATCTCTCCTCCTTCCTTCACTCCAGACACTGCCGTTCGCTGGGGCCGCCGCGCCGCTCCCCGTTGCCTTCCAGGACTGGGAAAGAGGAAAGAGGCGAGTGCCACGTCCCAGCAGCCGCCTTTACTGGGAAGGGTCTGCAACCACCCTCGGCATTGCTTGGTGGGGACTGAGATACCAGCGCACTCGGCCCGCCGCCGTGGTTGAAGATTTCTCCCTCCCTCACGTGATTTGAGCCTCGTTTTCCTTTTCTCCGAGTTACGTCCTCCGGGAGCGGGGTCAATCCAGCAAAGGGAGCGATGCGCTTCGCCTGGACCTCACTCCTGCTCGGGTTGCTGCAGCTCGGCACTCCGGTGCGCTGCGCCCCGCCGGCCACTGGCCAGCAGCAGCCCCCTCGCGAGCCGCCGCCAGCTCCCGGCGCCTGGCGCCAGAAGATCCAATGGGAGAACAACGGGCAGGTGTTCAGCCTGCTGAGCCTGGGTTCACAGTACCAGCCACAGCGCCGACGGGACCCTGGCGCCACCGCCCCAGGCGCAGCCAATGCCACCACCCCGCAGCTGCGCACGCCAATCCTGCTGCTCCGCAACAACCGCACTGCTGCGGCGCGGGCGCGGACCGCCGGCTCGTCGGGAGCCACCGCCGGCCGCCCCAGGCCCACAGCCCGGCACTGGTTCCAAGCTGGATACTCGACGTCGGGTGCTCGCGACGCTGGGGCCTCGCGTGCCGATAACCAGACGGCACCTGGAGAGCTCCCGGCGCTCAGTAATCTGCGGCCGCGCAGCCGCGTGGACGTGGACGGCATGATGGGCGACGACCCATACAATCCCTACAAGTACACCGACGACAACCCTTATTACAACTACTATGACACGTACGAAAGGCCCCGGCCTGGGAGCAGGTATCGGCCCGGATATGGCACAGGCTACTTCCAGTACGGTAAGCACCCCCAAGTCGCCGGAAAACCCACGCACCCCTTTCCCAACTCTGCGGCTCCCCGACGTGGCTGCCTGGGCGCGGCAGGCCTTAGAACGTGCAGATCCCATCCCTCCCCCTGCGCCTACAGAGGCAGCCCAGGAATCTGGTGCAAACCGCGCGCCTGGCCCCTCCTGCTTCCTTTCCACTTTAACATTGCAGCCCAGGCCATCCCCATTCCTCTGTTACCCGAAACCCGACACCTCAGTCTCAGTGGGTGAAGGGTGATGAGTAAGGGTCGTGGAGTAAGGGGCAAAGGGGGGAGCCTCCAAGTTGTCTCACCTCTTTGCGCTTTGCCTGCTAACTTTTAGGTCTTCCTGATCTGGTGCCTGACCCTTACTACATCCAGGCATCCACGTACGTGCAGAAGATGTCTATGTACAACCTGAGATGCGCTGCGGAGGAAAACTGCTTGGCCAGGTACTATCAGAGATCTTCCAGCCCATCTCCCGTGTCTTGGTTCTGGGGGCGCCGCGCAGGTGCTTGGTTCTGACCACTCTTCTTCAGTGCAGACAAGATTTGGGAGGTGTGATGAGAGCTGGGAAGTAGAACGCGATCTCCTAAAAATGCTGACCTGGATGGAGAGTTAAAATTTTGAAGATTTTTGGGGGTTCTCTCTTTCAAACAGTGGCACAAGTCAGGGAGATGAAGCAAACCCTCAAAAAAAAAAAAAAAAAAGTGGGGGTGCCTCCTATTTTCCCAAAGATCCTTCAACTCTGGAGCCAACCATTTCTAATAATGTCCTATTAAACTAGTGTACAATAACATGGGAAAATATTGTGCTGGAAGAGCTTGTTAATGCCCCCTTAAAAGATTGGGGCCACTGACTCAGTGTGGCACCCCTCTTTGGGTGCTACGGTTTTTTTGTTTGTTTGAAGCCACAATTAACTTAGTTGTTTTGGTATTACTTCAGCCAGAATAAGAACATGAGGAAGAACTTTGTTTTTGCATTAGTCCTAAAATAAAATCTTAGCAATTTGGGGAATGGAATTCCTTGAGTTTGCTGCTGGGAAACCAGCAGAGGGAGCAAATGATGTTTGGCTAGGATGCAAAGAATTTTTTAAAAATATGAAATAAGGTCACCAATAGTATCTGGAATATATACTCACACAAGATACATTAGAAAAAAACAGTAATGTTTATTTTGTGAATTTCTTCCACTTTGACTCCTGTCAGGCTAAAAGAAAAGAAGAAATCCAAGCTCATCATTTTCATTCTTGGAAATCTTGCATTAATCACACCACTGCACTCCCTATGATATTATTACAGTAATGTCGCTGTTTTAAAGATAGTTAATAAAGTATTTATCTAAACCTTTTTTTTTTTTCCTTTTTAAGGCCGCAACTGTGGCATATGGAAGTTCTCTGGCTAGGGACCTAATGGGAGCTGTAGTCACTGGCCTACACCACAGCAAGAGCGACTTGGGATCCAAACCACGTTTGTGACCTACACCACAGCTCACAGCAATGCTGGATCCTCCCTGAAAGAGGTCAGGGATCGAACCTGCGTCCTCATGGATACAGTCTGGTTCCTTACCACTGAGCCACGATAGTAACTCCTAAAGTATTTATCTAATGTGGGTGCACTGTTTTACAGTTGTTTCTCCACTTGCTATCTTGTTTAATCAACTGTTCAAAAAAATGTAGGCAAATGCCCTGGCCTTTGGGAGCTGGTAGCCTAGTTAAGGGAAGAGGGTAGTCACCATTACAAAATAGAAAGGATTTAGGTCCAGCTTTGTCTTTAGTTAATATTCTGTAAAAACAATGTTTCTTTTTTCAAAATCACAGCTCGGCATACAGGGCAGATGTCAGAGATTATGATCACAGGGTGCTGTTAAGATTTCCCCAAAGAGTGAAAAATCAAGGGACATCAGATTTCTTACCAAGCCGACCAAGATATTCCTGGGAATGGCACAGTTGTCACCAGTAAGTGGATGGGCCTCCTGGGGTATTTAAAAAGTTGCTTTTTCATTTGGATAAGAAAAATTCTTACACAAAGGGAGAAGATTAAAATTTGTCGTTAGGATAATACATCAACTACTATATCGTATTTTTTAATTGGAAACTTTAAGCCCAGCTTATTAAAACTGTTGACAAGATACAGCAACTGGCTTCACTAGAATTTTACTCCAATATAATACAGGTAAGATTTCTAAAAAAAGCTATTACAGTCAAGATCATCTACAGTTACTCAGCATTTAATACTGCTTAATAAAGACCACACATTATGAAAGGGATTCAGATTTCATTTTGCAAGAGAGATGTAGATGATACAATACATGAATGGAGAAGGATCTGTCTCTATCTTTTATTTCTTTTCTTTTTAATTTCTCTTTAGGGCTGCAATGTGCAGCATATGGAGGTTCCCTGGCTTGGGGTTGAAACATAGCTGCAGCTGAGGCCTATGCCACAGCCAGGGCAACCTTGGATCCAAGCCACATCTGCGACCTATGCTGTAGCTTGCAGCAATGCTGGATCCTTAATCCACTGAACGAGGCCAGGGATCGGAACTGCATCCTCATGGATACTAGTTGGGCTCTTAACCTACTGAGGCACAATGGGAACTCCAATCTCTTGAAAAGCATGTAGCAAACCCAAGATAACTGCTTGTTTTGTCCCAAAATTTAAATATTTTCAGATAAGCTAATTCCATAGTTTGACTTGGTAACTTGCCTACAAATTTATTGCCAGGGAATCCTGTTGTGTGTCCTCAAACTTTCTGCAATACAAGCCATTTCTTCTTGTTCTTTCCTTACATGAGATGGAAAGCTCAGAACCTTCACTTCAATGAAATGAGAAAAATAGATATAAGCACCTAGTTTGCCGATAAAAAATAATTATTTTATTTCTAAATAAAAGTTTGTACCAACTAAATAATAATGGTGGGTAAAACATGCCTGTATTTCTCTTCCCCATTTTAGTAAGAATTTTAAATACATGAGAACATAATATTTAAACACTTCACAGAAACCTCCCAAGAGTCATGTGCTCTTCTTTTTTTTTTTTTTTTTTTTGGAAAGAAACATCATCAGTGGCAGCCAAAGGAGATATACTAGAGGACATATGGCAAGTTTCATTTACACAAAGATAATTTATTGTCTGTCTCTATTTTATATTTAAAGACAGAACAGGGTGTAATAGAAAAGCTAAATAAACAAAGTTAAGTCCTTTTTTTCCCTAGTAGCAAAGTTAAACCTCACGATTTTGATAGATTTTTTTTTTATCTTGGAAAAAAAAATTAGCATGAATGTGGCTTTAAGATGATCAACTTGATCTCAATATTTTTTTGTCTTTTTTTTAAGGGCTGCACCCATGGCATATGGAGGTTCCCAGGCTAGGGACTGAATCGGAGCTGTAGCTGCTGGCCTACCCCAGATCTGAGCTGCGTCTGCGACCTACACCACAGCTCACAGCAACGCCATATCCTTAACCCACTTAGCAAGGCCAGGGATCTAACCTGTGTCCTCATGGATGCTAGTCAGATTCGTTTCCACTGAGACACGACAGGAACTCTCAACTTGATCTCAATTTTGACATGAAAACAAATGTGGGCAACAGTGGGGAGGTCATCTAGAATCCTCATTGCTTTCTCTGTGTGTTACTGACCACTGTCTCTGTGTTGTGTGGGACATTAGACATTACCACAGCATGGATGAATTCAGCCACTATGACCTGCTTGATGCCAGCACCCAGAGGAGAGTGGCTGAAGGCCACAAAGCAAGTTTCTGTCTTGAGGACACATCCTGTGACTACGGCTACCACAGGCGATTTGCCTGTACTGCGCACACACAGGTAGGATGGCAACCTAAAGTCAGAAACTCACACACTTGAGAAATCATCTTCAGTTTTTTTCTTCCTGCCTGTCTTTTTCAAAAACTATTTTGCTTCGGGGGGTCATCTAGTCTAGGTGGCAAATTATTGGGAAAAGGAAAGTGATGGCTTGATGATCCAAATTACTTTTAAAGTACTTTATCATCACAGAAAGTCAATGCGCACACTTACTATGTTCCATAATGAAAAGCAGTAGTTTATTATCTGAAAAAAATTGGAACGGTTCCCAGTATCTGTACTCATTCTATATTCTTTAACTAGAATGGTAACTGTAGGAAAGATAGCTTTGTTTTGTCACCTGCAAAACTATTCCTCCCTCCACCTATTAAGCTAAAAACAGAATGGTGATTGGGGTTAGAAAAAGGATAGAAAGTAAGTTTCTTAAAAAACACTTTTGAAAAATGTCACTTTTAATCATGTGAAGAAGGGCAGAAGGACACAGTTTCTTTTTCCATGCCTATATATTTAAACCTACAACATAATTGATGTCAGATGTCGGTTGGATGGATTTTTAAAAATAGTGCTATCCTAAGCAGTTTGTATGTCTTGTAATGGGAAAATGTGTGTCAGTTAAAAGCTGTGCCAGTATTTCCATAAGAAACCCTAATTTGTAAAAGGACATTATAATTTTTCCCTAGTGGAAATCTTGGCAAGGAGTGGTGAATGTACATAACTCAGGGCACAAAGAGATCACAAGTTGGCATCTTGGGAAGCAAATTCCAGGGCTGTGGCAGGAAGCTTTCTGGTGACCTAAATGTTACCACTGCTTCTTTCTCTGAGCTTAGAATATCAGCAGTTGAAGGAGGAAAAGGTTCAGTTCCTCTCTCCCTGAGGCAGCACTTACAAAACAAGAGGTAACCTATCAGCACACATATATATATGTATAGAGATTCCCTTTTCACTGGGAGATCTCCAAGTCCCACAAAACCCACCAGGTAACCTGAACTTTATTTTTTTCATTTAGAACAAGAGGGACTCAGGACAGCCCACTGCTGAAATATTTGACTCTAAGAGTCTAAGTATTTACAGCAATTCCTTGGAGTGAACCCACTTCATTTTTAGGTTTCTTGTCATGTATTCTCTGTTTACATCCTATTTAACCATTATTCATTAGGTCTTTACAAGTGATTTATGTAAATACATAAATCACTGGTGAAGTCTGTTCTTCACCAGACTGGTGTTTCTTGAACATGGGCTTCATTTAAAGGAAAAAAAAATTCTAACAAAGCTCCAAAGTTCTTTTAAACTAGTTATAACATTCTTTAAATATTTCCAAATATAAAACTAGATGTAACTTTCTTATATTTATACGTTCATGTAAGTTCTTAGACAAATTTACAAATTAAACATACCAGAAACTAGAAAGTTACTTTAACGTAATTAAATTATGTAAAAAAGTTATATTCAGATAAAACCAAATTGTTAAATTTATATAGCCTTGGCTAAGGTTCTACATTTTTTAGAGTTTTTAATGTTTTTTTTTTTTGTCTTTTTGCCTTATCTAGAGCTGTACCCGCGGCATGTGGATGTTCCCAGGCTAGGGGTCTAACAGGAGCTGTAGCTGCCGGCCTTCGCCACAGCCACAGCAACGCAGGATCCGAGCCGCGTCTGCAACCTACACCACAGTTCACGGCAACGCCGGATCCTAAACACACTGACCAAGGCCAGGGATCAAACCTGCAACCCCATGGTTCCTAGTTGGATTTGTTAACCACTGAGCCACGACTGGAACTCCTACATTTTTTAGAGTTTTTAAAGTTTGAATACATGAAATGCTGTTTGCTTACTGCCCAGAAAACCTTTTTTGTTTGCCAGTTCAAATAATCAAAGATTGCACTTAAATTTTGTCACCTGAGTATAGTAGAGTGTCAGTTTCAGCATTCTTTAGAGCTTTTTTGCTCACCTGAAGGTAAGATAAGCACTGTGGCATTATTTAAATCAGCCTTTTATGCACAGAGTTGGGTATTTTTATATATTGTCAATCACATTTTCAGTCATTAGTCATGAGCTCTTTATTCAACTAGAGATTTAGTTCAAAATTGGATTACTAAGAGGCAAGAATGGGTTTTGTCTCAAATTTTTGATTCAGTGTTAATGTGTTATTTTTGTTGTTTTGTTTCTTTTGATCAACAGAATAAATCAATTTTTTTTCAAAAAAAAAATCTGGCTTAAATAGATATCGAATCCAATGAATCCCTTACAGCGCCAAGAAGGTGGTGGTAGTAGTAGGAGCAGCTATAGCAACCAAAACAGCTAACACCTATTGAGTATCTGTTATATGCCAGTATTAGAATTATGTGCTGGAAATCAGAAACTGAAAAGTCTTCATAATATATTTATTATTCAATGTACGGTTAACAAAGGATTACAAGTTGGTATGGACCAAAGTGGGAATATGATTCTCATTGCTGTGGCACAGGTACTTTTGAGTTTGGCATATGTATAGTACTGTGTGCTGTATGAGCTCTCCCTAGTCTTTCCAAATCAAGCCACAGGCAAACCAGCACCTGTAGAACATGCTTTAGATGTTTCTGCTATCTCTCTGGTGACTAAAGTGATGATCTTAATTTAAGCACCAAAGCAATTCTGGGTGCTGACATTAAATAGCAGTATTGAGTTTAAATCATTCTAGCATATTCTTTTTAATTTACTTTGATTAGTATTAGAATGAAAATACATCAGTTAAAACTTCTGATGAAAAACTAATGGAATCAAGAATATCCCTATGGACTCCAAATTGAGCAAATTTCTATAGACTATAACTTTCTGGAGAGCAATGATCATATCTTAGTGGTGTTTTTCTCCTCTGAGCCCATAGAAGGCACTCACTTATTGAAAATATCTTGGCAAGTAGAGCCATGTGGCATTCATTCACTGAAGTATATGCTTATCCCTTTAAGACAACAAAATATTTCAGTGATGATGTGAGAAAGAATATAGTGTGGTGGTTAAGAACAGGGACCCTGGACCCCAAATGCCTGAACTCAAAACTAGCTGTATATTCTTGGGTGAGTTATTTGACCTTATAGTGCCTCAGTTTCATCATGTGTAAAATGGGGGTGATAATAGCTCCTCCCCTGTGTAGTTGTGATAATTAAATTTAGATATGTAACATGTTTAAAACTGATCCTGGCATTTCATATTTCCTAAATGTTAGCTATTCAAGAATGCAATATAAACTCCATCCTTAGGGAACTTACAATTTCTAGTCATTCTTATAAAGTAGGTTTTTTTTTTTTTTGTCTTTTTGCCTTTTCCTAGGGCCGCACTTGCGGCATATGGAGGTTCCCAGGCTAGGGGTCTAATCAGAGCCAGAGCCACAGCAACGCGGGATCCGAGCCACGACCGTGACCCACACCGCAGATCACAGCAACAATGGATCCTTAACCCACTCAGCAAGGCCAGGGATTGAACCTGCTACCTCATGGTTCCTAGTTGGATTCGTTAACCACTGAGCCACGACGGGAACTCCTAAAGTAGGATTTTAATACAGAACAGAGAAGGATAAATACCATAAAGTCTATACATAAATTGAATTTCATGGGCATTCAGAGTACAAGAAGGTAGTTTCCAAGAAGAAACTAGGGAGAGTTGCATGGAGAAGACATTTGAATTAAGTTGATTATTACATGGCCTTTATTCCTGAACTGGTAATATTCAAGAATTTTGGTGGAGGCCTATTTTAGGATTGTATTTATCACTAGTGATTTATAACACTTTTAAGAAGCAAGATGTACTACTACTTATATTAGTCCTGTATTTTTTTTAGCTGGAGGTGATATAAGACTGAGTAAAATATACTTCTCAAAGGAGATGCAATATAAGTATAGTTTTATGTCAAACTCTTGTAAGTACTAACTTAAAATTTAATTTGCAAATAATAAGCATATTCTTTAGCATACTCTAACCATGTAACATCTTTTTAATTTTTGAATTTTATTTGTTTTAGGGATTGAGTCCTGGCTGCTATGATACCTATAATGCAGACATAGACTGTCAGTGGATTGATATTACAGATGTAAAACCTGGAAACTACATTCTAAAGGTAGAGATTTTTGAATATGTACATATAATTTACTTCAATTGCAACTCAATAGGCCTCGTCTCTGGATTCAAATGTTAAATAATCATGGTCCTACAAACAATTATACATCTTCTAGAACTATTTCTAAACCTACACACACACACACACACACACACACACACACACACACAATTATTTAAAAGACTTTCAGGGAAAAATAAACAGCCTCCTTTGATAACTTCTCCTGCTGAACCATCTGCCTAACTTACCTCCCTGCTTGATTTAGTTGAAGCATGTTGCCTGTTATAATCTTGGTGAAATAGGAAGAAATTAACCAGTAAACACTGCTGATGAAATGTGAAACATGGATGATGTTTATGTTGCCTAGGTCAGTGTGAACCCCAGCTACCTGGTGCCTGAGTCGGACTATACCAACAATGTTGTCCGCTGTGAAATCCGCTATACAGGACATCATGCATATGCCTCGGGCTGCACAATTTCACCGTGAGTCCTATTTGTCTAGCTAAGTAATTCCCTTCACAATGCATTTTAGTTCATTGACAGGCATTATACACGTTTGTTTTCACTATCGCAGGTTCCCTGTAAAATAGGCCAAAGGCAGAATACGGTAGAGAGTCTGCACTATCACATAATTTGAGTTGTTTTTCTTTTTATAATGCTGGAGAACATGGGGAGGGGGGTGCACTCAGGTTTTTATCACCCTGAAACTTAGTTTTCAAGACTAAGTTTCTATGTACACAGAACACATTACTACCCTAAAAGCTTATGTGGTGGCTGAATTTGTAAAATATGCAATATGCAGTGTATGACCTTGTGGGAGCACAAAGAGTTGGATTTTCTGTCTCTTCCTCATAGTCCATTAAGGATCCCTGAAGTATGCCTTGAACATCACTGCTTTAAAGTATACAATTGAGGTCAGACCACCTGTCCTATAGATATCAAGATTTCCCGTATTTGAGTTCTACAACCACAAGCACTAAAGAAATACCCTGAAAAAGGAGGGGTACGTGGCGATGCCTTCACCATTTTCCTAGTCCTAAAATCCTTCTTTGAAGAAAGTCTTAGAAGGAATCCCACTATGTAAATATTACCGGGGTGGTACTTTGATGAGAGTAATTAAGGGAAGTTGTATAGTTTAGCCTGCTTGTCTCTCTGTCCCAACCTGACCCCTTAAGCACTGTCGGCTCTGATGCTGCTGGGTTATGGATTCTGACTACATATGCCACCTGTGAGTGATACCTTCCCAACAATGAGAATACCATTAAAGTGATACTGAACACACATCAGCTTTGCTGGGATGTGAGAGAGGAACAGGTGCCTCTGAATCATGCAGAAAGGTATAACAGAGCTACACTGGAAACTTAAAATGAATAGAAATTTCTCCCTGATAGAAAAACTAGGATAATGGTTGCTACACATGAACCTGTAGTTTGTAGGCTTTACCAAGCCCACATAAACTTACCTGGTTATGCATGTTTTGCCCACTACTGGGGCTACCATCTAAGGGGGAAGGTGCAGCTTAAAGGAGCCATGCGCTGTTGCTGAGGCTACATTCACCTTGGAGGGGAGCTTTTTCCTTATTCTCAAACAGGAGAAAAGCTTCTGCTTTTAAAGTGTCATCACATCATTTGAAATAGATGTCTATAACAGGAAAGGTGTAGCACTGAAAGATTATCAGATATATTCTTCTGAACATGTCCACAATATAGAAAACTTGGCTGAATTTATGGCCCACACTGTGTGGAAATAGGTGATCACAGTATAACTGAAAAGCCCCAGGAGTTCTTGTTGTGGCTCAGTGGTTAACGAATCCAACTAGGAACCATGAGGTTGCGGATTCAATCCCTGGCCTCGCTCAGTGGGTTAAGGATCTGGCATTGCCGTGTGCTGTGGTGTAGGTTGCAGATGTGGCTCGGATCCCACATTGCTGTGGCTGTTGTGTAGTCCAGCGGCTACAGCTCCGATTAGACCCCTAGCCTGGGTGCGGCCCTAGAAAAAGCAAAAAGACAAAAAAAAGAAAGAAAGAAAATCCCCAGAACAGCTGTGTAACTTAAGCTAAAATAATTTAAAATGCAAGGATTAATTCCTCTTAATTTTTATAATTTCTTAATTTATTCATCTATTCTTTATATATTCATTGGTACTCTCATTTTTTATAACAATTTGAAAATTCTCTGGTCGGAGGGTAATAAAATGCAATCAAAACAGAAGGACCTCTGCTATGAAAAGCTATGTGACTCCTAGGTAAAAATGCTGACCTCCAACAAGGAAGAGATGTGGAGAGGTGACTACTATTCCATGGGATATGTCTTGCTTTTTATTAGTAGAATCCATTGAATTGGATATTGCTAGATATTTAGAACAAATAAAAACTGATATTTTGTTCCAGCATAGAGTTTCTCTCTCTCTCTCTCTCTTTTTTTTTTGTCTTTTTGCCTTTATCTAGAGCTGCACCTGCGGCATATGGAGGTTCCCAGGCTAGGGGTCTAACAGGAGCTGTAGCCGAGGAGCTGTAGCCGCTGGCCTTTGCCGCAGCCACAGCAACGCGGGATCCGAGCCGCGTCTGCAACCTACACCACAGCTCACGGCAACGCCGGATCCTTAACCCACTGAACAAGGCCAGTGATCGAACCTGCAACCTCATGGTTCTTAGTCGGATTCGTTAACCACTGAGCCACAATGGGAACTCCCAGTTTCTCTCTTTTTTAAACCAGTTGTTACTGTTTATAAATTGCAAGAGTGGTTGATGTAAAAGTTTAATGAGCAATATTGATCAGATGAAAATACGAAAAAGTGAAAGGACCCATAGTTAGTGATTTTTAATAAAACAACGAGCTCATACTTATCTATGAATGAAAACTAATGGGAGAAGTAGAGAAACCTTAACTTCAGAAAGAAAAAATTTCAGGAGACTCTTATTTTCTGACTTTTGCTTTCAGTCTCCCTTGTTCAGAGGAATAAGGGATTTCCTTTAGCTGAAACTCAAAAGTGGCTTTAGGATAGCATTTGAATTGGGCTTTGAGAGCTGAGGAGGGCTGCACTGGAGAGAGTTAAGGAAAGGCATGCCAGGAGGAGTCAACATCACTAGCAAGTACATGGCAAGAAAAAATTACAGGGCATGTTTGGAAAAGCAAGTCTTCTAGTCTGGCTAAGGCATAAGCTTCATGGAGTTAAGAGAGCAAAAAGGATGGAAAAGTTGAGACCAGATCAAAGACAGCACTGAAGAGCAAGTTAAACAGTTTGAACCTGGAGGTCAAGGGCAAGGTGGGGGAGGTCTCTGAAATGTCTTAAGCAGAAACTGTATCTTGCCTAAAGCTACGTGATCAGTTCCTGGCTATGTAAGCAGCAGCAGCAGCAGCAGGAGCAGCAGCAGCACACATGAGTGTGTGTGTGTGTGTGTGTGGCTCTTAAATACATATCATCTCTTAGTTCACCATTTTTCATGCTAATCAAATATTCGAGAGCATTCTATTGGTGTATAGAAACTACCTGGTTAGAAAAGTGTGTGCCTTCAAAGTATTCTCTTTCCCTCATTTTCCTCATTGTAAACAAAAAGATGAACCAGGGGACTCTATGGCCCAGCTCAGTTCTAAGATACTGTGATCAAGTCCTTGTCTCAGAAATCAACAGGATGGTTGGAACGTGGTGGTTTATGATTTGGACTAAATGATTCTTACTTCACTTAGATGGGTATCTATAATCACAACATAAATACAATATTTGATTTATTGGTTTTGAACCAATCTCTGCCCATTAACACAACATTGTATATCTAAAACCATGCTGGAAAAGGACTAGTGCAGGAGACGGCAGAGGCCATGAACCTGCGTCTTGGTGGACATGCCACACGTGCTCCATGGAGCGAACTCACCTGAGCAGGGCTGCTGCTCCTCTAAATTTGTGCTTTATTTTTGAATGTTTCAGAGGGTATTTAACTCTAAACATCACATTGGTAGGTATCAGGCATACACTTTCTGTTGCTGACATAGTGACTTCAAATCAGTATTAAAATAATGTATTCATGGGTGATTTCATAAAGTGACTGTTGCTTAGCGGGAGGGAAATAGCTACATATATTTTTTAAAAGGATGCCTTTAAACTTGTCTAGTGTACTCATTCACAGTATTATCAGGTTAATAACTTGTCTTATTTTGTTTTCTTAATCTAGGTATTAGAAAGCAACTCCCAATGGATAAATCAGTGCCTGGTGTTCTGAAGTGGGAAAAAATAGATTAACTTCAGTAGGATTTATGTATTTTGAAGGAACAGAAAACAACAAAGGAGTTTTTGTTTTGGACTATTTTATAACAAAACATATAACTGGACTTTGAACATTTAAATCGGCATTTTTTGGGAAATTCTTGAAATTATTATTCACACTACTTTGTGATTAACAGTATTTCAATTCTATAATTGCATACTTGGCTCTTTCAAAGAAATCCAAATTTCTTATGATCTTTTTGAAATTATAGTGCAAAATGGAAAACAATGTTTCAATGAATGAGTCAAAATTACTTTAAAGTGAGAATTTTCTAAAGTTCTGAAACTTCAGTGAACCATAACAATAACTGGTTTAGATATGTCCTAGCACAGATTACTTTAGAAATGAGACTCCTACTGTTTAAATAGATATGGACACATTTGGTGCTGAGGAAGGAATAAACACATTACCATTGGTATCAAGAAATATTACTATATAGCAGAGAAATGGCAATATATGTATTCAGATAGTTACATCCCTATATAAAATTTATGTTTACATTTCTAAATTAGTAGATAAACTACTTTCTTTCTCTCGACTGTACAATTTCATTCTGACTTAAGTCAGCTTTTGTTTTGGAATGAATTAAGTAATTGAGCTGTCCAACTCCTGTCTGACATTTGTTGATGCTCCCCTCTACTCTTTAATTTTCCTATGGGCAGGGACCTTTTAAGTGGCATTCTTAAAATTACTATTCTGGGGACTGCTATACATAGGACAATTCGTCAACGGGAAGTCATCCTGATGATAGATGTGATATATCCAGAGATAATATGGATATAAGTATATTAAACTATGAGCCAAAAAAATTCCTTGCTGACATAAAAATCATACCAACAAGTCCCCCAAACCACAACTGTCTCTAAAATACTGAGAAATATAAATGAAAAATATCTTAGGATTTTCAGCTTTTTTTCTTTTTTTTTAATGATCAGCTTTAAAAAGAAGGCTAATTTCCAAAAAAATTATTCAGAATAGATTACATAATATATATGGATATAGGAACATTATCCTAGGTCATCCAGGAATCAGTCATACATGTATTTTGGTGTGTGTGTCTGAAATATAATGCAAATTAGCAAAGTGCATGGCATTACATACTTGAGGTGTTGATGCATAAAGGGGGAAAAAAAAACTTTCTGCAAAACCGAGGACTGTGTTGCATAACGAGACAGCTGTGATTTTATTTTAAACTGTGAAACCACATGCCACAACAGAATTTGGAGAATTTGTCTTTTTCTTAGATTCAAAAGATGCAGAAAGAAATCAAATTACACTTTTAAGTTAGTGGTGCTTAAGCAGAAGTTTTCCTACATTAACCAGTATAAAAATCTCAAGCAAGGTATTTCGAGTGCCAGGAATTTAGGTAGAATTTAAAAGTGAGGTGGCATCCCTGTATTATATGTCATAGAGTTGCAAAGAAAACACTAAGTAATCATTCTGCACTCAACAGTGCCTAGCAGGGCAGGAAGGGCTGGAGATGGAAAGAAAAGTCATCAAGGGCAGACAGAGCAAGCCACATGATCCTCATCGGCCAGGGCACACCCTTACCAAGAGACAACACAGACAGCTTGATAGAGACCCAGAACTTTCATTGAGCTAGTATCTGAGCTATGGAATAGCTTCTTTGATGTACCTCTTTGCCTTAAATTGCTTTTAGTTTTAAGACTGTAGAATGATCCTTTTAATTTGTAATCTTTTCTAATAGAGATATTTTAACATACTTGCTTTTTTTAAAAAACAAAAACTACTGTCAGTATTAATACTGAGCCAGACTGGCATCTACAGATTTAAGATCTATCATTTCATTAAGATTCTTACCCCTACACTGAAAACTAGCCAATATCATGGCCACTGGATACATATGAGAAGACATAGTTACTATCATTCATAGGCCTTCCATCTGTCTGTATATCCGTGGTCATTTGAGTGCCTAGTACATTCCAGGCAACTCAAATGCTAGGCACTGGGATATAAAAAAAGACCGTCCCTAACCTCAGTAAGTATTCAAATTGTCATTACTACGCATTAGATTCACCTTATTTCATTTTTAATATTATAAGTACATGTCTAAAAAATTTCTACTTTAAGCACTATTGTTTTTCATAACCATATTTTATTAAAAATAAATTAAAAAGATAAATGCATGTATGTGTTACTAATGATTAAAACTATGGTTCCAATTACTGAAATGTCTGCCTTTTAAATATAACACATACCATTTGCTGATTTTGGGAAAAAAGTTTTGATTAAAAGGCTAATGATTCTTGCTTATTTCTTATGTAAATATTCCCCTCCACCCCCAATAACCCCTAGACCCACAAGTATTGATTTAACATTAAATATTTTTTGAACCTCAAGGGATCTCTTCTCTGAATAACCACTGGGACTCAGATAACGATTAGTTGGTAAAATTTATCCATTAATAAAATAAAAAACATCCAGTCTTTCCAAACTCTAAATAAAAAAAATCTTTTCAATAGGAACTAGAAGTGATACAAAAAATGTTGAGTACTGAAAAGAGACTGGCTTTTAAATTAATAAAAACTGAAAAAGTGGGCTGAATGGGAAGATGACTTGGTGAGTCTTCTATATGCCAAATTAGTGGCCTCATAATTGTTCAGACCACAGTCTGTATTAAAGATGTCTTGACTTCTGAGGCTAGGATTCAGTCTCCTACCAGTGCTGTAACATACAAACCTAAAACTTGCCTATTTCC
This sequence comes from Catagonus wagneri, assembly GCA_004024745.2. Taxonomy (NCBI): domain Eukaryota; kingdom Metazoa; phylum Chordata; class Mammalia; order Artiodactyla; family Tayassuidae; genus Catagonus; species Catagonus wagneri. The sequence goes on along the minus strand of PVHT020004020.1, from coordinate 39,904,746 downwards.
AAGAAACCTTTATATTTTTTACATAATAACTTTATTCATAATTGCTATCATCTAATTATTCACTAGGCATTATTTTTAATAATGAACAATTTTTTTTTCTCTTTTAAACCTTAGAGGAGATAATCACATTCAGAAACTTTCCCAATATTGGGATTGTAGAGGAAATGCAGTTCACTAAAATTATCGTGGCACAAAGAATTTATCTTTACCAAACTGTTTTATAACATTGAATTTCTGGTCAGAAGATATTCTGTTTTAAAAATAACTTGTTTTGATACTAACAGTATAAATGATAAGTAAAATGACCCTTTTCTATAATTTTTATGTTTAGAATTCATGTTTACAATCATTATATTCAATCAATAGCTATATTTCATTCCCAATTGTCAAAAGTCCTGGGCCACTTTTGAATACTTAAAGCATTCCAATTATCCTTCTAGCCAAAATGGTGCTGAATTATTTCAACTTGAATGTAAAATGTGTTAAGTCTTAGCTCAGAGGATATAAACATTTAATATATAACTGCTTACTGCGAACTAAGTAACATGTGATTTGGTATTGTAATGTTTTTAATGAAGTTCTACTTTCTCCCAAAATTTTCAGGAATTCTAGTTGTAAAACATTTTTAACTTTTTTGAAGAGCTCTTATTTTATATGCCCAGACACTGGCTTTATATTCTTCTTTACACTCACATTCTTTTATTATATGCCTATACTATGATTGCAAGATGATGTAAAAATGCCTTGAATAAATGATTTCAAGTGTCCAAAGTGGTCATTTGTTGCTATCTATAAATAAATTATATGAATTTCATTTTAGGTTAAAAAAAGCCATGTGTATGGGGTAAGGTGCTTTTTTGCCTTTTGAATGAACAAATTGTTTAAAAGGCTCACATGACTTGAAACATCTATGACAGATACAATCTGATGTTTTGAAGAGAAACTATCATTCATGAACAGATCCTAACTTTTGTCATCATTACCAACTACTTCCAAGGACTCAGGGTAGACACTGTAAGAATAACCACCTTTTGTTTTGATTAGCATTTCTAAGAACTAAACACCCAAGGGACACATCCAACTCAAGTTAAAAATTATTTATATAAAGAGAAACATTGCTATTTTAGTAATCCTTACTTAAATGTGTACTAGATTAGCCTGGAAGCTGGTAACCTAAGAGGACAAACAGGCCCCAAACTGTGGACAATGTTCTGGGGGGACAATTTGAAAAATTAACGCATACAAACAATTTACCTTTAAGGAGCTCTTGCAGGTAAAATAGATGTAGGCTTGTGGCTGGTGGTTTGCAGATCTGAGTTGTCGAGTATCAGTGGCACGTGAAACAAACCAATTTCCTGCCTTCTGCGACTGCTCAAGGGAAAAATATGCTTTTGTTATTAGTATAAAAGATGATTTCCTTTGTCTCATCAATGTCCAGTGTTTCAGACTCTGATTATTATTATTAGCTCATTAACCAAAGACAAGAAGGCAGGTCTTTCCTTCTGTCTGAAAGCTTGGCTACCTTAAGTTACTCATTGATTAATATTTGTAATCTTTGTCACATATAGTAGCAGAGGGTTAATACTCAAGTTGAATATACCACTTAGTGCATGTATTAAGGAGTTCCAGTTTCACAAAATACTCAAAAAGAACCCCAAAGTAAAATAAGTATGGGAAATATTATCTCTGTTTTACAATACATATTACCTTGTTAAAGATTTTGAGAAGCCCTGCAAGAAAGAGATCATTTTATTTTTGTTATCCAGTGTTTCTCAAATTTGTTTGTCACAAAAGTATTTTTTAAATGTATCAATAATGTTGGATGTTTATGTGTATTTCTTTTCTAACTAATGCATATACTTTGGAGCCGGATAAATTTGAGGCCAATATTGCCAGCCAGTCATTTGTAAATTAGTGAATCATCCCACTGTCGTACAGCAAACAATTAGAATTGCCACTTTCAATTATTACAATGATTTTTTTTTTAAGAGAGAGAGATGGTTTTAGAAAAAAAAAAACTTTTATAATGATCTATAGTTGGGTTGCTACTGGGGCTAAGATTCATAGATATATAAACAATTGGATAGTTGTGATCACTTCACTTTTGTTTTAAGACTCTCTGGTCTTTGGTAACAGGAATACATCTTTAACTTGATTAGTCCAAAGAGGAATTTATAGGCTTATGTAACCAAACAGAGGAAAGGCAAAGATAGGGTTTGTCTCAGGAACAGATGGAAACAGGAAATCAAATACTATCAAGACCACATTCTTGCTGCCTTTTCTCTGTTTGTGTGTCAACTTCATTCTCTTGGTTTAGTATCTCCATAAGGCTGGAAGCCTTGCTGCCTGTGCAGCTGGGTACATATCAACAAAGCTTGTTAATCAGAAAGCAAATGGCATTAGCCTGTTATTCAAGTGTGAAAATCTAAGGGAAGGCATTTCTTAGGCTCAGTCTGGGTCATGTACCAATGTCAGTTCCAGTTACTGTGAATGCTGTGACAGGTCCATATGAGTCAACTGCTTTTCCCTATTAGATCACCAAAGTCAGGGAGGCAGAATGAAGAAAGAGAATGGCTGCTCCATCCAAATCATGTGATAGCATTTTGGCTTCATGTGTGGGTCTAAAAAGAAGGTGCGGGCATGGAAAATGCTAACTCCAGACAAAAGGCATCAGTTATGATGGATATTGTCAATGAGAAGATTACGGACAGCCAGCAAGCCACTCATTTTATGACTAGCAAAAAGACTAAGAAAATAAATATCTATAAAATCCAGTTCATAACCTTTCCTTCCAAACTGTTCACCCACTTTATTTCTGTTAAAATAACTTTGTATTCTCCGTATATAAGGGCTGACTATTCACTCAGCAGGAAATATGACACCTTGCTCTTCCTTTCAAGATTATTCTCCTAGTTCCTTCTTATTCAACCAGTCACCAGTCACCTGAGATCGGCAAAAAACAAAATGAAACAAAAAACTCCACAAAAAACAATAACAAAACAATAAGAACAACAATAGCAATAACAACAACAACAAAGGGGGGTGGGGTCGTCAATCCAAAGAGGAAAAGGAAAAAGAACAGGAAAAAGAGCCATTCATTTATGGTTTTGCTCCTCCAATTACTACCCATTCCCACTGACCTATCTATCCAGTTGTTTGTCTTTGACTATCAGTGAGTACCTCCCTCTGGAAGGGGTATCTTAAAGGGGGAGCACTACACTCTTTATTTCTATTAGTTACATTATGCTTCTGATATACGTACAATCCCTCTAGAGTGGGTACAATTCAATGGCAGAGAAAGTGAGGAGAGAAAACCTCAGAGGAAAGCACAGCAAAACACTAGTGTTCTAAAAGAACTGAAGCTGTAATGAGAGGCCTGGATGACAGTAACCAGTAGTCAGCTATAGCCATCTCTCTCCCCACAGTCTCTTAGTGTTCTCATCATTCTTGTTTATCCATGGTACAGAAAAATTTACATGTAGTTGATGCTGGGATGAGGCAGGTATGATAACTCATCCTAGATGCTTCTGAACCTGAGTCCAAGAGCATCAGTAAGTGGGTTAAATCTGATTTGCAGATCAGAGATCCTAAGGGGATGAGGTCAGAGGAACTGGATGGAAAACACATAAATGTGCAACTTCTTCACTAATTTAGGCAACCAGCTCTCTGTAAAGTGATCTATAAGGTCAAGATTTTCTCCAAGGCCAGGGCAACCAGAGATGCCTTTTAGTCCACAGGGAGTTATTCTGTTACTCTTTCAGAGTTTTAGAAGGCTTATCAGGAGCTAGGCACACAGAGCCTTATTTCCTGCCCCCTTGTCTCCAGTTTTCTAAAAGAAAACTGCTGGGTGCTAGAGACATGGAAAAAAATGACATATTCTCCTTTTTTCTCTCTTCAAGTACAGAATTTCACAATTTAGCAACAGGGGGTCCGCTGGAATTCTTTCTCTCTCAGTGATCAACAAGAAGCTAATATGAGTGCTTTAACCTCAAACACTGGTCTCATTTAAATCTGCTTAGAAAAAAAATCTGAGTTAGATTTTGCTCTATCAGAATATTTTAGATCATCACTCAAAATAAACAATTCTATTCTGGTTCCACTGAAATCATTTAGTTGGTTGTCATCAACAAATAATATATATTTTCACTGAGGTAACTACTAAGGTAACAGTTCCTTAGTATCATCAAACAGCTAGTTAGCATTCAAATTGTCTCATAATTTTTTCCTTTTTAAAATTTTTTTCCTTTTTTTTAAGTTGGTTTGTTTGATTTAGGATCAAACAAGGACCACATACTGATTTGGTTACTATGTGTTTTAAGAATCTTACAAATACATATATTTTCTGGAGTTCCCGCTGTGGTGCAGTGGGTTGAGGTGTGGGATCAATCCCCAGCCCAGCACAGTGGGTTAAAAGGATCTGATGTTGCCGAGGCACAGCCAAGTCTCAGATTCAATCCCAGGCCTAGGAACTTCCAGACATATATACTTCCAACATTTTGGTTTGTTTGTTTGTTTTTGCTTTTTAGGGCCACACCAGTGACATATGGAGGTTCCCAGGCTAAGGGTCGAACTGAAGCTGTAGCTGCAAGCCTATTCCACAGGCTCAGCAATGCAGGAACAAAGCCGGTTCTGCGACCTACACCACAGATACGGCAATGCGAGATCCTTAACCCACTGAGAGAGGCCAGGGATCAAACTGCAACCTCCAGGTTCCTGGCTGGATTCATTTCTGTGGCACCATGCTGGGAATTCCCCTTTTTAATTTATCTTGCTCTTAATGTGTGTGCAAAAACAGGTATTTTTATGGAATACCTACTGTCTCATAGAATTTTTCACGTTCTAGATTGTAGACTGTATCCTAGTGGGAGTGTCATTTAATGCATTCTTCTGTTCCTTGTATTTCCTATGACAAGTCATATTTAGAAGCTTGACAAGATCTAGGTTAGGTCTGACTTAAGGGAGCAAGAAGACGTGCATCATATGAAGAAGCCCAGGATGTCTCTACCACTTGCTTCTTTGTAATATTAAGAATTAAGAATCAGTGTGTTTAGTGTTGTTGGTCTGATCCATCCACTCTAAAAATCTCCATCAGATTTTCACCCACTCATTTTAGCAGCCATTAATGATCACTACTAGATTCCTTATCAAATTTTTAAATTCAGTGATTTTTTTAAATGAATTGTGAGTGTTCAATAATGGTATATATGATTTTTCATCTGAAGTGAATTATCTGTTTCTTCCATTAATATACTTTATTAAATAACACTTAATATGAAACTTGATAATCTTTTTTTTTCTTTCAGTAATTTGAGATATCTTTGGAAACCTACAAAAGACATTCAAGGTGCTGTGCTCTTTCACAAGAAAAGCCAAAATATTGTTTTTGGAGTTATTTTTGTCATGTGTGTGTATATTTTTCTCCCATTATTGTCAAATGTAATTTTAACCTTACACAACTGATCTGTTGATTTGAAATACCATGGGAAAACTTTGACCTAGAACATTTTCAAAGAGGTTAGTTACTGGAAATACAAGAAAGCTAAGGACACTTGGCAAGGTGGTTATATTACATGCTTCAAATCTCTACATAGCTTTCTCCTTCCTCAGATTTTTCAGCTTTCAATTTGGTTTCTTAATTTCCTGTAAACTAAATTTCAAGAACCCTAAATGACATTCAAGGCCTTCCTTTAGCTGGTCCTAATTCCCCACTTTATAGGTATCATATCTACCATTTTTGTGCATTCTCTTCTCTAGCTGAAAAAGGCAACTGACTATTCCCCTTAGGCCTCTACAGGCATAAAGTACTTCCTGTGAACACACATACTTTACTTCTCTCTCTCTCTTAAGTTGTTTCTTTTTTAGTGATTCACATATATTCACGCTTACTAGACTTGCAGTCTTGCCTTCCTACTGTTTAAAAGAAATTAGCACACTGATTTCCTTTCTGGGGACTACTTTGCCCACACTGCATTGTTAATCATTGTACTCTACACAAGCAGGAGAGAGCTTTCTCCCTAAAATTTTAATTATCAGCAAAGTGACCAAAAGATTGACAAAGGTTAAAAATGATTAATTGGCAGCCAGATGAATTTCTCAAGAACCAAAGCTATTATTTACTGAGTGCTTGCCAAAGAACCCTAGATACTACATAAAGAATTTTATTAGCAACTATAGTAGAGCTATGTGTTTGTTTTGTTGTTTTCAGGATAGTTCCTCCCCTCTCTTCTCACTTAAACTCAATTGGTCATTACTCCACTGCCAGTTCATATTCACTCAAAACAAAGATTCAAAAAATCTTACCCCTAAAGTGCTGGATGAATTCTTATGGGCATATTTGTTGGCCTGTTTTTCTCTGATCTCAAAAGGAGAAATAAAATTGGAACTGTAAAAGAGAAAGAAAGGTAGAGTTGGAATTCAAACTGATGAGAGAGATGGTTAGAAAGAGGAAGGGCAGAACTCTCAGAGGTTTGGGGAGTAGAATGAAATACTCTCTGATTTTTTACTTACAGATAACCTGTCACACAACAGGTGCTGGACACTTGTGGATCCTCTTGGAGAAAAGTGTCAGGGATTTTGGATACCTAATATGAAGATGAGGAGGAAAACAAATAAACCAAAAACATCCTTACTATAATCACAGTAAAATTAGAACTAAGTTACATGAATGGGAAATTTCACTATAAATGAAGCAGAGGTAGAACCAATGTACTTCTTCCTTTACAGGTAGCAATACCTATCATATTTCTTTTACTTCTAACTACACTGGCTCAACTGTGAGAACAATGATAAGTGAAAATGCAATAAGAGTATAATGACAGCCATCCTTGTTATGTTTCTAACCTTCAATATTTCTCCATTAAATGCAGTATTGGCTATTGGTCTAAGATACCAATTTTCATGTTGAGAAATTATCCTTCTATTCCCAGATTTTTAAGTGCTTTGTTTGGAAATGGATGTATTAATGAATCTCTTGGTCTTTTACTGTGATGAAAAAAGATTTTTTTATTGGTCTTACTGGAATGGTATATTTAGTCAAATTCAGTTTCTAAAATTTAATTAACCGTGGTAATACTAGACAACACTAAAAAATATAGAGAATTTAATTTGCAGTATTATTTGACATTTTCCTATTCACATTTATAAATGATTCAGCTCCTCCCAATTCCCATAATTTAATCTTTGTCAGGTTTATTATCAAGATTATATAAGCTTCAGAAAAGCATGGCAACATAATGTAGTTGTTAACAACACAGGCTATATAAGTTTGCGTCCTAGCTTTGCCACTTACGGGCTGTGTGACCATCAAAAAGTCTCCTGATCAACAAAGATTAGGGTGACAGAACAGAATGTAAATTCTATAAAACTTCATAAGGGAGAAATGGTATAAATAACAAAACTGAGAAGGGAAGGAAAAAAAGGAAAAAATTTGCTTTTTCATATTTTTATAGCTGGATCAAAATATGCAATTTAAAGCAGATAAATACATCCATCTACCTATTCTTAGATTTATGAATATAAAGATAAACCCTAAGAAAGATAAGATCACCAATATTTAGAAGTAGATGAAAGGATGCTAAAAGGAAGAAGATATACATTAACTTAATCATTACTAAGACAATACTGTCTAAGGCAAGGGTCAACAAGTATGGACCACTGGCTAAATAAAATGCACCGCCTGTTTTTGGAGATAAAGTTTACTGAAATACAGCCACACTTGTTCACATATTACCTATGACTTCTTTTAAGCTACAACACTAGAGTCAAGCAGCCTCAAGGGAACTTATGAGCTGCAAAGCCTAGAATATTCAGGCTCACCTGTTACAGAAAGTGTTTCCCGCCTCGTCTTCTAAAGTAGAAGAGAATTGTGCGTGTGTGTATGTGCGTGTGTGTGTGTGTGTATAATTACAATTACAAAAATAGCCTCTATTTAAAAAATATAAATATTTCATATTATAAAACAATCACTGACACATAAATGTTGCTTAGAAAGAATGACAATGTGACTGACAGGTGAATTCTCAATACAAATTCAGAAAACAATGAGATATTTTCATACTAACGGAAGAAAAATAATTATTTAACCAGATTAGTTACCCTACTAGAATGACACTAGAATAAAGACTTTAATAGACAAAAACTAAGTGTGCTTACCACTACAGATCTTTACTATACAAAGTAGGCAAGTAGGAAAACGATACCGGAAAGAAGTTCTACGACAAAGAAAAACTGATGAACAAAGAAACTGGTAAACATATGAACGAACTTATATAAATATTGACTGTATAAAGCAATAAAGATAATGTCTATATTAAAGATAACATTAAAAGACAGAACTAAAATATCTGACAAAAATGCATGTAAGATACAAAATCAGTCAAAGAGTTAGGAAGCTTATGGATTGTTTGGTAGCCTGGTAGAGTTTGAGAAATACAGTTACAAAAATTGGAGCAAATGAAATGATCATTATCTAAAAAAGATATAATTCTGAACCTGGGAAGATTTAAGAGAAACAGTGGAATAACTATTAAAAATTTTATGAGGTGGCATTTTTCTAATGCCAGTAAAAATTCTAGCCTTCACATATACCAACAATAACCATCTAGGAGGTTAAAGATTAAACATCATTTATTATATTTTATTGATTATTATTATTATTATTATTAATTTTGGCCCTACCAATGGCATGTGGAAGTTCCTGGGCCAGGGATGGAATGTGCACCACAGTAGTGACATTGGATCCTTAACCCCCAGAACCACCAGGGAACTTCTAGACATCATTTATAACAAAATCAAACATTCTACTGGGGAAAAGAAAAACCAAAGTTAAAAGTCTTGCAGATATCAAAGCAGAGAATATAAATTCATGCACTAAAGAAAGAAAATTCTAAGCATTGATAAATTCTAAGCACTTCAAAACCTTAAAAATATGATAGGGCCTGCAAACCTCTCCTTCATCACAGGTGGCGTCTATGACTTTAAAAAAAAGTTTTTTTTTTTTCCAGAACTAGTTCACATTTATTTCAGACATGAGCTAAATTGGTTGTTGTTGGTATATATGGACTTCTGCCCATAACTGAGAGAGCTCAGTGAAACAATGAATATTTATACCATGTTCAGTTTAAAAATAAAACATATAACCCTCCTCCATTCATGGGCCCTCTAACTTTTGTCTATCTTTACTGAAAAATATCCTTTTAATTATATCCTGAAAACAACATGGAGAATGATTTTCTTTCAAAACAAGTTTTCCCTTGAGGAGAAACACATGTTCAAAGTACAAACAACATTCCAGTATCTGACTTAAGGCTACTTAATTTCTGCATGATGATGTCACACTTAGGTTACTGAACTTGCTACTGTTCATATCATTTCTTCCATAATTCTGTAGTTTAGGGCCATTCATGGAAGTGTATTTTATGAAGTGTATTCTAATTGCATAAAATGGTGATTTTATGCAATTAGAGAACAAAGAGAAGTGTTTGAAATACGAATACCTCCCAGATAACAGTAATTAATTTTTTTTTTTTGTCTTTTTGACTTTATCTAGAGCTGCACCCGCGGCATATGGAGGTTCCCAGGCTAGGGGGTCTAACAGGAGCTGTAGCTGTCGGCCTTAGCCACAGCCACAGCAACGCGGGATCCAAGCCGCGTCTGCAACCTACACCACAGCTCACGGCAATGCCGGATCCTTAACCCACTGAGCAAGGCCAGCGATCGAACCCGCAACCTCACGATTCTTAGTTGGATTCGCTAACCACTGAGCCACGAAGGGAACTCCAACAGTAATCAGAATTAACACACCAAGACAATTTTTTAAAATAAAATTTACAAGCTGCTTTTAAAATTTATTTCTAAAGAAAAGACATAAGATTTGCTAAGAAAATTCTGAGAAAAAAAGAAAAGACAAGTAAACCAGGCTACTAGGTATCTAAATAAAATTAAAAAATTTTTAATTTAAAATGTAATATTTGATCAGAGAACCAGATAAGCAGAAGAGAGAGCGCCTAGGAATAATGCTAGGATTATATGGTGAGATTTCAAATCAGTAGAGAAAGGATGACCCAATGATTCCAAAAAAAAAAAAAAAAAAAAAACCAAAAAACACCCAACAGACTATAAATCTCAGTGACATAACCAAATACTTATTTCTTGCTTGTATAAAGTTCAATTGGTAGCTGGCTAGTGTTGGGGGGATTTGTTCAATGCAACCATGCAGGGAATCTGGGTGACAGAAACTTCCCATCTTTAAAATCTGTCTTGCAAGACTGCCCAAGATGTCAATAGTCAGCTGGAGAACAAGGAAAGAAATGTGGATGATTTGCTAGAAAGTTTCGTGGGGCAAGGGAAAATCATGTAATCACTTTTACCCATATTCTATTGACTGGTATTTTCCAACCTCGAGAAGACTGGTAAGTGTAATTTAACCAGGTACCTAAGCAAAGAAACAGATTAAGTGAACACTTAGCCAGTTTCTAATGCAGTATATCTCTGGTTACCAGATGCCCCACCACACAGAGCACACTCCCTCCTTCTCCAAATGAGACAATCCAAAATTCTATCCAGTTATTGTAACCAGCTCAAAGTCCAAGATTTCCAAATGATGCTTGGTTCTTTCCATCAGTTTTGGATATGGGTACCTGGGGTTCCAGTTAAACTTGCACTAACAACACAAGTTTCAGATGTCTCTTCACTGCTACCAGGCCCAACTCATGGACAGATTTATAATTAAAACTGCCATCTGGTAAAGTGAACACGGGAAACACACAATGCACTGGTCTATTGTAGTTATGATATCCTTATGGCAAGCATTTTGAGGCCCCTCTTATCCAGCAGTGGGACATTTTCCTGATTTCAATTTTTCTATTTGAAAGGAGATATTTATTCAATGCTCTTTCTGGCTCTGGACCTACCCTTTTAGAGGTTTTTTGGTATACTGATTGCATTTGAAATAAATGTTAGGAATTGTGCCCTTCTTGGGGTCCTTAACAATTTTTGCAATCTACCTCTTTCCTGAGCAAGTTTGTGAGCGCCCAAATACTTTTAATGATAGAACATTTGAAGGCTACTGAAGTCCACGCTTGCAATTACTTTGGCACTACAAATAAGCAGATTAGTGGTTATGAGGGAAAATTATCTATTCAGTCACACATGCTAATAGCATCCCCCAAAGTTATTTTCTAAATATAATTCTCAAGCCTTATTTTTTTCCTGCTTGGCCAATGTGGCTTAAAGCTATCACGTTTAGGGGGAAATGCCACATCTTTTCTTAGGTCTTAGCTTGACGCGTTAATGAACATGGGCTCATAGTCTCTTATTACTGGGACTAGAAACCATGGCTTTTCCATCCTTTTACTTTCTGTTTTTTAGTGCTTGCAAACTAACAAATTTTTGCTATATCCCATTTCTAATTTTCTGTCGCCTTGATAAATGCAGACAGTAACAATCAATACTTACTACCATTTCATTCTCCAGCCTCTTCCCTTAGAGCTATGAGTTCAGTAAGCAAGTGGTCCACTTTTCATGTAATTGTAAATGACCACTTAAAATTTTTTGTCACTGTATGCACAAATCTTGTTTCTAGGCCTGGATATTAGTTTCCATCCTGACTGCATGGTAGACCAATGAAAAGTATTTTGGATTTTTGTTACAGTAGCACCCTTATTCTAGCAACAATTTCTGCATCAGAGTAACGATACTTGTACTATTAAAATACCCCAAATTCTCATTGGTTTTACGGTTTTACACAATAAATATTTGTTTGATAATAGCTTAAGTCCATTTGGCTTAAGGTGATGGAAAGTTACATAATTATGAATTTTCAGTTACCAAGGTTCTCACACTGACAGTTGCTTCTGCTTCTTAAAAACAAGGTCTTCTAATGTTTCCTTGTGAACTTACTTCCAGTTGAGGGACAAAAGAAGGGTGGAGGATAGAAGATTTCATGGGCCAGACCTGGAAGTGATTCACAAAATTTTTAACCTATATTCCACTAGGCAGTTCTTGTCACATGACCCCAAGCTAACTTCAAGAGAGGCTAAGAAATGTGGATTCATTGTAATTAATTGGTTTGATTAGGCAGTTTGCCAATTTCTTTAAGAATACACAAGGGTAAATTCCAGAGAGGTTAAGATCTAAAGGTGAACATAAACCTATAAAAGTACTAGAAGAAAATACAGTAGAATTATTAAGGGATGTCAAGAACTCTCATAGGTATGGAAGTCCCATGGCACTCAGGAGAAAGATGGAGGGCAAAGATAAAATTTGCCTTGATGGTACAGGCCTGAGAGAGGAGAAGTTACTGCTATAGGACACAAATACCGATCAGGATTTTTCTCTTTACTGAGAAAAAAAGCCTTATGCCACAGGAAGTTCATCAAATACTGTTAACTAGGGCACAGGTAAAAAGTCTCACTGTAGCTTGGGAAGGGTAAAAGAAAAAACAACAACAACAACAACAACTGTATCCCTGGGAAGGATGAAGAAGAAACAACAACAGCAAAAAACAAAAAACAAAAAAATTACTATATCCCTGCACTCACATCTCCTAACTTGGGAAGAGGCAAGATTCACTGTCAATATAATGAGGAGTTTAGCTACCACAAGGAAGAGGGGATGATGCCACAGGATCACTGAGAAAACCACAATCTCAAGATCTAGTCACAATGTTTAAGTATGAAAACCATGTAAAAAATTTTAAACAATAAGAGCTCAAAGAATTCTTTCCATGAGTCCTTTTCTGAGGAATCTATGAGAAAATGAACTTCATTCACACAAAAGATGACTAGGAAAACTTTAGCAATTTACCTTTAATATACTCAATTGCAAATCTAGGACTAAAACTCAGGTAGAGATAAGAGTAGAACAGTATGTTATACAATAATGCTCTGTTATGTGTGGTATATTCCTATGAGGTAAAAACAATGAAACTAAAAATGGGAAGAGAATGTAGCTGGAAGGAGAAAGGTAGGATAAACTCACTGGCTGTGATTTAGGCAATAAGTGGAACACAAAGGATGTTATAAAAAATGGACAATCCAGATTGTGAATAAAAAAATGACCAAGAGTATTAAAAAAAAGAAAGGTATAGGCATAAAGATAACTGATAGAACAGAAATACTAACCTTCCTAAATACACAGCAAACATGAAGAGGAACATAGCAAGTATAATATAATTACAGCATAAAATAATCTGAAAGAATGGAAAACAATCACAATCTTATTAACAAATGTGAAAGGATTTAATTTGCTTATCAAGTGAAAAGACCTTCAACCTGGCTCTTAAAGACCCAACTAAATGCTCTATTCAAGAGAAACACCTGAAACAGAATGATTCAGAAAGGCAAAAAATGAAAGGATAGTCAAAGGTATTCCAGACAAATGGAAACACAAAGAAAATGGGACAGAAAAACTGATATAACAAAGTAGAAAGCAAATAGTAGTCTCAAATTTTCTAACTATGATTCCAAAGCTATATGCAAAAATGAAATAATAGGAAATAAAAACCTGGACATCTGATTACATACAATAAGTGGGAGACAAACATGATAGAAATATAAATAACTTAATATAAAAAGACGGCTGATAAAATGGGGAAAATACTTGCAACACACATAGTAGATAAAGGTGCTAGTATTTCTAAAACATAAATAATTTGTAAAAATTGGGGGAAATGACAAAAACAAAAGCCAACCTCTCACCAATAGTAAAATGGGCAAGACATAAAAACAAAATTCACAAAAGTCAATACAAAATAATCCTCAAAAATTTTAAGAAGTACTTGACTTTTCCCATGAGAAAAATGTACACTAACGTAACATTTCTCACCTATGCATCTGGCAAGTTAAAAGTGCAAAACACCATATACTTATTGGAGAGGCTGTGGGAAAAGAAGTCTTTATCACATGCTGTTAGTGTAAATACATACTGGTGTGACCCCCATGGAAAAAAATTCAGGCATTTTTAATTTTTTTTTTCCTGTGCTCATGGCATGCAGAAGTTCCCAGGCCAGGAATCAAACTTTTGGCACAGTAGTGACTTCAGCCACAGCAGTGGTAATGCTGGAGCCACTTGGGAACTTCAAAATCTGGCAATTTTTAACAAAACTACATATGCATTTACCTTCTGAAATAACACCGTTACCTCTAAAAGTTACCGCAAAGACTTACCTCCAACATGTAAACATACACTGTTAGCTCATATTTTGTTTGAAACATTGTAACTGCAAAATATGAAATAATCCACATAAACTCATATATAGATGAGGTTGATCTGAATACATTTATACATTGACCCAACGAGCTGCTATGCTGATTTTGATTTATTTATATTTTGTAATGGCTTAGACTACAAAAATTTACTATCTAATAGTTCTGGAGGTCCTAAGTCTGACAATGGGCTCACTGCACTAAAATCAGGGTGTCAGCAAGGCCGTGTTCCTCTCTGGAGGCTCCTGGAGAGGATCGTTTTTGTGGTTTATTTCAGGTTGTTGGCAGAATTCAGGTTCTT
>PVHT020004020.1:39867397-39889241 GCA_004024745.2 Catagonus wagneri | reverse complement strand
CTGTGGATGGGCATTTAGGTTGTTTCCATGACCTGGCTATTGCATAGAGCGCTGCAATGAACACAGGAGTACAAGTGTCTTTTCGGGTCATGGTGTCTGCTGGATAGATGCCCAGGAGTGGGATTGCTGGATCAAATGGTAATTCTATTTTGAGTTTTCTGAGTAATCTCCATACTGTTTTCCACAGTGGCTGCACCAAAAAAACATCCTTAAAATACCATCAGAAACATATGAACTGAAATGCATTTCAAATTAAGTACTACTACACGGAAGAAAGGAGAGGGAAAATAAAGCACTAACCCAGGTAATTTTTTACTATCTTTAAAAAAATTGAGATACAATAATATTCACCCTTATACACAATTCAGTGGATATTTGTGTAGTCACAGAGTTGTATAACAAACACAATTCCAGACACATTCCATCCTAAATGTCATTAGCAGTCATTTACTATACATCCTTCTCCCAGTCCCTAGCAATCACTAATCTATTTTTGATTTCAATGGATTCTCCTATTCTAGACATTTCATATGAATGGAACTCTTTTGTTTTTGGCTTCTTAGAACAATGTTTACAAAATTCATCCATGTCACAGTAGGTATCAATACTTCATTCCTTTTTATAGCTGAATAATAATCTATCACATGTACATACTTTCATTTAACAAGTCATCGGTTTCCTTTTTAGCTATTATGAACATTCATATCCAAGTTGTTTTTCTTTTTTTCACAAGTTTTCATTTCTCTTGAGGTATATAGCTACAATTAGAATGTGTCACCATATGAGATTCCTATTATGCCTGTGTTGGTACACCCGGTGGTATCACACAAGTCTTGGAAGGTTATTAATTTTCATTATTTATTTTTCTGTTTCTCTAATTAGATAACCTCAGTTGACCATTAGGTTCATCTAATCTTTCACATGTGCTGCTGAAGTTTGTTTCAGTAATGCACTTTTCAACTCCTAAATGTTTTGTTCTTTATAATTTCTATTTCATTATTGATGTCTCTATTTGGTAAGAACTTGTTTTCAGACAGAATCTTAGTTTTTTTTTAGATATGGTTTCCTTTGGTTATTTGAACACATTTAAAATAACTATTTAATGTCCTTGTCAAATATATCCAAAGTTTCTATCTTCTTGGGACAACTTCTATTGACTGCTTTTTTTCACTCTGTATATGGGCCATACTTTATTTCTGTGTATGTCCTATAACATTCTGGGCATTTTAAATAACATAATGTAGTTAACTCCAGAAATCAGGTATTCCCTTCTCCCCAAAGCTTATTGTTGTTGCTATTGTTTAGTGACTTCTTTCAACTATTTTAGTGAGGTCTGTATTCTTCGTTGTGTATGGCCACTGAAGTCCCTGCTTCATTAGCTTAGTGGAAAACTAGTAATTGGTCAAAGATTTCCTCAATGCCTGGAATCAATACTTCTTTAATTTTCTTGAGAGAGTCCAAGTGTGTGTTGGGGTACATCTTCAACATTTGGCCAGAAAGTAGACAATTCTACCTTAACCTTCATTTCCTGCTTTGCCTCCACAGTCAGCCAGAAGTGAAGGTTTACAGCCTTCTCAGCACTTTTTTTTTTTTTGTCTTTTTGCTTTTATATAGAGCTGTACCCATGGCATATGGAGGTTCCCAGGCTAGGGATCTAACAGGAGCTGCAGCTGCCGGCCTTCGCCACAGCCACAGAAATGCGGGACCCGAGCCGCGTCTGCAACCTCCACCACAGCTCATGGCAACACCGGATCCTTAACCCACTGCGCAAGGCCAGGGATCGAACCTGCAACCTCATGGTTCTTAGTCGGATTCGTTAACCACCGAGCCACTAAGGGAACTCCCTCTCAGCACTTTCTGGAACATGCACATAGTCTTATCATGCATGTGACTTCCTTAATTCCAGGGAATATAAACTTTCCAGATTTTCTTTTAAGCTGTTTGATTAACTTCTTGTTTTCCCCAACTATCACTCACTGCTTCAGGCAGCTGAGATGTTAAAACAATTGCCTCTAACTGATTTCAAAAAGTGATCTTAGGAAAAAGGCTTTTTACACTGGGTAAGCACTCAGTCAAGTTAAAGACAGAACTGACAGTGAGGTCTTCCAGTGAACTACTAAACTTGTCAAAAAATGCTAAGTTTCAGACAGTGTGCCTTTGAATAAGCTCTAATCCTGTTATGGCCCCTCTACTGACTGCCAGGTTGCTGGTTTTCATCATAATTGTGGGCTTTGACTTTCAAGACACTATGGACTTTGGAGTGGTGACTGAGATTAGGGCACGTTAAAATGTCACAAATATAACTATTCTTATGAAGATTCAGCCATTTTTAATGAATACTATTTTCTGGATTGCTGAAAGCTTTGGGTTAATTACATAGTTCTGAAAACACTGATTCTGACAAAAAGCACCGTTTTCTCTTTACTTTTAAGGGAGAAAAAGAATTTCTGGATATTCTTAGCCATTTTTGCTGACATTATCCTAGGTAATCTGCAAACTCAGTTTTGAGACCATATAGCCTCAGGCTAAAGAAAAAAGAACTCAAAGTATACATTAAAGTTTGGTTAGTGAAATTACATGCCAAAAGGACACAGAAGACAGCTTGAGGGAGCTCCCACAAACAAACCCAGCTGAAGACAATTTGAGCATCAAAATAAATAATGAATTTCTATGTCCCACCATTATAACAGGGACTAGCTTTGTTCTTCTATATTAAACCACTAGAAAACAGGACAAAATACATGAAACAAGAGTTTCATATGATGGACAAAGAGCTGTAGAGGATATCAATATATAAACGAACACAAATGTGTTGAGTGCTACAAGTACAGCAACCCACTGTTTGAAGAGTTTCCAAACTATAGTATGGGGGAAGAAACTCCCAAACATCCCAATGGCCTGACTGAAGCAAAAGAGTTTAGTTAGATAAGTTACTGTGACTATAATTTGTAAGGCAAAATACTGGAAAGGAAGGAGACGCACAGAAAAGGAGAAAGTGCTCAGGAATCTATACAATGGTTCCCTCAAGTCAATGGTATTAGACTGATTTGTACAATGTGAATAAAATCTACCAAGGCGAAGGGAGAAAAAGGCACTAGAAAGGAGTTAGTGGAACTATTCTAGGAGTTACGGGTCCAGGTATAGTCTGTATTCTCACCAGAACAACGGAAAAATTTCCTTAAAAAAAAGCATTAGGCAGAATTCTTAGAATGGTAATAAATCAGCAGTGGTGCCAAATAAACCCTAAACCAAGGTTTCTCAACCTTGTTGAAATTCTGGGCTTGATCATTCTTTGTTGTATATGTTGTGAAATCTTTAGCAGCATCTCTGGCCTCTATCTACTAGATGCAGTACCCTTCACCCCAGCTGTGACACTCAAAATATCTCCAGACACTGCCAAATATACTTTGTAGGTAAAAACTTCCCCAAGGTGATGAGATTCACTTCACACAAGATCATTAAAACAGCTATTAATGTTCCATATGTTCCAGGAAGTAAAGAAAAACATGGATATGATACAAAGACTGATACAAACAGAATATCACAGCAAAATCAATCATGATGTATCTTTTAACATTAAATATAGAAGCAAAATGCATATAAACAACAGTACAAAGGCTGGGGGGAAGAAAACTGAAGTGTACTGTAGTAAGGTATTTAGACCATTTGTAAAGTGGTATAAATACTACTTGAGGTTAGGCTGTGATAAATTAAAGATGAATACTATAAACCTTATAAGAAAATAATAGATAAAATGAGGTAATAAAAAATACCCAATAAAAACAGAAAACTGGAATAAAAGAGGTATCCATGAGACAATACTGAAATTCATTTAAAAACTCAGTAAATAGGAGGGAATGGAAAACTCTTCTTTACTTCAAAAAGCCATCTAATAAATGTAGAAAGAAGATGAAATTAAAAAAAATAATCATTTACAACTACTACAGCAATAATTGTTTTGGATAACAATTATGAATGAATGTTAAACTAGTGCATGAAAGTTTCAGGAAAGAATTATACATAGGCTCAAAGTATTTGCAGGATAATTATTGACTGCAAAGAAAACAGTAACTTATGAGTAGAGAAACCTTACAGATACCACCTGAAACAAGTAAGCGAAGTCAATACTACCAGTAATGGGATAGTCATACCATACCATCACCTAACTCCTGATATGATGTACTAGGACAAATACAACAGTCCTTCTGTAATACTCCTGGCTAAGTGTGCTTAAACTGAATTTATTCAAATAGTTGGAACATTAGACACACCCAAATAAAGGGACAATGTAAAATAAAGTGATCTACACTTCTGAAAAATCCTAAGACAAACTGAAGTGCTGTTGCCAATTAAAGAGAGATGACAAGTGAATGTAAGGCGACAATTACATGTAATGCATGATGCTGTATTTTCTGTTGCTGTAAAAAGACATAGGTACAACTGGCAAAATCTGAACATCTAATAACTGGACTGTTGTAATACAAAAGATTAAAGAATTACCTTGTTTTTAGAGACAAAATATAAAGGGGCAGGAGAAAAAGGACAAAGAAATGAGACAAGGGTGAGGGGAAGAGAGTAGATGGAGAAGGAGAAGGATAGGTGAGGAGAGATAGAAACTGGGAAGGATAAAGAAAAAAGGAAGGATAAAGGAACAGAAGAAGGAGTAGAGAGGGGAACGTGAGAGTCAGGTATAAAGTAAATGCAGTAAAATGTTAATATTGGGGGCATCTGGTTGAAGGATATTGTGTAGTAAAGAATTTGGCCTTGCCAGAACAGAGAAACTGCTTTTGCCTTCACTTTCATGGAGGTACTCCATGTTATATCTGATAGGAGTGTCTTCGCTTAGGGCAGGAACTGGCTTCACTAAAAAAGACCCTCCATGTGATTTAGGATGGGGGTTTGGGTTATATGATATTATCAGTCCATCTGCAACAATAATGTAGGCAATCAAATCATGCCTACATATTGAAGCTAAAAAAAAAATTCTGGAAGCCAAAGCTAGAGTGAGCTTCTCAGACTGGCAATACTCTGTGCAGGCTGATGCCAGGATGGTAATGCAACCTGATGACAATTAAACTTTGCATTCTGAACCCTCATAGACTTTGCCCTATGAATCTTCCTTAGGCTTGTCACAATCTATACCCTTTCCCTGTAATAAACTATAAGTAGGAATATAATATATTTCAGTGAGTTCTGGAGGTTTTCAAGTGAATTTCTGAACTTGAGGGTATTTGGGGAACCCTCCCCCACAACTTCCAAACCTGCAGTTGGTGTCAGAAGTGAAAGTGGTCTTGTGTGGGCTCTTTCATTAAACTCTGTAGCTGAACGCTAACTGCTTGAAGCTGGGGTTAGAACTCTTGGGCAGACCTGGTGTTCTGGAGAATAGAGCTCTCAGCCTTGCAGAATGGCTATCTGGATAGGGACAGAGACATTATTTTTCAACTTTTCCTGTAATAATTTTTCATGATTAAAATCTCATTTGAAATTAATTCAATTTGACAAACTGGAATTATATAAAAATTTAAAAGGAAAAAGGAGAAAAAAAATAAATTTTGCATCCAATACAGCAGATATAATTTTCTTTCTGCATATTCTCTTGAATTCTACTGCCCTAGTTATCTAAATTCTTAAACTCTTGAAAAAGCTAAAAATGACTTTTCAGAGCTTCTCAATTCCTGCTAACCATACGGCTTTTCTGCCATTAACAGCACAAAAGCATAGAAAATACAGAATTTAGTTAGCATTACTTAGTTAACCAAGAATCTTTCACTTCTCCCAGAGAAGCAAAAAAGTGAAACATTTGAGGGGATTTATAAAATTCTGTTTCCTTTTAAATAACAGTACTATAAGTCCCTTCTTCAGTGAGTTATAACCTCTGCTCAGCTATAAGTGCAAATGCTCCTTCTATCATATCTCCTTCAGAATTTATTCCTCAAAAAATGTTTCTATAAGAATACATGGCCACGTAACTAGATGTTACTAATTCTTGATTTAGTAGAAATATTTATATGCAGTAAAACATAAAACCAAATTTTGGTTACATTACTACTTTTAAACGTTAATGTTGACCAAATAAGTGAAACATAATTCAGAAACTTTCCTGGGAAACCATCAAAAATTTAAAAATTGGGAGTTCCCTTGTGGTGCAGGGGGTTAAGGATCTGGTGTTGTCAACTGCGGTGGCATGGGTCACTGCCATGGTACAGGTTCAGTCCTGGCCTGGGAACTTCCACATGCCATGGGTGTAGCCAAAAAAATAAATAAATAAGAAATAAAAAATAAAAATCACAATTAAAACTACTAATAAAAATTAATACTTATATAATTTATTATCTGTATATAATAAAAGTTACTGAGTTTTGCTAATGAGAATAACTTTAAGCAAAAGTGATCTATTTTAAATAGCTACAGTTTCCTCATATTTTTCAATTATTTTAAATATATCTCAACATTTATTTTCAAAATATAAAAAACAGAGCTAAACCAGTAAAATATACTTAATGATAAGCACAAATGAGAAAATCTGAGATAGCTATAAGCTCAAAATTCTTTTATAGCGTGAACAGTCTGGATATAATTAAAATTAATTTAAGTATGCACTTGATCTGTGTAACTTTAAATTTAACTTGAACAACTTAAAAGAAAAAGACAAAGACAAACTTATCTCTGTAACACATTCAGAGACCTACTCACACACAAATTTAAATAAAGAGCTGGTTAAAAAAGAAAGAGGAAAAACAATTTTCTGATAGAAAAGTTCATTAAAAAAATAGTACTAATCAATCATCAAAGGTAATTTTTTTCCCCTGAAACACAGCAATTTTGGATTGCTGTTCTTTTCGCCTCCGGCTTGCTTCCCATGAAGGATGAAGAGGCAAATGTGATTTTTGTTTTGTATTTTCAAAACTTCTTTGTGCACTCGTATTAGGCTGATTCCTGATCTGTGGTTCAATTTGCTGAAAACCTGGAGGAGGAAGCAAAATTAATGAAAACTAATACTATAGGTAAATAGCATAGAAGAAAAATAAATACATTTTATCTTCTCAAATCAGCATTTAAGGAAGAAATTCAGTTTTACTTAAATGAATACCCTACAGCGTAAAAATCTAAGTGCTACAGGAAACAGTTTGAAGTTAAAATACACACATGAGCAGTCAATTTTAGGACACATACTTTTTAATCTTTGTTAGTAGATATTTATTGCATGCCCCCTAGTATATGCTGTGCTATTTTATTTATACCAACATTAAAGGAAACACAGTCCACACAACATGTAAGGCAATTTTTTCTTTTTAGAAGTTGGAGGGGCATCTTATATTTTTAGTGGAATATAATTCATTAACTTATGATAACTGTGTGAGGAGCAATGTAGCCAGAAAACTCACATGTTTTAACTAAAATATTGAATCCAAGTGTTGATGGGCGAACTGTTGAAAGGGATGATGATTAATTCCACTCCCTTCTGTTATTGAGCGAAAAGCTGTGACCGAAAGGTAAACTGTTACATCAACTCAAGCTTAAGACGAAGTTCTTTTTTAGCCATGAATTTATCCACCAGATATGAGGGTGGCAACTTGTATTCAGGTCCTTACAACCTTTTATATCATGAAAAACTTCAACTGTATTATTTTGAACAAAGTACTGGGAGACACACTTGCCTGAAAAGACTGAATCAATGCATATTTAAGTAATCAGAAAGAAAAAGAGAGGCTAAAAATTTAATACAGATTTTTTCATCAGTCCTAGCTAGAGGTATATAACTTCTCCACTGCAAGCTTGCCATAGTTGTCAGAAGCCTTTTAAAGATCTTAAAAAGCAAATGTCATAATGTCAAATGTCAAATGTTATAAAAACATTTGAGATAACACTTTGGGATACACATTTCCAAAACAGTCTGGAAAAACATTTCCAAAACATCACTGCACACAGATTCAAACTCTCCTATATCTTGTACAAACCACCTGTGTTCTAGAAATCCATGTTATAATACTCAAAGAGTGGCTCTAGTGATGAAGACTGAAGAATTTAAATGTTAAATGACACTGTTTCATGTAAACTGACATTTGAATAAGGCAATATTTCTAAACTGATATATATATTTTACATAATTAGGTGAAGTACATTTGCATGTGTAAATAAATGGATAAATTAAATATTATAAATTTATAAGCTAAGTAAGAACAACAATAACCAAAAGGTTTTACTTGGGTATCCTA
The DNA here is from genome assembly GCA_004024745.2 of Catagonus wagneri. Taxonomy (NCBI): domain Eukaryota; kingdom Metazoa; phylum Chordata; class Mammalia; order Artiodactyla; family Tayassuidae; genus Catagonus; species Catagonus wagneri. The sequence continues at coordinate 39,881,025 of PVHT020004020.1, read as the reverse complement.
GTGGGGAAAATGTGGGACTGTTTAAGTTTACAGTTATTCTGTATGTATGAATAAAATGCCATGTATTTGCCAAACCTCGTATTTTAACACAGTCATTAAAATAACATAAAAATTTGGCATGGGCTTTGAAGTTTGGTGGTAGGTAGTAGGGAAATGAGTATCTGAGGCTAAAAAGTGAGCATCCTACATGTTAAAGAAAAGGTAAAACTGGTGCCAGTGAAAACTTGGGAAGCAGTCTACATGCTTATGGAGTTGTAGCACCAGAGTAAGTGGCTAAAAAGATTAGTGTACTGGTGGCTCTTTGGCAATGCACTACAAAAAAGAGAAGAGTTCAGGAAAGAATTGGCCAGCTCAAAGGCAGAAATGAAAGGGAAGAGAGGGTCCAGATATTTGGGTAAGGTTTAGAAAAGCCTCTGGACTCCAACCTGTAAGAGAGAAGACTGAGAAAGATTTTAACCAGTAAAGGCCCCTAGGGACTCAGCCCTGGAGCAGAGATAAAAGTATAGGTCTTTCAACCAAACCTGAGAGTCTCAAGGCAACAGAATGATGGAGGTGGGGTGGGAAGGGGGGGGAGGTGTAAAACGAAACAAAAGAAACCAAAACCCCCTCATAGACATAAATAAGGCAAGTTTAAAAAATTGTTCTAGGAAAGAATTTTTGGTGTGGTGACTTGCTCACTGATGGACTGATGGGAAACAAAGTGGTCAGAAATCCAGTAAGTTTTTGAGGGAACTGAACTGTGAAATAAATCACAGGCCTGGGCTGGAAAAATCTGACTGTTAGGACTCTAAACCATCTTGCCAGGATCATATCCATTTACTAATCAGTTGGGGCAAAGAAGATCATACTAAATGTCCACTTCACATGTGGTTATGGAACAAAGGCCCTCCCAAGAACACAGAACCACGGAGAACAGTGGATAAGGAAGGTCTTCACAGATTGTTCACAATTTTTGCTCAGGTAGTAGACATGCTGTGTGCCTCTCACGTTTCCCTAAATTGATTGAGGGTCTGTATTGTGGTTACCTTGTCCCTGCTCTGCCACAAAATATTTGGTCTGAGTTGGAGGCAGGCATTTGTCTTTTAATGCACAGGTCACCAAATTTTGGTCCGTCACATCCATGAGATGTGATGGAAAACACTGCATCATCACTCAGTGATTCTCAGCTTTAAACTGGATACAGTGACCTGACGGGACCTTGGGTTAGCTCATTTGGGAAGGAAGCACATAGCATGCTCTCTGTGGTGCAGAAAACAAGAAATCAGCATCTGGTGACTGAAAGGATGGTCAGTGGCAAACAGGTGTTCAAGAAATTCCTCTTTCTTTGTGCACCTAGCCACACAGCCAGGCTGCATTTCTTAGCTCCCTTGCGGCGAGAAGGGGTCATGTAACTGAATTCTGGCTAATGAAATGAGTAGCAGAATTGGTCCCTGACACTTTCATCAAAACCTCTTATAAAATTCTCCATGTACTCTATTTCTTTCTGTTGGTCAAAAGAAGAATACTTGGGAACAGAAGGAGGGAGTCGAAAAATGGAAGCAACCTGATCCTTGAATGACTATGTGAAACAAAGGCCCTGTGCGGATTAATAATAGATTGCAATGTGAATGAGAAATAAATTTTTATTATTTTATTTTATTTTTCTGTTTAGGGCCACACCTGCGTCATATGGAAGTTCCCAGGCTACAGGCAGAATTGGAACTACAGCTACCGGCCTACACCACAGCCACAGCAATGCCAGATCCAAGCAGTGTCTGCGACCTACAACACAGCTCATGGTAACGCTGGATCCCTAACCCACTGAGCGAGGCCAGGGATCAATGCTGCAGCCTCATGAATCTCAGTCGGGTTTATTAACTGCTGAGCTATGAAGGGAGCTCCAATTTTTATTATTTTAAATCAGTGAGAGTTTGGGATTATGTACAGAAGTCAGCCAACCCCAAAAATATTAACTTTGATTTGTTATGAATTAATCTGAAAATACTTTGCTTTTACTCTTAACTCTGAAAGTAACATACTTGCTACTGAATATTTAATGGCATGGTGTTGACTAAGATAGAACTTATGAAATACTTAAAGATAAATTAAACAGACCCGATATTTCCTGATAATTTTTGTCTATATCTTTCTCACTGGCAGGACATGGGGGAAAAATTAAAGTAAAAAATTATACTGATAATTATAAAATGCTCTATTTCAATTTCTGTGGGTACATAACTCATTAAGCAACCAGAATATTTCATCCTTCCATTTTGGCAAAGCACCGTTCAACTGTATATAGAAGTCAGACAGCCATTAACACATACCTGTCGTTCTGTTTTTTGGAACTTGTTCTCCATAACTTCTAAAAGAAGAAAAACACCATTAGCATATTTAAGATATAAAAAATCCTCAGACTTTAAGAAGATAACATAATAACAATGTTGATAAAACTCATTAAAAAAACTATCATATTCTTTTACCCCCTAAAACCAATAAAAATATTATGAAAACTCCATGTTTTAGCTACATCAAAGGTCTGTCAGACCCCAATATTACTACAGAAACATGTAAAAATTTTCCTTTCACCACTTTTACAGGGACTTTTTGTGATAAATATCCTGTCTTGGTTACCTTATACTCCTGAGGACTATATAGGCAAAGAATTTCAAAAATCTCATGGGGGAATGAGTCATACATAACAAAAATTAAGATTAAAATTTTATAGGAGAGGGAAGGGAGAGTGTTGTGTAATTTTCAAGTGAGGAAAGAAATGCAGCTTTTTGAGGCAGAGTCGGGAGATAAAAAGGAATATAATTTAAAGATTTTCAATTCAAGCCTCCAAAGATAGTTTGTACATCTTTTCCACACTCTTAACTTCTTTGAAAAATTTTAACATCACATTTTTATGTTCTATTAAAAATTATCGCTGACCCATAAATTACAGGAAAACAGTTTACTGAAAATAGCAAGCCGTGATTTTTATTCTAAAATGTGAAGATATCTCTGACCAGATTGGGACTGCAAATGAAATTACACTTAATGATTTGTAACAAAACAACTGTGAAAAGTAGTGACTGACAGAAGTGATAAAGATGACAGCATCACCAAATATAAAGCAGTATGGAGAAACTGTGTTAGGACAAGCAGTCTTATAAAATAGTAATAGATATCCCAAACAACTGAGGTTTACAATAATGCCCTGGATCGACAAGAGGAAAAAAAAACAAAAAAAAAAGTTTTCTTTTCACAAAGATGTGTTTAAATAGTGAAATATGAGACATTTTCAAAAGGTTTTATAAAAGCTAACTCAAAGTTTCAAAGCTTTGATAATCAAAGGAATTAAATTAGCTAGATAATAATTTGTCTATGTCATCTTTATGGCATATGGAAGTTCCCGGGCCAGGGACTGAATGTGAGCCACAGCTGCAGCCCACACCATTGCTGTGGCAATGCCAGATCCTAATTCCCTGTGCCAGATAGGGATCTAACCTGCACTGCTGCAGAGACAGTGCTGGATCCTTAAACTGCTGTGCTACAGTGGGAACTCCTATATCATCTCATTTTCTGATGAGGCTGGAAAAATATGGCATCATCATATGTATACTTGTATATACTATTCCAGTATAAAGTTGGAGAGGGCCAGGTCTAAACAAAGGATGTACTGTATAAACTAGAAATGTGTATAAGAGATAGTATCTCAATGTCAGGATGTGTAGTATTTCATATCTTTCAAAAAACAAGAAACTAACAACTATATCAGGATAAAACTCTTACCTTTCAGAGCTTTTAGATCCAGATAAAGAATGGAAAAACACTGATTCAAACTTCCTTGCTTCTGTATGTGGCTTGTTTTTATTATTTCTAATATCCTGATGGAGTTCAAGTATCTTTTCATCAGGTTTCAATTTTTTGAGGGGGTTTTGTTCCTTAACTGAAAAATGACAATTACTTTCCTTCTTTCGTGTCCGTTTGACCTTCCCAATGAAGAAGTCATCACCGCTATCACTATCTTCAGACATGGAAGACTGTTTGTAAAATCTTTCTTCTGTGCTATCATCAAAATACTCCTTCTCTTCTTCATGTAATTCTTCTCCATCACTGTCACTACCAGGTGAGCTACTGGACTCTTTCTTATTTTTGGTGCGACTTACTGTTTTCATTTTGGGGTCAGCAGATGTCTTCTGGGGTTCAAAGGGAACTGTAGAATCCTTTTCAGAAGGCTTTGATAGAGAATTTGGAATGTCCACTGCTTTGGATCCATGTTCCATCTTGGCTAGTTTTTCTTTTGAATTATTTATTGGTTTCTTTGCCAATATTTTGGCTTCTTTCTCTTTTTGCTCACTAATAATAGTTCTTTCATGCTGTAACTTACTGGCATCATCATTTGAACACAAAGTGTCCTTGGAATGATTTTCTTCTGAAGCATTCTTTGATGACTTAACTTCAACAACATTTTGTCTTGCATCTTTAAAGGCTTTGACAGCAGCTGCAAGAGAAACAGCATATGACTCGTTTCAGCACTGAAACAAATAATACAAACCATCACTGTTTCAGTACAGCATTTCTTAAATTACTTGGAAATACGAGAATGATTAGGATTTATATTACATATATATAATGGGTATGAATTCACAAAGAAATCTATTGACTTTTAAAAAACCAAACAACACATAAGAAATGCTCTGTTATCCATTTTAAATCTCTAAAACTAAAAAGAAAATCATCCCTTGAGGCATGGGTGTTACTTCACTGAAGATAAACAAATAAAATAAAATGGCAACTTTAATTTCTCTAGTAATAATGTATTAATACAATTATAGAGTCTATTATAAATTGTGTTTTCAGACATGAAAACAGATATCTTTTAATCTGTAACAGAAGCGTTTAATTTTTTCAATAATTTTATAATACACAAATGTAAATTAAAATTATGTGATTAAGTGGCAACATCACAAATAATAGCACTACATCAATATTTAGATATTCAATTGTATTTAATGTTATAAATATATATATTAGGGAATTTAGGAAATTAAAAATTTTTTTAAAAATATAAAATTCAGACATCAGATATATTTCATATTTTTAGGTATTTTCCCACATTCAGAAATACTTTAAAGAGATATTTATAATATAAAATGTCCTTAAAAGGAAAAAAGGACCATAAAAATAAACAAATGGCCATTTATTTAAATCATGTAACATAAATGGCTTAAAAGACATTTAATTCATACCTTTTAGCATATCAATTTTTTTCTTCAGAAGAGGGTGAACTGCTAGTCTGGCAATTGCTCTTTCAGTTGCAGTAGAATCAGGCTGAAAATTGAAATAATAAACATGTGGGAATAAAACCTATGTAACGCTACTAAGAAGTGAATGAAATACGTACGAGTCGCTATAATTTTTAAAAATTAAAAGTTAAGGAAAAGGAATTTGTTAGTATTCTAATTAGATAACTCACCTGTATAATTCCTGCTAAAGATAGTACACTGACAAAAATACTACTGCTATTCAACAGTTAAATTAATCATATAATCGATTAATACATATTCTTTGGGTACTTAGTATCTTTCCAGAATTATGGTAGGCATCATGTGTGATAATAAAAAAATGAAATTCAAAGAGTTTAAAAGATCTAGTTAAGAAGACCAAATTAAAATGAAAGAATTAAGTAACATATTAATATTAAGCTGGGTGATACAATTTATCACTACTGTAATGCTTGAAGTTCATTTATCAGAAATTATCAAATGCTATGTATTTTTGTTACTTTGAATGACTAATACCACTATATTCTCAAAACCTTCTACCAGTGCCTGGCTTATAGCCAACACTATAGATACCTGAATGACTGAATCGGAATACACACACACACACACACATTTTATATATATATACATATATATAGTATTTATACATTTATAAATTCATAATTCAGACTAATTGCTCTAAATATCATCCGTAGGCTGAAAATTTCCATATTTCTACCTCTAGCTCTAACTTGAGCTCCAAATTCTTACATCCAATTACCTACTTGACACATTAAAAGAGATTTCTGTGATTTTCTTCTTAAACCTATTTCTGCTATAGTCTTTCCCATCTTACTGTATATAATTTAAATTTTTTGGTTGCTCAGTCCTAAAACTCAAATTCAGTTCTTCTATCCATTTCTCCTTCCTTCACATATCACAATAAATCCTTCAGCAAACCCTGTGGTATCATCTGCATAATATATCCATAAGCAGTCACTTATCACCACTTCTACTTGATACCTTTGACTAAATCACCAATACCTCTCATCTGGTTCAATGTAATACGCTCACACTGGTCATTCTTCATTGCATCTTGTTCCATCATTGCCAATTTTCCTTAGAGCAGTCACAGTGAGCTTTTAAAATGTAACCAGATTATGCTATTTTCTTAACACTTCTTTTTAAAGCTTCACTGCCATCTGATGCTTAGGATATTACTTTGCAAGTTCATATCTACTAGGAATACTCTATGCCTAAACACGTACAGGGTGATCATCTTGTATTCAGGTCTCTGCTCAAATGTCACCTGAACTAGCACATTTTCCATCACTATTTACTTCATATCACTTAATACTCTTGCCAATGAAGATATTTTCACAGCTATGAAGCTGTAGCTTTGTCTTCCACATTGCTGTAGCCCTAGTGCCTAGAACAATAACTGGTAATAGTTGGCATTCAATAAATATTCCATGAAACAAGTGAAAATTTCACTAGTATGTGAAAACAGAGTTACCAGCTTTAGACATTTTTAAATTTATCATTTATTATTACCAACCCAATAAGGCATTTCTCCCCTCCCAGTAAGACACACATATGAGTACTTAAGTAAAAGCAAGATGATGGTAGTTTGAAATCTATTCTGTTTGGAGGACTTACCTAGGTAATGTCACTCAGAGAACAACTCTTTTTAAATTAGATATGGTGCAAATTCTGTGCCAGGACAACCTGCTGTCTAGTTACCTTCTTCCCTGGGTCAAACAGTATCCTCCCCAAATTTTAAATCCAACTAGAAAATGAAAATGTGACACTATTTGGAAACAAGGTCTTTGCAGATTTCTGTTGTTATATACCGTTTACTTTGTGAAACTTTGTTACAGCAGCCTTAGGGAAACTAACACATCCTAATTCTGACTCTTAGAGATAGTCTCTATTCAGTCTTCTCTAAGAAACAGTCTATTGGGAGACCATTCATTAAGTATATTAGGTCAGTCTTCTGCTTTGTCAACTCTTTGGTGGGTTTCCTTAAGCAACATAGAGCTTCCTACTCATTTTATTTAATTAGGAGAAATATGAGAGAACCTGGGAATAATTCCTACTGCTGGTATCCTGAGTTACTTAGCAACAAGCTGGGCTGCTAAAGGTATGGGTCAAATATGCTTGCTTGAGTTTTGTAGAAAGCATATTAAAAGCTATTAATGCAGAAACCTCAATGAAGAACGTGATTTTTCATGCTGAAAAGGCTCAACACAATACAAGAAAATACAATCACATGGGAAAACTGGTGTCTACAAGCTTTCAGAAAAAAAATTATATACACATGAAACTCAAGAATTAGAACTGGAGGTCAAGAGACAATAATAACAATGAAGGAAAATGACTTCCAACTAGAGAAAAATATTTTCAGACACACAGGTTTTTAACAAGTTTACATTCTTTGAAACTTTCTCCCTAGATACTACCAGACTCACAAAAGTGAGTAAGGAAACCAAGAATGAGGAAGGCATGGGATATAAGAAACAGGAGAGCCAAGCAAAAGAAGTGCCCAGGATGGTGACAGAAGACTTGAGTCTACAAGCTATTCAGGTCTATAAAATTAAGTAGTTACTAACCAGGTATAATTACGTAACAATTCCACATGCAGAATTATGAACACCACAGCTTTAGATTCTGTAATTATAAGCAATTTATTTTTTTGCTTGTTTTTTTTTTTTTTTTTGGCCGCACCCAAAGCATGTGGAAGTTCCCAGGTGAGAGATCAAACCTGCACCACAGCAGTAACCAGAGCCACGGTAGGGACAATTCCAGATCCTTAACCAGCTGAGCCACCAGAGAAATCTAGCAATTTGTTTTTAAAGAAAAACAACACACGGTGGTATCAGCACATAAAAATGATACTATGCTGTTGAAAGCACTTCCTTGATAATAGTATTTACTTTAAAATAAGATTAAAAAAACATATTCCCATCCTTTATGTTTCTTAGGTTGACAGGTAATATGTGATGACAACATGGCTTATTTAGGATGTAAGAAGTGTGGGCATTTAACTTGCTGTAATCACTCTACACAGGAGAACAATTTTATATCTCTGGGCAAATTGCAAACGTCTGTAAATACAAAATCAAGTTTATAGGTAGTGTTCATGTCCTTACAGTGGCTAGGACAAATACTACTCCTGTAGTAGGAATATATTCTATTTAAAATAACATAAGAAGAAGAATGGTTGAAAATAAAACACTTCTCTAATTAATGCCAACATTTTTCAACCTCTTTCAAAAAAACTGGGGGGGCGCATTACCGAACTCATTTTGTGAGCCAGCATTACCTTGATATCAAAGCTAGATAAGGACACTACAGCAAAATAAAACTGTAGGCCTAGATCTCTGATAAATATAGATGTAAAAATTCTAGATAAAATTCTAGCAAATTGAATTCAACAGTACATTAAAAAGTTGATACACCGTCAATAAGTGGCATTTATTCCTGGGATACAAGGATGGTTCAATATCCAGAAATCAATATACATGATGAAGCACATGAATAGAATGAAGAACAAAAATCACAAGATACTCTACTGAGATGCAGAAAAAGACAAAATTTCTCTCAACAAATCAGGTATAAAAGGAACATACGTCAGCATAACAAAGATTACATATAGCAAACTCATAGCTGACATCATTTTCAATAGTGAAAAGCTGAAAGCTTTTGCTCTAAAGCTAGGAACAAGACAAGGGTGCCCACTATTAGCACTTTTATTCAGTATGGTACTGAAAGTTCTAGCCAGAGTAATTAGGCAAGGAAAAAAAACAAAAGGCATCCAAATTGTAAAGGAAGAAGTAATACAGATGATGTGATCTTATACATAGAAAACCCTAAAGATTCTACCAGAAAATTATCAGAAATAATAAAAAAAATTCATGGATGTTACTGGATACAAAACCAACATACAAAAAAGTTACATTTCTACCAATAACAACAAAATATCTGAAAGAAAGATAAAGGAAACAATTCTACTGACAATACCATCAAAACAAAATACTCTGGTGACAAAGAAGGACACTATTTATTGGTAAAAGGATCCTTTCAAGAAGAGGATATTACAATCGTCAATATATATGCCCGTAATATAGGAGAACCCAGACACCTACAACAAATAATAATAGACATAAAAGGAGAAATTGATAGGAATACAATATGAGTAGGAGACTTTAACACCCCATTCACATCAATGGACAGATCCTCTAGACAGAAGATCAAAAAGGCAATAGAGATCCTGACACATTAGAAAAATCAGACTTAACTGACATTTTCAGGACATTACATCTAAAAAAATCCAAATACACATTTTTCTCAAGTGCACATGGAACATTCACAAGGATAGATCACATACTAGGGCACAAAGCTAACCCAAACAAATTTAAAGGTATAGAAATTATTTCAAGTATGTTCTCTGACCACAATGGCAAGAAAGTAGAAATCACGGAGTTCCCTTCGTGGCTCAGTGGTTAACAAATCCGACTAAGAACCATGACGTTGCGGGTATGGACCCCTGGCCTTGCTCAGTGGGTTAAGGATCCGGTGTTGCTGTGAGCTGTGGTGTAGGTCGCAGATGCGGCTCGGATCCCGCGTTGCTGAGGCTGTGGCGAAGGCCGGCGGCTGCAGCTCCTGTTAGACCCCTAGCCTGGGAACCTCCATATGCCGCGAGTGCAGCTCTACATAAAGGCAAAAAGACAAAAAAAAGAAAGTAGAAATCAACCACAGGAAAGGAAATGAGAAAAAACACACTACATGGAGACTAAAGAACATGCTACTAAAAAACCAAAAGGTCAAGGAGGAAATCAAGAAAGAAATTAAAAAATACCTCGAGACAAATGATATGGAAGACACAACCACTCAAAATCTATGGGATGCTGCAAAAGCAGTGCTCAGAGGGAAATTCATAGCAATAGAAGTCTACCTCAAAAAAGAAGAAAAATCTCAAATCGACAAATTAACCCACCACTTAAACAAATTAGAGAAAGAACAAAGAAACCTAAAGTCAGTGGAAGGAAGAAAATCATAAAAATCAAAGAGGAAATCAATAAAATAGAGATTCAAAAAACAACAGAAAAAAATCAATAAAACCAAGAGTTGGTTCTTTGAAAAGGTAAACAAAATTGACAACCCTCTGGCCAGACTCACCAACAAGAGGAGAGAAAAAACCCAAATAAACGAAATAAGAAATGAAAAAGGAGAAATCACAACAGATACTGCAGAAATACAAAAAAACAAAACAAAACAAAACATAAGACAGTACTATGAACAACTGCATGCCAACAAATTTGACAACCTAGAAGAAATGGACAACTCTCTAGAAACTTATAGCCTGCCAAAACTGAATCAAGAAGAAATAGATCAATTGAACAGACTAATCACTAGAAATGAAGTTGAATATGTCATAAAAACACCCCTACAAATAAAAGTCCAGGACCAGATGGCTTCACAGGAGAATTCTACCAAACATACAAAGAGGAACTTATACCCATCCTCCTTAAACTTTTCCAAAAGGCTAAAGAAGAAGGAACACTCTCAAAGATGTCCTATAACAGCACCGTCACCTTAATACCAAAACCAGACAAAGATACCACCAAAAAAGAAAACTGTAGGCCAGTATCTCTGATGAATATAGACACAAACATTCTCAACAAAATTTTAGCCAACTGAATCCAACAATATATAGGAAAGATCATAGACCACGACCAAGTGGATACATCCCAGGTTCACAAGGATGGTTTGACATATGCAAAGCAATCAATGTCATACACCACATTAACAAAAGAAAAGTCAAAAAACCACATGATCATCTCAATAGAGGCAAAAAAAGCATCTGACGAAGTCCAACATCCATTCATGATCAAAACTCTTACCAAAGTGGGTACAGAGGGAACATACCTTTATATAATAAAAGCCATTTATGACAAACCCACAGCAAATATAATATTCAGTGGAGAAAGCTGAAAGCCTTCCCACTTAAATCTGGAACTAGACAAGGATGCCCACTCTCACCACTGTTAATTCAACATAGTACTGGAAGTCCTAGCCACAGCCATGAGACAAACAAAAGAAATAAAAGGTATCCAAATTGGAAGAGAAGAGGTAAAACTGCACTGTATGCAGATGACACGATACTATAGGATTCAACCCCAAAAGTACTTGAACTGATCAACAAATTCAGCAAAGTAGTAGGATATAAGAGTAACATTCAGAAGTTAGTTGCATTTCTGTATACTAACAATGAAATATTAGAAAAGGAATACAAAAATATAATACCTTTTAAAATTGCACCCCAAAAAGTCAAATACCTGGGAATAAATCTGACCAAGGAGGGAAAAGACTCATATTTTGAGAACTATAAAACATTAATTAAGGAAATTAAAGAGGATGCAAAGAAATGCAAAGATAGTCCATGCTCTTGGGTTGGAAAAATTAATATTATAAAAATGGCCATACTACCCAGGGCAATCTACAGATTCAATGCAATTCCTAGCAAATTACCCATGCCATTTTTCACAGAACTACAAAAATCAATCCAAAAATTTATAAGGAGCCACAAAAGACCCAGAATTGCCAAAGCAATCCTGAGGAACAAAAACCAAGCAGGAGGCATAACTCTCCCAGACTTCAGGCAATATTACAAAGCCTCAGTAATCAAGACAGTGTGGTACTGGTACTCAAACATACATACAGACCAATGGAACCGAATAGAGAACCCAGGAATAAGGCCAGACAACTACGGTCAATTAACCTTTGACAAAGGAGGCAAGAATATAAATGGGAAAAAGACAGTCTTTTCAGCAAGTGGTGCTGGGAAAACTGGATAGCTGCATGTAAATTAATGAAACTGGAACACACCCTCACACCAAGCACAAAAATAAACTCAAAATGGCTTAAAGACTGAAACCTAAGACAAGACACCCTCAAACTCCTAGAAGAGAACATAGGCAAAACATTCTCTGATATCAACCTTACAAATGTTTTCTCAGGTCAGTCTCAGAGAACAACAGAAATAAAAGCAAACATAAACCAATGGGACCTAAGCAAACTAACAAGCTTTTGCACAGCAAAGGAAACCATAAAAAATACAAAAAGACAACTTACAGAATAAGAGAAAATAATTTCAAATGATGCAACTGACAAGGGCTTAATCTCTAAAACATGCAAACAACTTACACAACTCAAAAGCAAAAAAGTCAACAACCCAGTTGAAAAATGGGAAAAGACCTGAATAGACATTTCTCCAAAGAAGATATACAGATGGCCAACAAACACATGAAAAATGCTCAACATCACTGATTATCAGAGAAATGCAAATCAAAACCACTATGAGGTACCACCTCACACCAGTCAGAATGGCCATCATTCGTAAGTCCACAAATAAAAAATGCTGGAGAGGGTGTGAAGAAAAGGAAACGCTTCTGCACTGTTGGTGGAATGTAAGCTGGTACAACCACTATGGAAAACAGTATGGAGGTACCTTAGAAAACTAAATATAGAACTACCATATGACCCAGAAATCCCACTCTTGGGCATATGCCTGGACAAATCTTTCCTCGAAAAAGACACATGCACCTGCATGCTCACTGCAGCACTATTCACAACAGCCAAGACATGGAAACGACCTAAATATCTACTGACAGACAACTGGATTAAGAAGATGTGGTATATGTACACAATGGACTACTAATCAGTTATAAAAAAGAACAAAATAATGCCATTTGCAGCAAAGTGGTTGGAACTAGAGACTCACATACTAAGCGAAGTAAGTCAGAAAGAGAAAGACAAATACCATATGATTTCACTTATATCTGGAACCTAATATAGGGGCACAAATGAACCTTTCCACAGAAAAGAAAATCATGGACATGGAGAACAGACTTGTGGTTGCCAAGAGAGAGGGGGAGGGAGTATGAGGGACTGGGAATTTGGGGTTAATAGAGGCAAACTATAGTCTTTGGAATGGATAAGCAATGGCATCTGCTGTATAGCATTGGGAACTATGGTCACTTGTGAAGGAGCATGATAATGTGAGGAAAAAGAATGTATACATGTATGTGTGACTGGATCACCTTCCTGTGCAGCAGAAAACTGATAGAACACTGTAAATCAGCTATAATGGAAAAAATAAAAATCAGTATAAAGTAAAAAAGCAATAAACATAAAAAATACTTTGGAATAAGTTTAAACAAGGAGGTAAACAATCTATACAATGAAAACTGTAAGACTTTGATTAAAGAAATTAAAGATGACACAAATAAATGCAAAGATACTCCAAGTTTGTGGACTGGAAGACGTAATGCTATTATAATGTCTCGACTACCAAAAGCCAACCTCTATCAAAATTCCTCCAAAGGAGTTCCT
>PVHT020004020.1:39749084-39867297 GCA_004024745.2 Catagonus wagneri | reverse complement strand
AGTGGGTTAACGATCCGGCGTTGCCGTGAGCTGTGGTGTAGGTTGCAGACGCGGCTCGGATCCTGCGTTGCTGTGGCTGCGGCGCAGGCCAGTGGCCACAGCTCCGATTAGACCCCTAGCCTGGGAACCTCCACATGCCGTGGGTGCGGCCATAAACCCGCGGCCATAAAATGACAAAAGGCAAAAAAAAAAAAAAAATTCCTCCAAAGTGTCTGTTGAGGGATAAATGGATAAAGAAAGTATAATATATATATATGTATACACACACACACACACACACACACACACACATATATATATATGTATAAAGGAATATTATTCAGCCATGAGAAAGAAGGAAATCCTTTCATTTGTGACAACATGGATATATCTGGAAGGTGTTATGCTAAGTGAAAGAAGTCAGACCGAGAAAGACAAATCTGGCATATTATCACTTATATATGGAATCTACATAAAGCCAAACTCATAGAAGCAGAGAGCAGAATACTGGGGCTGAAAGTGACTTGGGAGATTTTGGTCAAAGGTACAAAATTTTAGTTATAAGGTGAGAAGTTCTGGGGATCTAATACTCAGCATGGTGACTACAGTTAATAATACCTTATATACATGAAAGTTGCTGAGTCAATCTTTAAAGTTCTCACCTCACACACTAAAAAACTGTAATTATGTAAGGTGATGAATGTGCTAACTTTATTATGGTAATCATTTCACAGTGTAAACATATATATCATCATATTGTACACCTTATACAATGTTTTATGTCAATTTACATCTCAAAAAAACTAGAAACAAAAAAGGTAATATATCAGCATCTAAAGAGTAAAAGAAAAAAAAAAGAAAAAGGTATGACCTCACATGTTCTCATTCATTTAGCTGGAATTTATTAACAAAAATGTTATCTTGAAGATTGTATGAATTGGTATTTGTATTATCAACATTTCAGTACGTCCTTAATGCTTCTAACTTTGATCAACTGGAATTTTGATAAAAGCAGCTATAAAATACCACTGCGAAACATCTAAGGGAACAAACTATTCTGGTTATAATGATATAGGACAAGTGTGTTAAGAGTTATACAATATTTTTTAAAAATCAAAAAATAACTGCAGAAGTACTATGAATATCTTTCTGATTATGTGATGGTATACAAAATATTTAATTGGTTTATGTTTTATTTTTTTAGGCAAAACAAAACTAAACACTGAGAGGACAATCCTGTCATTTTCACACTTGATGCAATAAGAATTTTAAAGTGGGACTAAAATGCATTACCAGAATGTTTAATCTGGAAAAGCTCTATTAGAGAAATGAGAAGAAACGAAAGCTAGAGCTGGTAAGTGACCTGCCTGAAGTCACGCAGTTAGAGGCAGGCAATGACAGTGAGAATGCAGAAATGCCTGAAAATGGAAGCCTCTTTCCTTTCTACAGAGGAACCTTTGTAAATAGAAGCATGTTAGACAAATTATATTTATATTCCTGGGTACTACTGGTCCTTCAAAATTCCTTTTGTTTAGTTGCTGTTTTTTAATTAATTCATATCTCTTCTTGATGGTCTGTTACTGATTTGCAAATATGAGCAGCTGGAGAACTGGGGAGGAGAAAAAATATTCTAGTGGAGGAAAAAACTGTGCAAACAGAAAACCTATTAAAGACATTATACATTAGTTATATGCTTTATAAATATTAGGGTCTAAATTTTCATTCTTAAGAGATCAATAAAAAATGTTACACATCTACAGCACACCTTCAAAGATACGGCATTTTTTATAAATTGAAGGTCTGTGGTAACCCTGTCTATCAAGTCAATGGCACCAGTTTTCCAACAACATTTTCTCACTTTGTGTCTCTGTATCACATTTTGGTAATTCTTACAATCTTTCAACTTTTTCATTATTATTATATTCGTTATGGTTATCTATGACCAATGATCCTTGCTGTTACTATTGTAATTGTTTTGGGGTGCCACAAACCATGCTCATATAAGAAAACAAACTTAATCGATGCTGTTCTGACTTGTCCATGAATACTGAGCTGTTCCCCATCTCTGTCACTCTCCGTGGTCCTCCCTATTCCCTGAGATACAACAATACTGAAATTAGGCCAATTAATAACCCCATAATGTCCTCTAACTGTTCAAGTGAATGGAAGAGCTATAGGTCTCTCACTTTATATCAAAAGCTGGAAAGGACTAAGTTAGTGAAGAAGGCATGCTGAAAGCCCAGATAGGCTAAAAGCTAGGTTGCTTGACCCAAACAGCCAAGATGTAAATGCAAAGTAAAAGTTCTAAAAGTGCTACTTTAATGAACACACAATGATTAAAAATCAAAACAGCCTTACGGCTCATAATGGAGAAAGCTTTAGTAGTCTGGATAGAAGGTCAAACCTGTCACAACATTCCCTTAAAACTTAATCCATACTCTCTTCAGCTCTACGAAGGCTAAGATAGGTAAGGAAGCAGCAGAAGTAAAGCTAGCAGAGTTTGGTTCATGAGGTTTAAGGAAAGAAGCTGTATCCACAACATCAAAGTGCAATGTGAAGCAGCAAGTGCGGTGTAGAAGCTGAAGCAAATTATCTAGAAGATTTCGCCAAGATAAAAAATGCAGGTGGCCACACTAAAAACAGATTCTCATTGTAGATTAAACTTCTTATTTGAAGACGATGTCATTTAGAACTTTCAGAGCTCAAAAGGAGACGTAAAAATGCCTGACTTCAAAGCTTCAAGGAGCAGGCTGACTTTCTTGTTAGGGGCAAATGCAGTTGGTGACTGAAGCTAAAGCCAAGGCTCGCTTACCATTCCAAAAATCCTAGGGCCCTTAAGGATTACGCTAAATTTACTCTGTGCTCTCTAAATGAAGCAACAAAGCCTGGAGACAGTACATCTGTTTATAACATGGTTTACTGAACTGAATATTTTAAGCCCACTGTTAAGACTTGGTGCTCAGAAAAAAGATTTCTTTCAAAATATTATTGTTCACTGACAATGCACCTGGTCACCTGAGGGCTCTGATGGAGGTGTACATGATTCATGATGTTCCCACAGATCAAAGAGTCATTTCAAAACTCAGGACCTCTTTAAAAAATAAAAAAAACATTTCATAAGGCTATAGTTGTCATAGCTAGCAATTCCTCCTCTGGAGCTAGGGAAAGTGAACTGAAAACCTTCTGAAAGTATTCAACATTTTACATGCCATTAAGACATTCATGATTCATGGGAAGAGGTTAAAATAGCAACATTAACAGGAGTTTAGAAGAGGATAATTCTAACCTTCAAGGATGAATGAGAGGTTCAAAACTTCAGCGAAGAAGTAATTGCAGATATGGCAGAAATAAGAGAACTAGAAGTAGAACTTGAAGATGTGACTAAATTGTTGCAATCTCATGATAAAAGCTGAATGGATAGGGAGTTACTCCTTACCACTGAGCCAAGAAAGTGGTTTCCTGAGATGGAATCTACTCCTGGAAAAATTGTTGAAATGAAAACAAGACTTAATATTCTATATAAACTTAGTTGATAAAGCAGCAGCAGGATTTCAGAAGAATGACTCCAATTTTGAAAGAAGTTCTACTGTGGCTAAAATACTATCAAACAGCATGACATTTCTACAGAGAAATCATTCTAAAAGACTCAACTGATGAAACAAACTTCATTGTTGTCTTAAAATATAAGAGACTGCCAAAGCCATCCCAAACTTCAGCAACTACCACACTGATAACTCAGCAGTCATCAACTTCAAGACAAGAACCTCCACCAGTAAAAAGAATATGACTTGCTAAAGACTCATATGACGATTAGCACCTTTTAGCAATGAAGTATTTTTAAAGTACTTACATTTTTTTGTTTGCTTGTTTGCTTTTTAGGGCCACACCCATAGTGCATATGGCAGGTCACAGGATAGGGGTCAAATTGGAATTGTAGCCGCGGGTCTACATCACATCCAACAGCAATGCAGGATCCCAGCTGTGTCTGTGAGCTGTGAGCACAGCTCATGGCAATGTCGGATCCTTAACTCACTGAGTGGGGCCAGGGATCTGAACCCATGTCCTCATAGATAAAAGTCGGATTCGTTTCCGCTGAGCCATGACGGGAACTCACTAAAGTATGTATATTTTTAAAGATCTATAATGCTATTGCACACTTAATAGTCTAAAGTACAGCATAAACATAACTTTCATGTGCACTGGGAAACCAAGAACTTGTGACTCACTTCATTGTAGTTACCTGCTTTATTAAAGTGGTCTGGAATTGAACCCTAGTATCTCCGAGGTATGCCTTTAGTCTCAAATGTTTTATTTAGAAAATGTCTTAGTTAAAAATACCAAATTTTATGAATTACAGCAATCATTTAAACAAATGTTATAATTTCTCCAAAGTAAGAAAGATCAAATTTAACATTTCAAACCTTCCTTTAATTTTATTTTTAAAAAAGCAATTAGAGATCATTTATTTATTTTCTTAAGTTCAAATTTTAACAAGAAGTAAAGGGAACACAGACCAAAGACTTTATCTAACAATTAGACTAAAAGTCTTTCTTCTTCTTCTTCTTTTCTTTAGGGCCACAGGTACAGGCGTATAGAAGTTCCCAGGCTAGGGGTCAAATCAGGGCTGCAGTTGCCAGCCTACAGCCACACCAGATCAGAACCACGTTTGTGACCTACACCTCAGCTCACAGCCAACGACAGATCCTTAACCCACTGACCAGGGCCAGGGATGGAACCTGCATTCCCATGGATACTAGTCAGGTTCGTTTCCACTGAGCTACGATGGGAAAGACTAGACTAACAGTCTTGACTTGATTTCAAGACCACCTAACCAGTTAGGAACAACCTAGAACTCAAAGTAAGATTTCTGAATTCAGTCTAGTCTTCTCAGCAAGTTTTCTTCTAAACTCTGAGATAATTTTCTCTTGTTTTGTGACCCAAAACCAAGTCTTCCTCAAATCTTTTTGTAAGGAAATTAAATATAAACATAAAAAAAAGAGGCTTGTTAATCAAGTGGACTCAGGTCATACCTTTGGCAGTGTTTTGGGTCTCTGCTGCAATGTGAGATGTCTGCAGTTTACTTAAGGCACTGAGCTTTGGTATAGGAACATATAAGAATAAGTAGAAAAGCCCCTGCCAGGAGAGGCTTCAAATCCTTTATCTCTCCTTACTTCTTTCCTGTCCATCTTCCTTCCTCACTTTCTCTCTTTATATTGAAGATATTTATGTTTATATAAACATGCTTTATTATATCAAGGCATGGCCTTACACATAAAGACACAAGCACTCACAATCTGGCACGAACTTAAAAGGTTAGAACAAATGCAGAAATAACTAATCCAAGGCAGAATGTAATAAACTTCATAGCAGAGACTGAAAATGCTCTGGAAGTTTATAAAAGAATTCACATTCTGCCATACATCTTAAATTTAAATAAAATTATTTTGAAGCTTAAAATGCTAAGTAGTCTCTATTAACAGTTTTTACACCTGCACGAAACAGTTTTCACAACATTGAGGGATAAGAAGGAAACCAGAGGTTTCCTTATTTAAAGTTAACACAGTGTTTGCCTTGGAAAATTCCCAGGAAACTGTGGTTTTTCACACACCTCCAGTTTCTTCCACTTCAAATAAATTAAATGAAAAAGGGAAAACACCTCATCTTTTAATGGAAAAATTTTATTCTGACATATGGGTATTTACCGTGAACACAAAGCATCTGCTGTTGAATTCTGAAAAGAATTTTGAGAATGTACATGTGAATATAAACAAGAGTCTAAAAATTAAAAAGCTTACATGTAATGTTCATTCCTTTGAAATGTGGCCTTAAAACAAATTGACTCTAAATGAACTGGTAGAGGTACAATGCTAGTCGTTGTATTTTTAATGGTAACTGGACTTCAATTTAGGTTTTACCTAAGAATATAAGCCAACACATTCATATTTGTATTTATTAAGAATATTTAGGAACAAAACAAGAAAGAATTCATTCAACTGGATTTGAAGAACTGTGGCAAACAAAGCAAAATAAGACACAGAGTCTAAATTTAACATAATGGGAGACTTTTCTGTATTCACTGAACTCTTAAAATCCCTGTGACATCATGATTCCAAAATGCAGCCTCATATATATGGGACTCATTCCATCCATTTGTCCTAAACTTTTGTTTGGTTGGCAGAGATCTAGGTTTTGACCTTGGATCTGGTGTTTCCTACTAACTGACCACTGGTATACGTTGGACTTTCTGGGCCCGCTGTCTCATTTGTTAAATGAGGTTATTATCATTTTCCCTGAGAAAGTTCAATATACAAAGCATCTAATAAGTCAGGCAACCAGTAGATATTAGCAAATAATAATTTGCTTCCTCTTATCCTGTAGTTGTTTAATATAACTATCTTTTATTTTCTACTAGATTACATACACACATTCTTCTAGAAACCATTCTGCGTCTTCTATTTTGTTCCTATCTTCCGTAATACTTAGCCGATTGCTCTGCATATAACAGATATTTTGAATTGGTTAGCCCTTGAAACTGTGGCAATAGCTGTCTGGAAATGTCACAGTTCTACTCCTCAAACTCTCTAGCTTTAAAACTCTCATATAAATATGAACTGGCTATATATAACCTTTCTAAAGGCATTTAAAAAATGGAGACACTGCTATTACTACACACACAAACACACACACACACACGTGCATACATGAATGTTTTCTATATGAGATCATTGTTGCAAGATCAACTGAGATAAGAATGTAGGAAGAACTGTGCAAGCTCTAAGATGCTATACAAATCAGTTCAGCTCTATTCTGATGAGCACTTCAAACGTTCAGACTTATTTCCTATTTGGTCATCTTTTACTAACCTCCCTTCCTATGGCGAAACCAAAGAATCAGTCTTCCCTCCACGATCCTCTGCTGTCTGCTTCATTTTTATTTTAGAAGTTTAACTAATATAGAAGAACATGAACCCAATGGAAGAAATGAAATAAAACAGTAACAAAATAGCTGAAATCAAATAGCTTGGGAGGAATGTGAAATCACACTTAACCCAAGGCAATTTCCCTTAGCTCTAAATCCTCAAGGGTTCCATCATCAAGAACTGATGAAACAGAACTGTTTTCTTTTTCTTCTTTTCTACCTCCTTTTCCTGCCTTTTATTCAGAGAAAGGTACAAAAAAGGCAGAAATGTAATCAGTTTCGCTTGACAATATTTCACTTAGATCCTAAACTTTTAATCTGAATTATTATTATAAATCTCATGACCAGGAATCTAGTAATATGCAAATAAACCTAATATTAAAAATAAAACTGATAAGCAAACATAGACACATTGCCTCATTTTTAGGATGACATTTCACACACTGGAAGGTTTAACAAAGGGTTATAAATTAAAGAAGATACCCCAGAAAAATGATTTTACATATACATTAATAGTAACCTTCCAAAGTGAAGACAATCTGGCTGGAAGGTTAAAACAAAAACAAAATAGACAACGCATATTTTATTTTGGATATTTTGACGTTAAATTATAAATATTGTCAAGTTTTACTGTTAAAATGTAAATGGAAACATAATATTAGGAAACTAAAAAAATAAATTGCTTTTATTCTCATCATAAATTAAATATTATTGAAATATTTTCAGAATTCAGCAATCAGGAAGTTAAAAAAATGTATTCTTGTAAAAACCTTAAATTATTATTTTTTTAAACTCTGAAGAGAAAACAAATATATTCCATCATATTTTTAAACAATTACCACTGTTCTATTTAACATGTCATTATTTTGTTGGAAATAAAGACTAAGCCAGAAGTTTAAAACTAATAGGACCATGCTGTGCAGTTGGAAATTTGACAGAAATCTGTAAACCAACTATAACGGAAAAAAAAAAACCTAATAGGACTAAAAATTTATTCTATGAATAAATGCTATGAAATAAGAACATTTACTGTACAATCATGTTAGTATGAAATAAGGAAGCTGAAAATCATGCTCATGACTTTAGTACTGCTTTTCTGACAAGGACCATGATGACGACAACAACAAATCCTCCCTCCCCTCAAACACACAAAAACCTTTCATGTTCTGGCCTTTTTACAACAAAATGCTTTAAAATTTAACATGTCTATGGGAAATAAAATATTGCCTACCATATCAGTAAACAAAGGATGTCACAGTCATCAGTGATTGTTGCCACCTCCAATAGTAGCCCTAAGGGAACTCAGAATGGAAACAAAGAATATGTGCCATCTAGCAGTCATCAAACTGCAGCCCCTCCTGATGGTGAGCCCTGAGGAAACTTAGGATGTGAAAACATAGGATTCTGGCCCCAGAGAGCTGAGGAATGATTTCAGTGAGCCCAGACCCTTGCATCTTCCCAGACAGGGAAAAGCATTAAATTCCTTAGCTTGAGATATACAGGTTTGTTTTATTAACAGTAATCTTTTGTTCTTACTCTCTGCTCTTTACTGCAAAATACACACACACACAAAAACACACACTTCCCTGGAGCAGTTTGCTCAGGGATACTTGAGATGCTGCTTCCTGAACTTACGTCCTCAGTTTTATCCACTGAATAAAATGTTACTCTCGCCTTTTAGGTTGTGCATATTTTCCAGTCAACATCTAATATAAATTAATAGCAGAGAAGTGAGGTCTAGTCTATATAAATGTAGAAAGAGTATTTTTTTCCTTATGGCAGAAATAGGAAAACTGAGATTCATAGTTGGAGATACCAATCTGTCTCTCTTAGGAATCAATAAAACAAGTAGGCAGAAAATCAGTAAAGATATAAACCACCTGAACAAACCATCTATCAGTTTGACCTAAATGACATTTACAGTAAACTAATCCCAATAAAATACATATTGTTTTCAAGTACACATAAAATATTCACCAAGATAAACCACACTGTGAACAAACAACACAAATAATAAAGTTAAAAGAATAAAAATTATAAAAAGTATGCTCATGGATCACAAAGGAAATTAAGAAAAAACACGTGGAAAACAGCTTAATTGTTCAGAAATTAAACAACAGACTTCTAATTAAACCATGGGTCAAAGGTGGAGTTTCAAGGGAGATATAAAGCATTTTGAATTCAAAGAAAATAAAATACAACATATGATATTTATAAGATGTAGCTAAAGCAGTGCTTCAAGGAAAATTTATAGCATTAAATGCTTATATTAGAAAAAAAAATGAAGGTCTAAATCAGTAATTTAAGCTTCCACACTAAGAAACTAGAGCAAAGTTAACACAAATGCAAGAAATAATACAGATAAGAGCAAAGAGGAATAAAAACAAAAATGGGGGAGAATTATAAAAATCTATTAATCCAAAATCTGTTCTCTCTGGTGGAACTCTCTGAGGCTTTAGAGTAAGAGTGGAGAGAAATGAAAAAAAGGAAATAGTAAGGATGAAACAAGAGTGGCAAATCCAAGGAGCAGACAAACTGGGTAAAAAGTCCTAACTGTGTACTTAACAGCAATATAGGCACAATGAGCTCACTTCATTCTTTCTGAGCTTCAGTTTCCTCACTTATAAAAAGGGGGTAAAAATAATTTTTATAGGGTAAATGCAGGGATTAAGTAAAGTATTCATGAAAACCATTTGGAAAGAATAAAAATAAAGTCTTTGTTCTAATTAGTAAAATCAACAGACTAACTGGTATCTAACACATAAATGATACAAGTTCAACTTATCTTTAACATCCCTGAGGATATGATATCATAGTAAAGCAAAATTTACAAATTACCATAAAAATATTTTTTGTGGCAATAGTGCTCCAGTTGGGAAAAATCATTATATATCAACAGTAATTGGGTTTAAATTTTTTCCCCCTCTAAATTTTTTTTAATTGAAGTATACAGTTGATTTACAATGTTAATTTTTGCTTACAGCAAAACGATTCAGATATATATTTTATATATATATATATACACATATGTATAATATATATATTCAGATATATACATACACACATACACATATTTGTTTTTAATATGCTCTTCCATTATGGTTTACCATAGCACACTGCTTATCGTTCTCTGTGCTATATATATAGTAGGACCTTGTTGTTTATCCCCTCCATGTATAAAAGTTTACATCTGCTAACCCCAACTTCCTATTGCATCACTCCTCCAACCCTATACCCCCTTGGCAACCACAAGTATATTCTTCTTGTCCACAAATCTGTTTCTCTTTCGTAGACAGGTTTGTTTGTGTCACATTTTAGATTCCACATATAAGTGATATCATATGGTATTTGTTTTTCTTTCTCACTTATTCCACTTATTATGATAATCCCTAGCTGCAAGAAAACTGATTAAGTTTTCTCTTCCAGGAAAAACGTGAAAAGAAAAAAGCAGATCAACAACATAAGGGATTTTCCTAAAAAAAAAAAAAAGCTCATTCTAGAGGTACCTTTTTGCAGATTTTTTCAAAGTTGATATCATCGCCAAGAGCAGATTTAGTTACTACATCAGGTTTCAACTCCTGTAAAAAAATAAACTAATTTTAGTTACAAGCTTAACTTTAAACTATCATTATTGTTAGGAGTTAAATTCCTTCCCATATTTTGCTTTTAAGAAACCTGTTATTGAAAGAAATTATTACTGGAGTTCCCATGGTGGCACAGCGGAAATGAATCCGACTAGGAACCATGAGGTTGCGGGTTCCATCCCTGGCTTCACTCAGTGGGTTGGGGAACTGGCGTTACCGTGAGCAGTGGTGTAGGTTGCAGATGCTGCTTGGATTCTGTGTTGCCGTGGGATAGGCTGGCAGCTGAAGCTCCGATTTGACCCCTAGCCTGGAAACCTCCATATGCCTTGAGTGTGGCCCTAAAGAGCAAAAAAATAAAAAATAAATAAAAATAAAAATAAAGAAATTATTACTTATTTTAATGACCATTTTAGGACATTTGGCAATTTCATCAATTTATAAAGAACTGTAGAGATATAGAGAAACACTTAATTCTGACTTTTGATTAAAAAAAATCTAAGCCATGAAATACTTTTCTATAACGGACAGAATTACTCCAGACTTATTTTAGAAAATAAAATAAAAAAAAAATCAAAACAGAAAAGCAGAAGGAAAAGTAAAACTATTGGCAATGTTTACATGGTTATAATTTTATTATACAACCGTCTACAAGCTTCCTTAGGAGATTTTAAGTTTGATATGCATTCCACTAAGGTAATGAAAGATGACTTTAGATCATATAAAAAAGTGAGTTTTCTATATTAATAGTTATCAAGTTATTCTAATATACAGGAAAAAAAAGAACACACGTGTGTGAGTGCTTTCCCTAACATTGTTTAGAAGAAAGATAAACAGAAAAACCAAATAGTTGACTTTATTTATTTATTCATTTTTAGCCGTGCCTGCAGCACATGGAAGTTCCCAGGCCAGGGACTGAACCAGAGCCACAGCAGTGATGATTCCAAAACCTTAGCCACAAGGCCATTAGGGAACTCCCAGCTGGGTGATTTTAAGACAACATTAAATGACAGCAAGGTACATATGTGATATGACAAAAACTGTGTTCACATTAAGTGAAAACGATATGTAAATTATACTTTAAACAAAAAGAGGGCTACAGCACTTTTAACTAGCTTTATTTAATAACAGGGCAGTGTCTAGTTTTTCCATTCTTTTATTTCACTGCCCTATTTATTTAACCAATCTCTTATTATAGGACATTAATAATATTTTCTAATTTTTTATCTTTTTATAAATAAGAACGTGATGGCTATCCTTGTACATACTGGTTTGCGTAGTTCCTTCTGAAAAATTATCACATATTTTACTATTACAGAGCTATATTCGGTTTTTGGAAAGAGAGTAGAATGGAAAAATCATCAAATATTGATAACGGTCCAATGTCAAAAAGATTAGAAAGCACTGTCTCTGAAAGTAAAAACTCAATTTCATTTTGTGTACACTAACATAACTTCAAAAAAAGTATGTAAAATAAATCCATATAAACAGTATAGAATCGTATGTACATGTATATTAAAAAAATCATTATATGACATTTTTTACCTGAAAATGTCTTAAGTTTTGAAGGGCTAATTTAGGAGATGGTCTTCCTTAAGCAGTTTCAAGTTAATAAAACTATTTAAATTATAGTTAAATATCCAAATTGTAAAACTTGCCCTGCCTTTGCCTATGGCTAGCTGTAAGCACCTACTTCTACTCTAAGACAAAGATCAGTTTAAAGACTGAACTTTTTTTTTTTTTTTTGTCTTTATACCTTTTTATCTAGAGCTGCACCTGTGGCATATGGAGGTTCCCAGGCTAGGGGTCTAACAGGAGCTGTAGCGGCCGGTCTTCGCCACAGCCACAGCAACGTGGGATCCGAGCCGCGTCTGCAACCTACACCACAGCTCACGAAAACGCTGGATCCTTAACCCAGGGATCGAACCCGCAACCTCATGGTTCTTAGTCGGATTCTTTAACCACTGAGCCACGAAGGGTGAACATGTTTAAAGAGTGAACATGTTTAAACTTTATTGCTGAAATGAACTTAAATAGGTGCAGAAGATAAAGACATTACCTAAATCACAACCCACCCACAAATTCCCTCCAAAACAATCAATTCAACAAGGAGTACAAATACAATCAAACACGAACTATGCCGTCAGTATTACTAGGAGACAAAGGATATCAAAACTTCAAAATACTTATTAGCA
This sequence comes from Catagonus wagneri, assembly GCA_004024745.2. Lineage (NCBI taxonomy): Eukaryota > Metazoa > Chordata > Mammalia > Artiodactyla > Tayassuidae > Catagonus > Catagonus wagneri. The sequence goes on along the minus strand of PVHT020004020.1, from coordinate 39,854,624 downwards.
GAGAAACTAATACCAAATTCAACAGAGCTCTCACTGCTGCTATGAGCTTGTGAATATGCACAGCCAGAGAATAAATGATACTGGGAAAAAAAGAAATGCCTGGAGTGAAGGACATACATGAGAGCCAAAAAGCACCACAAGTTAGCAAAAACAAATACAAAGTCAAAATGCTGAACACAAGTATGAGACTTTGTAATTCAAAGCACTGTCCACAGAGAAGGATGGGCTTGAAAGTGAGTGATTCTGAAAGCACTGCTCTGAGGAGAATTAGATAAACAGGGGTTGTGCACTTCCCTTCAGGTACAACAGTGTAAGTAAAGGAAAGAAAGAAATCAAGGATCCAACAATGACAAAAGATGTAGTGGCTAAGTGGTTAACGAACCCAAACCCGACTAGGATCCATGAGGATGTGGGTTCGATCTCTGGCCTCGCTCATTGGGTAAAGGATCCAGCATTGTCGTGAGCTGCAGTGTAGGTAGAAGAGTCAGCTTGGATCCTGTGTTGCTGTGGCTATGGTGTAGGCTGGCAGCTGCAGCTCTGATTCATCCCCTAGCCTGGGAACTTCCATATGCCACAGGTGCGGCCCTAAAAAGCAAAAAAGGAAACAAAGAACAAGAAAGAAAAAGAAAATACAGGTAAACTAATTCCTCCTTATCATTATCCATTAAAAAAATGTCATTTTGTCATTCTGACATAAGATTGGTGTAGATATTTATTATATTGTGAATGGCTGGGAAACCAACCACCACATTGGCTAATAACCTGGCAAATGTCATAAAAGACAAAACTGCTCTAAGATTTCATACCAACAGGAAAACCAAGATCCATTTCTAGACCTAGCAATAGACATTTTACATAGCAGTTCTGTACTCATTCCAAGGACATTTTATGCACACTCAGTGTTGAAAGGTCATATGATACCCTCATATACTAGATTTAAACATGGTTATGGAAATACCAATTAAAAAAATGTGAAGGGAAAGACACCAGTTCAGTGCTTATATGATAATTTTACACTATGCCAATTCTAATATATGGGGTTAACTCTAAGTAAAATGACTAAGGCAGAGCCATTTAGCTTTCTTTTATAGAAAACTAATTTCAATGTCTTTTTTCAGATAAAAGTATTCCTCTTAAATTTTACAAAGGGTTTTCTTTGCTTTAGATTGAATTTAACTGTTTCAAATAACTATAATTTCTAATGTAAAACAAGATGCATTATCCCACAGAGTAATATGCAAATTTTATATTAAAGTCATAAGAAATGGACTTCAGAAAAAAAATACCTAGACACATTTCAACTTAGAAAAAGAAAATTTTGAACACTTCTAAATCACAGAAATGTTAAATATGACCCAAATGAGTAAGTAGGAAAGAGAATGACAATGGTAAAAACAAAACCATTCTCAATTAGATAACCATGTATCAAGAATAAATAGTGGGAAAACGAAGATACCTGAGTTACATAACAGGTGCTAAATATGAAATACTGCACAAAACAACTTTAAATGAGTGCAAGAGAGATTCATATTAAACTAGACAAGTGAAAAGAGCAATTTTCCACAACTGTAAAAAAATGGTGCAAATGTTTTTCATTAAAAAAAACATGTTTAGGAGTTCCCACTGTGGCATAGTGGGTTAAGAATCCAGCGTTGTCTCTGTGGCAGCCACAGCTTTGCCCCAGCTGTGGCTTGGATTTCCCTCCCTGTCTGGGAACTTCCATATACTGCAAGTGTGGCTGAAAAAGAGAAAAAAAAAAAAGATACTTTAATTTATTATCACCAATGCAAGGGAAATTAAAAATATCAGTAATTTGCTAAGCAAATGCTAACTGAACTTGGATTCCGAAAGTGTACTTAGTTTATTTTCCTTGGATTTCCTTAAAATAACTCAAGTCTGAAAATCTTCATCTTCCCATCAGTGAGGAGGGCTCTGTGTTCATGCGAAAAACATACATTTTTTTTCATTTTTAGACTTCAATCCAGCTTTATTTTCTACAATCAGTACAGTCTGTTTATTTTACTTAAGCTTTCAAATAGATAGAATTATCCAATCAATCTTAAAGATGAAATAAAGCATTAACTTCTTTACAGTTAATGATAGGAGTTACTAATCCATTCATAAAACATTAGAATTATAAGGGACTTTGGCTGTCATATAATTCTACCCCTGTGTAGGAAAGCGTTAACTCAGCAGGCCTGTGCTACTCAAACTGCACATTCCTGAGAAAAGCCTATGTTCAAGACTGGCCTTTGGCCAGTTCCTAAGAAATAACTTCTGAGCCCTTGGGCTACAGGCTTACCAATTTGATCAGACTTTACCCCAACAACGTGGTTTATGGTGATTACGGTCTTTGCTCTGGGGAGCTGAAGTCTGAGTAGCTGAGGTAAGCCATGTAGGTGATTCACACTTATGAGACTGGCTCCCAATAAAACTCTTGACAAGAAGGCTCAAGAGGGCTTACCCGCCTGGCAAAACTTTGCAAGTGTCACAAAGCTCGGACTGTGGCAATTTGAACATACTGGGAGAGGGCACTGGCAAACTTATGCCTGATTTCTTCTGGATTTCACCCCATGTGCCTTTCTCTTTTGCTGATTATAATCTGTATCCTGGAACAGAATCTGTTATCCTGAGTATAAAGGTTTTTTAATGAATCTTGTGAATCCTTCTAGTGAAACATTCAACCCTGAGGACCCTCAACCACTCAAATTTATATAGAAGAAGAAATGATAATCTATGATCAATGAATCTAACTCATTCAAGGTATTACAACAGGGCTAGAACTAGAATCCCCATATTTTGCTTTCTACCATAGCCTGTTGTCAGTGGTGGTAAATTATAAACTGCTTTAATTCCTTCCCAATCACATTAAACTAACATTGCTCAAGTTTCCTACATTAAAGATAGTCATCCACTAATAACCAGATCCATCAGAATATTCCAGTTCCTTTATTCCACACTGTCAGATACTACAGCTTTGCTTATATTCAAAAGGGCAAATTTAAGTGGAGTTACGTAATACCAATTTTGATTACTCAGCTATCTCCTTGTTTTTCTTCTCCAGAGCCTTTGGTTTATGAATATACTGACATAACTATATAACCAGTGTAGTGCTGCACTCTAGTTGAGTGGGGAAAGTATGTCTGCAGCCAAACTACTCTTTATCGGGCTGTGGAAAGAGACACTGGGTTAAGACAAAAAGTAACTTGGAGGCAGTAATCAGGCTGGTACTTTTAGAAGCTCTCATTAGGGTTGGGCTTTTAACTTAATAAAATACACAACATTTTTGTACTTTCCAAAATGTGATTAAAATTGGACTATGATGTTTAGATTATGAGGGGTTAATCCCTAATACTAGGAATTACAAAGTGCCAAGAAAAGTCTGTATTCTTAGATTTTTTTTTTTTGGTCTATTTGGAAATGAAGCAAGAAATGTATTTCTCTGCAATAAAGAATCTGAAATAACTCATGAGAGAGCAATTGACATCCAAATTCATGCTTTTCCACACATGGGAATCTCATTATGGTTACCCTTCAGTGACAACAAAAGCCTTATTTCCTAAATATTGTTCCACTGTTTCCTAAATACAATACCAGATGGAATACAATAAGGTTATACTTTGTCACCATATTGCCAAGGGGTTTTTTCAAAAAAAAAAATCTTGTCTCCCTCCTTTACCTATCCTGTGTTATCAATGTCAATTAAAGCATCTCTAGCCTCTGCTACTCAGATCAGACAGCTCAGAGTCATCTGACACTGTGGGCCTCTTCGTCATGCTTCTGTTATGCACCCATCCCCTTTTCTGTTTTCTGTGCTGTAGTGTCTGTTGAATTTAGTTTCCTCCTTTGGATTACCATTATCCTACCCATAGGTCTGAACTTCATCATGGATTGTGTGGATTATAATAAAATAACTCATAATTCCAAGGCCCTTTATGTCATTGTCTTGAATACAGAATGAAGCCAAAGACCTTCAGTCTGGTGCTGAATACTTTCATTACCTGGTCTCAGTGCATCTTTCTATTATCACAGTGCTTTTTCTAAGAGTCTCATATGCTATTCATTCGGCTTTATACAGAATCCCCTGAATAAATTTCCTATTTCTCCTACTTCAGTGTCTTTGGTAAAGAATCCACTGTCAAAATTTTTATTGTGAAATGTCTTTCTCTAACTGGCCATCTGCTTTTCTCACTCCCTTTCTCCCCAATCACAATCTATTTATGTTTCAACTCCTGGTTTCTGAATAGCACTAAAACGAAACCAGGGTTCTTAAAGAAATGGCTGATTATAGATTGAGGCAGGAAAAGTAAAATCCCTCCAACAATTTGTTATCCAAGAAAAAGAGGAACTAACTGGGTACTCTCAAAAAGTCACAAGCTGGCTTAGAAAGGATACTATTGACAAATCTGGTGTCAAACAGAATAATTAGAGCAATGAATCATAACTACACTGGCCATATAATTTGTTGTTCAAACCAGGACCCACTTGAGAGTGAAATGAGGCTCCATTAAAAATTATGTTGAGGAGTTCCCTTTGAGGTTCAGTGGTTATGGAACTTGACTAGCATCCATGAGGATGTGGGTTTGACCCCTGGCCTCACTCAGTGAATTAAGGATCCGGCATTGCCTCATGTTGCAGTGTAGGTTGCAGAGGCAGCTCAGACCCAGCGCTGCTGTAGTTCTGGCTTAGGTCAACGGCTAAAGCTCCGAATGGAACCCTGGCCTGGGAACTTCCATATGCTGTGGGTGCAGCCCTAAAATGACATAAAGACCAAAAAAAAAAAAAAAAAATTATGTTGGGATGAGATAACTACCAGAACATCAGAGAAATCTGGTCATGTGGGCCATCCTAATTATAGAACTTGCAAATTCTTGCTATCTCGAAATGTTCTTTATTTTCTCTTAAGGCCACTTCAAGCAGACTTTTGCCTCAATTACTTTTCTATTCTTGTAAAATGATTTTCTATTCTTGTAAAAGTCACCAATCTCTATGTTGCTAAATCTAATGTTCAAGATTTGACATATCCACAACATCTGACTCCTATCTTCCTTGGCCCATTTCCAACTTCCAGTAAATTAATTCCTCCTTTCTCCGATAAAGTTTCTTCATTTGACTTACAGAACCCATACTCTTGCCTGTTCTTTCTTAGCCTCCTTTACTTGTTCCTCCTCTAATTAAATATCTTAACAGTAGAGCAAGATTCAGTCCTTAGTGCTCTTCTCTTCACTATACCTACCATGTAGTGATTCTGTCCAGTTTCATGACTTTAAAGATCACATCCATGTCAACAACTCCTAAAAGTCTCTATTTCCAGCCTGAACCTCTTTTGGGGTCCAGAATTACATATCAAACTATATCATATCATCTCCTAATCCTCTGTACTCTGCTTTATTTTTTTCACAGTATATTATCTACTAATATATTCATTATATCGTCTTCTGTAATCTCCTATAAAAATAAACTACAAAAGATCAGGAAATTCTATTTTCTTCCCTCAGGTGGATCATAGGAACCTAGGAAAGAACATATCATTTGATAAATATTCAAAAATACTTATTAACAGAACATATATCCATGTTTTTTTAAACTGTTAGGTATTATAAATTGTTAAACCGAATATCTCAATATTGGGAACAGAATAAACCAGACCTACCAGTACACACTGCTTCTATTTGGCTTATTATTTTTTATTTTTCTAAATAAAAAAAAATTATAAATCCTGTAATCTTTATTCTTGTGCATGCTGAGATGTGAATCTACATCACTATCACACCTAACCCACAACTTTATGCAGGTAAACTAGTAAAATAATCTAAAAACTTTGCATCTCTTCATCCTACAAGTACTTTCTTTATAATTTTTCAAAACAAACACAATGAAGCAATATAAATTTAAGTCTCCATTCTACACTGCGTAGAGTATAATAAGTCACTTTTAAAGACTCAGTTTCATGCTAAAGAAAGCTTTCCTTGAGTCCTCAAAGCAGTACTAAGTGGTGCTGCTCCAATATGTCTAACAGTGATCTTTGGGCTGTACTGAAACTCTGTTTACATGTCCAGCTCTCTCATTAGACCATAAGCTTCTCAAGGGCAAACACCATATTAATTTCTATAAACCAGAGAGTATTTGGCGTACAAAGAACAGACCTAGTATATTTTACTTGAGCTAAAATACTTTGTTCATGAGGATGGTCCTAAAATGGCATTATAAAAATGGGCAAACTTTCAGGCAAGGTACAGGACTACACAATATTTTTGAATCCTACAGTACTAACTAAAACAATAGGAATGATTTTGGCACCAGTCTAAAGTCACAATGCAACATGGACAATGACGATGGACAGTGTAGTATAGTAGATCTCTGTTCAGGAACTCTGTCACTGAATCTTTTTGGCATATTTTAAAAAAATGGTATTGAAGGCAATGGCTCTCTTTCATCTATGCCATTTATATGTAGCAGTCTTTTAAAATATTAAAAATGTACTAAAAGAGTATTTTGTTAGGAACATTGATATTGCATATTTTATTTAATTCCCATAGCAATGAAGTCAGACAGGAATTATTCTCAGTTTTAAGATGAAGAGACAGACTCAAGGACACACAATTAGTTAATGGTGCAAAAACAATATCAACTCACTAAAAATTTCAAAAAATGACACAAATGGCTTTATTCTTCTTTGTTTTTATAACATGAAATAACACTTAAATGACCTGACATAACACAAAGAAAGATGGAATGCAATAATAGACTGTTAAAAACTGATTACCTAAGTACTATACATAGGAAGATAAAGTAGCAAAGGTAATTTCTCTTCAGTACTGGTAGCTCTCAATGGTGGGAAAAACAGATATCCAAATTACTGAGGGAACTGTCTCAAACCATACAAACCTCCCATCCATTATATGCCCCCATACATGAACCTTTATGCATCCACCCCCTGCCTCCCCCAACAAACTCACTGTCTTACAGGATGGTGAATGCTGTGACAATGATTCACTGGTTTTGTTAAGGGCACGTATGAAGTGGAGAATTTTGCCTTCTTATCAGATAAAGCTAGAGAAATTTAAAAACAACAATTTACAAACTATGTGGAGGGGTGACTGCAGTATGTAGACAGAAATAGGGATGAGAGATAAAGTTAGTCAGGGAGAGGCTAACTGATGAAAAAGCTTTTACTACCCATGAGGAATTAGACCTGGTCTACTAGATAACAGGAAAAGGAATAGGAGAGTGATATAATAAAACAAAGAAGGCTTAGTTACTATTAGGAAATTTTACTAGTGTAAGGTTTGCTGGCAGCCAGTTAAAAGAATTACTAAATGCCAACAAATAATAGTCTCTCCTTATCTGTGGTTTTGTATTCTGTGTCTTCAGTTACCCACAGTCAACAGCGGTTTGAAAATATTAAATAAAAATTTCCAGAAATAAACAACCCATAAGTTTTAAATTGTGTGCCATCGTTCTGACTACTGTGATGAAATCTTGTGCTATTCCAACCTGTCCTGCCTGGTATGTCAATTAGCCCTTTGTCCAGGTATTCTGCTCCTTAGTCACAGAGAAGCCATCTCCTGTCAGACTGACTGCTAAGGTACCACAGAGCCTAAGAGTAGTGATACTGGCAATTAAGATACGCCAAAGAGAAGCCGTAAAGTGTTTTCTTTTAAGTGAAAAGGTGAAAGTTCTCGACTTAAGAAAAAAAATCATATGCTGAAGTTGCCAAGATCCACAGTAAGAATAAATCTTCAATCAATGAAACTGTCAAGAAGAAAAAGAAATTAAGGCTAGTTTTGCTGTTGCACCTAAAATTTCAAAAATCATGGATAAGTGCTTAGTTAAAACAGAAAAGGCATTAAATGTGTGGGTGGAAGACATGAACATAAAATATGTCCCAACTGATAGCCACACGTTGTACCAGAAAGCACTGAGCCTATAGGAAGAACCGCGGTAAGGGATCGACTGATACAAGTAACATCAGCCTTACTCCAAATACGGTATGGTTACACAGATTCAGTAATAGGTTTGGATTAGAAAATATAAACATTAACGGAAAAGCTACATTTTCTAATGAAGAAGCCACTGCTCCATTTCTGGCAGAGTTAAGCTGATTAAGGGAAAGACCACAAATACATAGTATATTGTTAAAACTGTTCCACTTTCTTTTTAGTTATTATTGTTAATCTCTTCCCATGCCTAATTTATAAATTATACTTTATCAGAGGTATTTGTGTTTATGAAAAAACATAGGGTACACAGTATTGGGTACTACCTGCCATTTCAGGCATCCACTTAGAGCACTGGTATGCTTGCAGATAAGGGAATATGTACTGTCTTCACTGTACTTCCAAGCTGACTTCCATGTTTAAAGTTGAATCTTCAGATTACGAAAACTAAATAGAATTTATCTTTCAACTATAAATTATTTTCATCAAGACATTACTGACATGAAAATAATTACAATTTCAGTGAGCTAAAAATAACTTGCATAATTCAGTAGTTCAAAGACTTGCATTTCACTTAAAAGTAGATACTAAAGCATAACCATCTTCAAATAATTTAGTTGAATGAAGCTCCAAAACCACCTTGTCATTATATAGTCCTATCTCTCAAAGTAGAAATACCTTTTAGAAGAAAACCACAAAAATACGTGTTTATTAGCTCAAGTGATTAAACACCATCAGATTTTTATGCCCCTCCCCCAATATAAACTTTTTCTTGGCACATAAAGCCCTTACTCTGTCATGTTCAAAGAAGGCAGAGAAAATAAGATAGAACAATTACAGTAATTCCTTTACATAGAAAGGCTTTTATATGCATAACCTTTTATATACAAAGGTTATGCATATAAAACACTTCTTCATTTGACGGGATAAGTCAGAGTAGAGAGATTATTTCATTCTAGAGTTTCTCTTCAAACAAAATAACTGGCCTTGGGAATAAAAGTTTACTATTTTTGAAGTGGAATCAAACACGTGTTTAAAAAGGCATTATTTGTGGCACATTTATTAGGAGTACATATACTATATAAAAATATTTTTATGTCTTCTCAGAACATGTTAAGAAGAGCTAGAGGAGGTGAGATTATATATATAGGTATTACATTTTTATTATTAGTAAATCAAATTTAAAAAGGACGAAGTTGCAGCTTGATATGAATATTTACTTTTTTACTAATTTTTTTAATGTACATAACACTTGCAAGTTTAATTTTCCTTACTCAACCGTAAAGAGTTAAACAAGACATCAAATTTAATGAACAATTACATAATCCTATAGCACCTTTTTAACCCCACAGTGCAGCACCTAAGAAAACTGATCAAAAGGACTTAGAGAAATTACATTAGGTGACTATGGCAATTTTTCCCTATAATTCCAGAAGTATGACTAAGATATAAGGATGTGCTAAAAGGGATACAGGGATATGTTAAAAGAGAGCAGGCTTTAACTGAAAGAATAAGGAACAATCTTACAAAGTCTCTAGGAAGTCCAACTATTTGTTATTACAAGTTCTAATTCCTTCCAAGTATTTTCTCTAGTAATCTTTTTCAAGGGCACATATTATAATAAAATACATACTCATTTCTTAATTATATTCCTATGTGCTAATAGTTTAAAAAGCCTCTATCAAGTAATACTAGAATCATGTTATATTCAAATTTATTTTTAAAATATCATGCCTAATTGGTCAAGGAATGAAAATTTTTTGAAACCTAATCACTGTATGAATTCATGGTCCTAAGAGAATTGATTATTTTGGTATTTAGCTTCTAGATATTATTATTATTTTTTGTCTTTCATCTTTTTAGGGCTGCACCTGCAGCACATGAAGGTTCTCAGGCTAGGGGTCAAATAGGAGCTATAGCTGCCAGCCTACACTACAGCCACAGCAACGCGGGATCCAAGCCGCGTCTGCGACGTATACCACAGCTCATGGCTACGCCAGATCCTTAACCCCTCAGTGAGGCCAGGGATTGAACCCGCAACCTCATGGTTACTAGTCAGGTTCGTTAACCACTGAGCCATGACTGGAACTCCTAGATAGTATTTCTAAATGATAAATGCACACAAAAAATCCTTTATGGATAACAAGACATCCTATGTTTAGGAAGGCCGAACTATTCTATCAAATTAAAAGTAAATCCTATTTTTTTTTCCCTAAAAGGGCAATGATAGTATATTATTTCACTATTATTTTCACTTTTCAGTTAATAGGATCATTAAAATTACAATAGAAACCACGTTTATCATACCAAATTAAATTATTCTCGATAATTTAATTTCTAAGTTAAGAGAGGTTAGGTTAGAGTGTTAAGCAAAGAGTCTATTGGTTCAGGCAGTTTTGTACTGAATCCTGGTTTTGCCATGCTCTAGTAGTGTAACTCTAGGCAAAGGAGTTATACTACTTAATCTCCAGTTTCCATATCAGTAAAATGGGGATAAACAGAAATCCTGGAGAGCTACTATGAAGAAAGGAGATAATATATGTAGGCTCTACCAAAGACACAAAATAAAATAATCACACAATAATTAATAACTAAAATTATTATTAAGTTATTTATGAGCAGTGTTTTTACATCTAAAATTGACCTTCCTAGTGCTATAAATAACATGTAAGTCTGGGATGTGAAATTGTTGCATAAAACAGTAACCTTGCTATATAATTGGAATTTAATTAAAGGCTATCAAGGAAGCCATATCAATTTTATAAATCAGTAACATTAACATTTTTTATTAAACTTTTCTAGGAAACTTTCCCTGGTTAATTGCCAGTAAGAAGTAATCTCTCTCTTTAAAAAATTTAAAGGCTCTATCATAATTTACCCTGTTTTAAAATTTGTGCACACCAGCTCATTTCTCTGATAATATAAGATTTTTGCAGAGAAGGAACAATGAATCACATGGCATATTATATTCCATAGGGACAAAGGCTTAATGAATGTCTCCTTAATGCATGAAAAAATTAAGCCAGCCATTGCTTTCTAATTAATTATCTCACCTCCAACTTCATTTCCTTTTAATCAATCGTCCATTCTCCTGCAGATTTCTCTTTCTAGAAAACACATACGATGACTCAAAAACCTTTGAACAGCCACATTTGCTAAAAGGCTTTCAAATGTAATTTCATCTACCACCTAGCTACAATCTTCAACCATTTGTCCCTCCACTTATTCCTTACTCCAGCCACATTAATTCACTGAAGAAAAACTTGCTGAATGTCTGCTTTATGTTAATCAGTACACCAAACACAGAAGAAAGATAACATCTTATCCTCAAAAAAGGAGATATACAGAGAAATTACAACTCAATGTGCTAAACAGCATAAGAGAAATAGAATCCTGAGCACCCCTTCCAAATTACACCATGTACTTGCAGACGTATATGCTTTGTTTTTGTTGGGCTCTATTTACCTAGACTACCTGTCCCAAAACAGAATCATATTTATTTTTCAAGTTCCAACTAAGTGCCACACATTCTGTGAGGTGTTCCCTAAATCACATAAGTAAATTGATCCCTTCTCTAGGCTCCGACAACTCTGCTTATAACAGTACGGAATATATCACACCGAGACTCATACGCTTGCTTCCCACAGAACAGTGTGTTCCCTGATGGAAGAAATGTATTCATCTACATGCATAGCAGGTTCTAATTTAAAATGTATTTAACTAACCTAAGCATTTAATACGGAATTATAATGGCGGCTCTAGAAATTCCCACTCTCTTTTTCACTTGCACATTTTTTTTTTTCTGGTTGCAAATTTTATGGGTCTTAGAAAACACATGATCATTAATAAATGAAGATGCTATCTTACATTGTGATAAAGAAAATAACTATTACTTATTAACTACAACCAAAACTCTTAAGCTCTATTTCAACACACTGCGTTTCAACAGAAATCAAGAAATAAAAAAGTGAGAATTTCCCTCCCTACCTCACCCATATAAAAAATTAATATGCCCTGTAAAGGGTTTGCTTAGTTTTTACAGAAGAAAAGGGAGAATGAAAGAGAACTATACAATTTCATTGTAGACTGCTAAAAAGGCTTTTTTTTTTTTGTCTTTTTGCCTTTATCTGGAGCTGCACCGGAGGCATATGGAGGTTCCCAGGTTAGGGGTCTAACAGGAGCTGTAGCTGCCGGCCTTCGCCACAGCCACAGCAACGCAGAATCCGAGCCCCGTCTCCAACCTACACCACAGCTCTCGGCAACGCCAGATCCTTAACCCACTGAGCAAGGCCAGGGATCGAACCCGCAACCTCATGGTTCCTAGTTGGATTCATTAACCACTGAGCCACGAAGGGAACTCCTAAAAAGGCATTTTTAATTGGAGCAGCCCCTACCCTTGGGATTATTTTTATTTTTTAGAAGGCTAGATAGTTCACATAATTTATTAGTGGGTCGAGAAAAAAATAAAATTCTTCACAGTCAAGAAAAAAAATAGAACATTGCTGAGTTTCTCTTGTTATCACAAAATGTTAATTCTTTGAGTAACAAAACACTAATATTAGTTACTCTCACATATAGGAAAAAAATAAAGAATACAGTTTCCATTACAAAAGAAATCTAGCAAAGTAAAATATATGTTCAAGTTAAGGAGTGTAAAGGATTAAAAATAATTTGTCTTCATTTAATCCAAAATTCATGTGATAATCCAACTGAATAAAAAGAAAATCCCATTTAAAAAGAAGTTATTTACTGTTCTTATTGCTGCTTTTCTCTAGGGCTCTTTATCTCCCACTGTGTGTTCCAACAAAATATGTTGTAATATTTGCCTCTTTTCTCAATCACCACATTATTCCATACCAGAATTATGATAGTAGTATTGGTTGTCCAAATTTTTTAAAATTAATAGTTGAAAAGGGCTTTGGATACTTTCACAGTTAGTAGAAACGATCTGCCAAGGTTGTAAGTTCAAATTTCCAAAGTTACAAAACTTAAAAAAAAAAATCAAATCAAAACAAAACAGAAAGTTAAAAAATTTTTTTTTAAAAGATCATGTGATACTCCTTCCTTTCTACCCTTAAATTCTGTTTATATACTTAGGAGCCTTAGAACTAGGCTTATCCAGACTGAACCCATTCCAAAGTCAGTTCTTTATTTTAAAATTACGTGTATATAATGACTGATTAAATGGTAATAGCACTGCAAGGACCTGTAATTTTTCCTTTGTTTTCAAATAGAAACTAAGAAAGTTCAAAAGCAGATACTGCTTTTATCTGCCACAACCACTCTTATTTAAAAGACAAAAATATTTTAGGATCACCACAGACTTGATATAGTATCTCCATATCAATAGAGCTTACAATGAAAATCATGACCCCTACATACTAAAAATGTAACACTGCTAAGGATTTCAGGAGTATGAGTTATTCAAAACACTGGCTTAAAACTGTAGAAACCACAAGCCAGGAAAGCAAACTAGAATTCCAGTGTGATGATCTGTTTCTAAACGTTGTTGCGTGTGAGTAAGAGAGCAGTATATTCTGATCTTTTAAAATACAACTGTGACTTCCTGTTTATCATTTCAGATGTCACAAGTTGAGTACAAAAGGATATTAAATCTGAGCATCTTGCTCTACCTTCAGAAGCAATATACTTTCTCCCTTTAAAGAAATATTAGAAGTTAAATGGTCTTAGAGAACACTGGCTAAGCTGGCTATAAAATGAAGAGTCTATTCATTTCTTCTGCTTCTGATAATTAACCTTAAAAACAACAAACAAAAACATGCTTTCCTAAGTTGAAAATTTTTACTGAGGATCTTTAAAGTTACCCTAAAGGTTTCAAGAAATTATTTATTACTTGATTTCTACAATGCATTAGAGAAAATTAATCTAAATAAAAAGTCCATATTTATAAAAGAGACTTATAGGTAACAGTGCTGATCCTATAGCTATAAAAGACCATAATGTGGGTATGCTCAAGGAATACTGGGAGGTAAACAAAGAGAGAAACACTATACATTCATCTTCCATACTTGGACCATTGCTTGCAACTTCAGGTTTTAGACATATAGGAAGAAAATATGAATGTGGAAACAACTGCACAATTTGAGATTTAAGTATCTTTTTACAGAAAGAAACAGGATGGGGAACGGGAAGAAGGAGAGAAGGTAAGCTTAGGATCACATGAGCAAGAACAAAACCCATTCTGGTTTATCAGCACAGTTCTGCAAACTATACTGGACCACAGAGGAAGTGTTGCTTGAAAATTTCATCAATAATTATGATTTAATAAATGAGTTTACACTTTGAAAATAAGAACAACATCAATAATAGATACCTAGTTCATCACTCTGTTCTCTTGAAACAGTTTCTTTACTCAGCTTCCTAGACACCATACTCTCCTGGTTTTCTTTCTACTTCAGTGTCTACAAGCTTCCTTTACTTATTCCATCCCCTAAGACCGAAATTTACAGTGTCTTGGGGTGTTCAGCCTATATTTAAGATATTTACAGTTACTTTTACCTTTGACTACTTCCATTCTGGTAGACAGATTAAGGTACTAACAGATAATATAATCAACCATCCTCCTTCCTCTCCCCAAACAAAATAAAGCAGAACATAAAATCTGCACATATTACCAAAAACCTACCTAAAGATAAAGCAGAGTAAATGGAAGGTCAGGTTCTGATAGGGACTCTAAGCATTGGGAGTAAAGACGGGAAGCTATACGGTAAGCCACCATCTTTTCAGGGAGTAACTGAAGACTAACTGCAGTGTGCATGGTTCAGGAACAGAGGCCAAGGATCAGGTGGAACAGTGAAGCTTGAGTACATTATCCACTGAGAGAGCAGGGGAAACCCAGAAGGGAAAGAACCACACAAGGGATCCATAAGCCTGAACAATGCATACAAGAAACAGATTCAAACAGCTAACTGAAAGACAAATGATCTGAACTGAGGATACAGGTTCTGTCTAAGAAACGTCCTTTTTTTTTTTTTATAATGATTTTAATTTTTTCCATTACAGCTGATTTACAGTGTTCTCTCAATTTTCTACTGCATGGCAAGGTGACTCAGTCACACATGCACGTATACATTCTTTTTTGTCACATTATGCTCCATCACAAGTGACCATAGTTCCCAGTGCTATATACATCTTGAAACTAAGGCTGACTCCAAAAGCTAACTGATAAAACCACAAGTTGTTGGGGAAAAATAACCAGGCCCAGAATCTCTACTACTTATTCTTCATAACACCCAGGATACAAGTCAAAATTTACCCAGCATATAAAGATCCAAGAAAAAGAAACATTTTTGTTCTCCAAGGGCAAAAATGACTATTATCACTCTCCTCGATAATGTTTTAAAAAAAAAATTCCACTTGAATTAAAATCTCATCAGAGAAATAAAAAATCCCAGTAGACACAGAAACAATAAATGTTAACTAATTTACCTATAGAACATTGGTCACTGGGTGAAAAGACCACAGATATTCACATACTCTCAAAGTTATCATCTCACAGATTACCTAACAAATAAAAACAGAAAAAAGTACCTTTAAAAAAAGGAGGAATTGGGCAAACAATGTCTGAACCAAGTGAGTGAAACTAACCATTACCAGTAAAGGGAGGAACATGGCTATAACATAATGTATTATTATTAATACAGATTTGAAATATTTTCCAAAAAGTTGGAGGGAAATACAACAAAATTTAAAAAAATGCCAAAATGCATGCTATTACATATCAGCGAGGGAAGAATTAAAACAGCTGTGCTGGGATCTATTCACTTCCTTTATCAGGAAGAAACTCAGGGAGAAGTTCAATGTATTTGTCAATACACTGATAACTGGTTCTTTTGGTAAATATGCTTATGATTTTTGTTAGGAGGAAAGTCCTTATGTGAAGACTGTCCTTAGCAGGATGTCCCCCTGTTAAGGATGCTTACAGTAAACAAATCCAGAATCTATGAATTCATGAGGCATGGAACACTGGAAAATACTGTATAAGCTATACAACCTTGGGGTATAGAATGGATAAGTTTCAAAACTGAATGCTGTCTGCTTTTAGGTAATAACTAAACTTCCTCATTTAAAGATCTCATCTACTCTGGGCCAAAAAATATGTCTAATGCAGAAAAGATGGACCTATGGAATCACGTAGACTCCTAAATCTCTCCTAGGTTAACCTGTTCCTTCTGATTGTGTCTATCTTTGAAAATATTACTGAAGCTAGATATCTAGTAAGATTTGTAATATATGAATCCAATTTGATGATATGACTTTTAGGACTGGCTTACAAAAGATGAAACTATCAAAAATAAGTATAATCTTACATTAACACTATTAATAATATTATTTTAGTAAAATAAGTGAATTAAATGTTAATTTCACACAATTAACACAGTATGCTTTAAGGACAAAACAGCCATCTCTTAACCTATGGTGGATTTGTTTTTAGGCATTCATAAAGGAAAAATAAAAACCTTCACAAAAATCATAGTATATGAAATTACAGAGAAAAATCTCAATAAATTTTAAAAGCATATATAACCTGAAATGCCACAAAATTCTAATTAATATATGAATATATATGATAACAAGCCTGCAACCAAGGAGAGTATGCAGCCCAGAACACACCTAAATGTCCTTTAAAATACAATTTTACCACTTTACAGAGTTGTGGTGAAGTTCAAATTATAATGATATATACTTGACCCTTGAAACAATGTAAGTTTGAACTGTACAGGTCCACTCACATGAGATTTTTCTCCATGGTAAATACTGTAGTACTAGATGATTCAAATTTGGTTAAATCTGTAGATGCAGAATTGCAGATACAGAGGGCCCACTTCAAGTTATATCCAAAATATACCCAGATTTTTAACTTCTCAGAGAATCAGAGACCCAATCCCTGCATTGTTCAGGGGTCAACTGCAGTTATTATTTTGATGATGTATTACTTTACTTGATTTTACATATCTCTAAAGATCATAATCTACACCATTTTCCTATTTGTGATCTACTAATGACAATCAGTCAGAAACAGACCATGATGGAGCATAAGAGAAGGCAAATGATGTGATGATGTGTTTTCTGTTGTTGCTACTTCGTTTGTTTTTGCTATACCCTCAGCATGAGGGAGTTCCAGGCCATGGACTGAACCAGAGCTGCAACCAGAGCCACAGCAGTGACAGCGCTGGATCCTTAACCTGCAGATCCACAAGGGAACTCCATCAAATAATGCATTTATTTATTTATTTATTTATTTATTTATTTATTTATGCATGCATGCATGCCTTATCTAGGGCCGTACCCGTGGCATATGAAGGTTCCCAGGCTAGGGGTCTAACAGGAGCTGTCGCTGCTGGCCTTCGCCACAGCCACAGCAACGCGGGATCCCAGCCACGTCTGCGACCTACAAGACAGCTCACAGCAACACCGGATCCTTAACCCACTGAGCAAGGCCAGGGATCGAACACCCAACCTCATGGTTCCTAGACGGATTCGTTAACCACTGAGCCAGGACAGGAACTCCAAATGATGCTTTTAATAACAGAGACTTGAACATGTAAAAATAGGAGAAGAATGAAACAAAAGGTGAAAGAGTTCTAAAAGAGAGAAGTAAAGGGTGACAGAGCAAGATCTCACAGAAGAGAAATTCTCATTTTATAGAAAAATTCAGCGTAAGGAGGAGGAACGGCCTCAAAAAGGACTAGGTAAAAAAAAAGTATTAACTGGGTATACTTAGCTGGGAGCAATTAAAGAATCTCAAAATTTGTTACATATCTTTGGGGCAAGTATTTGTTACATATCTTTGGGGCAAGTATCTTGTTTATTAAATTAACCTAATCCTATCTCTAGGAGAGTGGAACTTCAGAAGTTCTCTTCTTGCTGAAGCAGTAAAGTGACTAATACTATCAGCCCTTTTTTCTTTTTTCTTTTTTGTCCTCCTGGTGGCACATGGAGTTTCCAGGCCAGGGATCTGATCTGAGCCACAGCTGGATCCTTAACCCTCCGTGCCAGGCCAGGTTCGAACCTGCATCCCAATGCTGCAGAGACACTGCCAATTCCATTGTGCCACAGCAGGAACTCCATAGCTTCATAATTAATTATTAAGTTCACCATCTAACAACTATTTGATCTTGAACAAGCTACTAAACTTCTCTAAGCCTCAGATTCCTATTCTGTAAGATAGGAATAGCGTCTACCTCCTGAGATAGTGTATATAAAACACACAATATATTACCTAGCACACAGTAAATAGTATAAGATAGACCACATTTATATTTGAGACAAAGATTTCTAGTACATTTTGATTAATTTTACAAACTCCTTCTCTAGCTAAATAACTTGGAGATCTGTAAAAGTCAACAAGGTACTTAAACATGCAAAGAAAAAGTAACTATTTCAGAAGCCAGTGTATATACTAGTATCAAAGTTAAAAGTATGAATGCTATCAGAAAAGGCAGCAAAAATTTCTTTCGTATTTATACATTACAGTCTATAAAACTGGAATCTGTCATTTTATAGTATCATAAAGATAAGGCCATTTTTTCCTTGGCCAGAAAAAAACAAACTCCCATTTCTAAAAATACCTCAAGTTTTCTTCTTAAGGAAGTCATCTTGCAACAAAATACCCTATTATCATAGAAAGCAAGTATAGGACAGCATGTCATGAACAACACTATAAAAATGTAGCAGTATATGAGCCAAGGAAAAAATTCGTCTGGAAAAATGAGTAAGAAGAAGTTTTTCTCCAAATTTAATTGAGACTGAGCTTTCTGTTTTGTGACAGTTTCTTTGATACTCCCATTTATATGGTAACACTCCCTTAAAAAATTACCTATGACCTTTCAATTTTAAAAAATGCTTTATGTCTTTGATTCTTTTAGAAAAGTAGACCAATTGTGTAAAAGAACCATGAATGAAGAACAAAATTTGAAATGAAAGAAAAAGCAGACCAATTTTGTAAAAGAACCATGAACGAAGAACAAAATTTGAAATGTAAGAAAAGCAAACATACAGACTTACTCTTTTTTTTTGGATTTTATATTTTTATTTAATCCAGTTTCTAAAGGGCATTACAAAGGGAGTGGAAGTCAGACAAACCAATCGAAACTACACTAACCACTGACTTGGATTCAAGTAATATATATATCCCATTAATTTTATGAATTCAAGGACTATACCAGGCTATGAATTTTAGCTTTCTATGAGGCAGCAAGTCCTCATACATAAAGGTCTTACACAGACACAGAAGAAAACAGAAACAACCAAAACAAACAAAAACTATGGTCATGACACAGTAATCTTATAAACCTATGAACTTTATCACTGAGTCTGCTTTCCTATTGCCAATGAAGTTTAACATAAAACAAGTTTCACATATAGATCGAATAGGACAACTTTTCTTTCTAGTTAAATTCAATGCATTATTGAAAGTTACAGAATGGAAGTATTCTAAAGATTCATGAATACCTTTGTCCACAAACTCCTGACACACTGTACATAGGCTTATTATATATAATGCATTCTTTCCACGGCAAAATAAAATCAGCAATTATACAGTAGCTCAAAGCCTCTGAGTAATTTAGGACTACAAAAGTGACTATTCAGAAGAAATTACAGGGAAAAATTTAGGCAAGGAATGTAATTTAGTAAGGACCTTAGTTAAAAGAAAGTGAGAGACAAGGGATTAAATCCTAATATTCTACCTTAGTGTTAATACTCAAAAACAAAAATCTCTAAGGATTTTACCTTTCACAGGAATTTTATGGGAAAAAAAGGTATATGAAAAAGTTTAAATGATGGGTAATACAAAGTGATATAAATAATTAGGACTCAAATACGGATAATTCTGAATGAATAACTGAACAACAAGGGGATTAAAATTTTGATATATCAAATGGATTCCATGAATTTTGCAGTCTTGTGAAAATGAAACAAATAAAAAAATCCCCACAAAACTCATAACTTACACCAAAGAATCATATCCTACATGTGCTTCTATTCAGATTAACTGTGATAACTTTGTTTTATAGGATGCTTTATCAACCATTCAATAGCAAAAAATGGTGAGAAACTTTGATAATCTCAGTTAATATACTGTTAGAGAATTCTATTGCTCTTTTAATCTATCACAAAACTTAGAAATTCTACCAGAATGTAATAGTCAAACATACATGCAAAATGACCCTGCAATTAAAGTAACTGCTGGTACCAAATGTTGTTTTTAAGTTCTGCAATAAAACAGTCTCCCAGACATTTAATAGTATGTCATTTGGTAAATGAAAGTTTCCACAAAGTAAGAACAGTGAGAAGACCTAAAATTTATGCTAGTGAAGAGTTTGGCTAAAAGAAACAAAAATACGGATCATTTTGGTCCAATACTAATTTTATTTCAAGTTACTACAAAGCTGAATAAAATGCTGACACCATCACACAAAAATTTATTGAGTTGGCAATAGGCAAAGCATGATGTCAGCCACCAATACTACTATCCGCATTACCAAACAGCACGAACTTAACTTAGACTTGAACTTAACTTAGACTTCAAGACTAAAGTTACAGTAAAAAAATCTTAGGCACGAAGCATTACTAAACATAGCTGAATTTAACTTGGTATAGTTTTGACACCAATTAGTTTAACAATTTCAATAAAAAACAGAATAATGTAAGCTTAAACATATTACAATATTCTAACTGTGTTACATTCTTTACCAAGCCCTCACAAATAATGTCAGTCAACTCAAAACTATATTAAAATAAATTTAACACACATACACATACCAAAGACACATACACAAAGTGTAGGTTGACAGGAAGCACACGTATACACATGTCACAAGTTCTTACCTTCATGGCATGGATTTCTTCAAGGAGTCGTTGTGCTCGTCGTTGGTTTTTTAACAGTGCATCTTCAGTGCCCCTGCAAAAGATGCAATATATATGCAGAAAACACATTTATTTTAGACTAGTTTCATAATAAAAATCTTTCCATTTCTTTTAGAAATGCTTAATCACTAAATAACATTCTGTGATCCTGCACTGTCTTCTCTCCATCTAACACATACCCAATTCTAACAACAAACCCAAGTTTTTGGCAAAAATAAGAAACACTGGCTCTGCATAATATTAATGACTATTACCACTGACAGTTTGCCTTCTAATTCTTTAACAGGAAGGACAAATAATACTTTCTAATCAATCAATTAATAACACATTGCATTTCATATAATATAAGTTTTGTAAGCTACAATTAAGTTTCCTAAGCTACAAGGCTGGAAATAATTTTATTAAATGAAAATTTTTTCTCTGGAATTAAAGAAATACAAAAAGATATTAAATATATGATTATATCCAAAGAAGAAGGCTATCTCTGAAGCATGTACAAAAAAACCCCAAGAAACTAATCAGAAACAAAACACATCTGAAAACTTTGTAAGTATTCAGCCTTAAAGCATAAGTACTATAAATAACATACTTTTCTGTAATACTAGTGACACCAAAATGCAAAATATCTTTTTCAAAAAATTTAAATGTAATAAGATGTTTTGATAAACACTTCCACAAGGTACTAAAGATTTCAAATTATGTAGGCAATTCAAGGAATAAGGTGATATTGGAGTACCCAATGTGGCATTACGGGATCAGTGGCATCTCTGCAGTGCCAGGACGCAGATTCCATCCCCAACCCTGTACAGTGGATTACAGGATCCAGCGCCGCCACACCTGCAGCATACACTGCAACTGAGGCTCAGACCTAATCGTTGACTGGGGAACTCCATATGCCCCCAAGGCAGCCAAAAAAGGAGTAAGTTGATATTTAAACCTTTAAAACTGACTCAAGGTATCACTAGATTTGTTAAACATCAACATCTTAAAAAAAATAACCTAATGACATAAAATACATAAATAATCCCCAAACACTTTTATTCTGTAAGTCAAAAGGAGAGTTTTGAAAAAATAGAAGGATTTATCATACATCTAAGTGAATATGGTCCAAACTATGTAAGGACATGCTGACACATTTTATCTCACTCAGATCCTATCTACATACAAAACAAAGTGCTGTATGAGTAAGATATTTAATTATTTATCTAGGCTCCGTAAATACTGAATAAAAACAACTTTTAACACTTTATTAGCCATAGGACTATTACTTTAAATGACTCACTTTTTTGACTTCAGTCTGCCAACACTCCTCACAAGTTTTCGGATAACCAAAACTCGGATTCTCTTCACTTCTTTTCTCATCTTCACAACCTTTGAGAAATAAGGTCAAAATTAGAGAGGCTCTTAATTCAAGAAGAAACATACCTTATCCTGAGTATTAATATTACAGAATAAGTCTAGCACTTCAAAGTTTAACTACGTTCATTGTTTCATGAAATCAAACTTCTTCCATAAACAGTAAAGGTATAAAGAATAAACATGCTAAACGTGTCTGAAGACGTTAAGAGAAACAACTTATGATCTTTAAAAAAAAAAATCGCAGCATTTTCAGTCGTGAGTATTTTAAATTATACTTATATCCTGTTGGGCTTGGAACACAATAAACTGTGAGCCCACTGAGATCAAAGACCATCAAGTTCATCTTTGAATACTTGAAGCTTTTAAAACAAAGCTTGACCCATGATGGTAGGATTTTAATTTACTGAATCAGCATTTGTATTAACAAAAGCAAATGCATGAAAGTGAATATACTTTACTTACTTATAGAACACCCTTTTCATTTATGTTTAGTAGTAAGTTATTTCAAGCATAACTTGAAAAATACAACGGTACACACGGACACAAATGTTCACACACACAGACATACACACTTCAAAAAATCCCATTAGGGAACAATGATTAAGAACAACAAGAACAAAAACCCCCAAAAATTATTGGCCAAGAATTGGAAACATTCTAATTATAAACAACTACATGCTACAGCAGTTCTCAGTGCAATGCGATGCTATCATTTGGAGTTTATGTTTTGTTTGTCATTGTTAGGAGTCATACATCTTTTAATTTTCCTGAAATGTCCTTCATGACCTTCTCCACTTCAGGAACTACAAAATTCAGTTCAGATACAATCGTTCCTATGCAACCTTCAAATGGCTGCTTCAGTTAGATACCTATTCGACTCCTGGAGTTCCCACTATACTTGTGGGTAGCACCTATCTCACTGAACCATCACTAATTTCTCATGTGGTTGTCTATGATCTCCTGAAGGACAGGGGCCTTGCAATATTTAGAGTTTTCTGTGCCTTGCAAGACTGCCTGGTACACACAATCCTCAAAATTTTCTTGCCAAAATAAAAATATCAACATCATTCTGTTTTTTAGAGGCTCTTGCTTTTTGCAGTAATGCCCCTTAATTTCATTTATTTATTTATTTATTTATTTATTTATTTTTTTTTTTTATTTTTTTATTTTTGCATTATAGCTGGTTTACAGATTTCTGTCAGATTTTCCAACTGCACCATGTGGTGACCCGATTACATGTACATATATGGATTTGTCACATGTAATTAGATATAGTTCCCCGTGCATTAATATCATTCATTCCCTTATTCACTGAAGATATTGTCAACCAATTTCTCTCTACCTGAAGTTTTGCCAACATTCTGGGTAATGCAGATGACCACTCGACTAACCCACCCAATACTGTACTTTCATTTTTTGACTTCCTCTTTTCTAATGACCTTATCTATTCCACCACAGCCACCAACTTCTGTGGTCACAGTGTAGTTCGCCTCATGTTCATAATTATTTCATTTCTAACATCATCAATTCAAAAACCCCACACTGAGATCACAACTTTTTTTTCCTTTTTTTGTCTTTTGTCCTTTTAGGGCTGCACCGGTGGCATATGGAGGTTCCCAGGTTAGGGGTCCAATCGGAGCTGTAGCTGCCAGCCTACGCTTGAGCCACAGCAACACCAGATCCGAGCTGCGTCTGTGACCCACACCACAGCTCATGGCAATGCCAGATTGTTAATCCACTGAGCAATGCCAGCGATTGAACCCGCAACCTCATGGTTCCTAGTCAGATTCATTAACCCTGCGCCACGACGGGAACTCCTGATCACAACTTCTTTCAGACTGTTTGTTTAACTCCACCCACCACAACTGTCTTTGACCCCACTGAAACTAGCAGTTCACTGACCTCTATACTTTCTCTCAAAAAATTAGTCCTTTACTTTTTTAATTTTCCTTCTTTTATCCAGTTTGGATACATAATCAATGCTTGCCAATACCTAAACTCATCCCTCTGGTTAGAAATCCTTCCAGTCAACCCTGGATAAAAACAACATTCTGAATTCCTTTTTTTTTGTCATTTATGGGCCTCACCCGCACCACGTGGAGGTTCCCAGGCTAGGGGTCTAACAGGAGCTGTAGCCGCCGGCCTTCGCCACAGCCACAGCAACGCGGGATCCAAGCCGCGTCTGCAACCTACACCACAGCTCACGGCAACGCCGGATCCTTAACCCACTGAGCAAGGCCAGGGATGGAACCCGCAACCTCAGGGTTCCTAGTCGGATTCGTTTCGGCTGTGCCGTGATGGCAATTCCACATTCTGAATTCTTTATCACAGTACCCCAATAGACAGGAAATACTTGAGATATTCTACCTACTAGATGTTCTTTATAACTAACTTCAAATGGGCCTTTATACTTCCTAGAAATAATATACACACACAAACATCTAACCTTTCTCTTCCCTTCTTTATCAACTTCATTGAAAAAATAAACAACAGACAGGAACCATCATCTTTCTACTACCATGAATGTAAATTTATTTGCATTACCCATCTTCTTCTATTAATAAAGTTATAATACCACTACCTTTTTTCTGAGATAAATCTTTTACCTGTTTTTGATTTCATCCTTCTCTGCCTTCCTAGAGCCTTTACTATAGACTATCCTTTTTTCTAGCATTGTCAATCTCTTATATGCATGTTTCCCATTGATTTTTAATCATGTTTGAACCAGTTTCATTAATGACGAGACAAACGAAGCATCCTCACTACAAAGCTCACTAGATGAACCCTCCCTCCTTAACCTCCTGCAGAGGCAGGCTTTAGGAGAGGTACAAACTCACTAACTCCATTTTTGTATGCCACATAAAGCCAGCTGAATTTCCATTCCCATCAGTCCACTACAAGCTGTCACAAAAGATACCAATGATTTCTAAAAGTCCCTAAATCCAATAGGAATTTTTAGGAATTCATTTTATTGGAAATTTTAACAATTTGATGCTGTTGACCACTTCCACCTTCTTGAAATACTTTCCCTTGGTTTCTACAACAGAACAGTGTCCTGTTTTCCAGGTTCCTCTTTAGTCACCGCATCTTGTTCTTTGAAGGTTCACCACCTCTAATCAGTCTTCAACCATCAGCGTTCAAGCAGCAGTCCTAGGGCAGCTTTTCAAGATAAACGTTTTAGTTTCAGCCCTAAGTAATCTTATGTATGTACAGTATTAATATGCCACCTAAATTAAGATGACTCAAAAATTTCTACCTTCTGCTGAGATCTCTACTTTTAGCTCCAGACCTAAATATGTAACTACCTACCTGACATTTTAAAAAGGCTTAAAATCACCTCCAACTCACACGTAAACCCATGTTCTTCACTCCCAACTGGATCCCTCTTTTGGTGTTTCATATATAAGGGAATGGGTTTCAATAATAAGTCCAGAGTTTAATATAGGTTAGCTTTCTTTTTTCTAAACTCCTTACAATTAATCTATTACCAAGTCCTGATAATTTTATCTCCTAATTATTTTTCAAACTGTACTTTCTTTCTCTGACTTCCTAGCTCTCCTGGCTGAGTTTCTGGTAACTGGTTTTTCAACATCCATTCTTGCTGCTCTCCAGTGAGTTACTCACAACTCAGTCAGATTACATTTTTTAACACTTAGATTTGATCTGACACCTTTAGTTAACTCTACTCAGTGGTTTCCAATTGCTCCTAAGATTACCACATGATTTTTAGTTCATCCTCATTTTGCTTACAACTATCACCAAATCTTTACACCTGCTATTTTCTCTGATGGGGTGGCCTTTCTCTCCCTGTTAGCATGTTAATATCTTACCTTTCTGATTTTGGTCCAGTTGTTATTTCTCAGTAAAGTGTCTTTTGGCCTCCCTGAGGGGTCAAAAAGTGCTTCTAGAACTTATCATGATCCTTATTTTAAGTTTAACATTTTACTTTTAATCTGATTATGCTTAATGAATCTTCCCCCCCCCCACTAGGTTATAAATTCCATGAAGGACAAGTATCTGCTTTTATTCAATGCTGCATCTTAACACCTAACAGAGTAGATGGCATACAGTAAGTGTTCAATGAAAATAAATAAATGACCAGAAATGGAACAATACTCACTTGTTCATTCACTGTTTCAAAGGAGTAATAATACTAGCAGAATGTAATCAGATTTCTACTACATGTGTTAACCTTTTTGGAAGTTGTTTCAAAGATAGATCAATTTAGAAAAAATCATTCTTGCATATACAAAAAGCCATTCAGATTAGGTTTCAATGAAAAAAACAACTGCTACTGTTCATAAGCAGCAAAAGTGGTTATGATACGATCTCTGAAAGTTGTCTTTCATAAAATAATACCAAGTGATAAATTCTGCATTAAATATATTAACAAATGTTTCTAATTGCTGAACCCTGCAGGTGCATGAGATTATACACCATTTGCCAACCACTGTTAACCAGCCTTAACTAGTAAATTACAGTGGGCAGAGCTGGTCCTCGGTTTCATTCCAATCATGGGAAAGCGACACTCCAATTTTAAAATTCCAATTTAAGAAGTACTGTGTTTGTCATTACTGCATAAGGGAATTTTAAAGCAAAGGGAATGATGCATGTACTTAGTTTCATGCCAATGCCAAAAAAAGTTTCTCTAGCTTATTGACCTTCTCAGTATAAGTTTAGTATATTAAAAAATAAGTATATTCACTTTGTTTTAATAGGATTATATTTTTATTTTTCTCACACTGCTCACCCTAAGTACCTAGCTTTCCTCAGGCATTTAAGTTTATTTTTGCAAAACTGATGGACACCTACTAAGAGCATTTTAGTTAGGCCTTAAAGGTTGCCAATTCATTTGTCACTCAGGAACTATGAAGCTGGTTGACAGATAACCCAGAAGTCAACAAACAGGCCTAAAATACCCAATATTGTCAGAAGGCCAATGTACTACTTAGGCAATACGCTTTGGTGAATTCTTCAACTGAAAGTAAACAGAACTGTCACCACTAGAAATGTGAAAAGGTATAATATTGTTTGGGAGGAAAAGAAGGAAAGAGAAATAAAGTTAGCAAGGAGGAAATAGGCATAATAATAAAAAATGAAATATGCCAACAGAAAAGAAAATGAGAGATAAGTGGAAGGGAAAAATTTGAAATCAGAAACTGAAGGACAAAAATCTGTAGGTTATCATCACCAAGACTGATGAGTCCAAGCTGAGTACTTCCAAGCAGCAAAAAATGCATTTAGATAAGAGTATAAGAAAAAGAGTTAAGAGGAGTTCCTGTTGTGGCACAGCAGTTAACGAGTCTGACTAGGAACCATGAGGTTGCAGGTTTGATCCCTGCCCTCGCTCAGTGGGTTAAGGATCCGGCGTTGCCATGAGCTGTGGTGTAGGTCGCAGACATTGCTCGGATCTGGCTGTGGTGTAGGCCAGCAGCTGTAGCTCCGATTTGACCCCCTAGCCTGGGGACCTCCATATGCTGTGAGTGCTGCCATAAAAAGCAAAAAAAAAAAAAAAAAAAAAAAAAAGAGTTAAGACAGACACACACACACAGAATACATGAGCTGAAAGCAAGGCGTTACCTAGAACCTAGGCACAGAGATGCCCTCAGTCAACCTGGCTCAATTCTTGGGTAGATAGTAAAAAAAAAAAAAAAATATATATATATATATATATGTATTATATATATATATAATAATAAATTAACTGAATGAAAAAAGCAATATACTTGCTTGGGAAAGACCACAATAAGCATACAGGCATGAGTCAATATAAATGAAGGAAAGAGGAACCACAAAGAGCAAAAGCTGGGAGTGTCTGACTCAAGAAGATTCCAAAGAAAGTCTTCCCCTCTGAGAGGCTTGGGAAATCCAACATGTACTGGAATAACTCAATTATGGGGATAGATGTATTCAATGCTCAACAGTGAATCATACAACAAATTCTTTCTGTGGTTCCACAATTCAAGCAGCTGATGTAGATCAGCAGACAGGAAAAGAAATACACATCACAAAATATGCATTAATAGCTACATTAGTTATATTTCTTAAACTGGTTTTCTCATTTATATATTCTCTTATAAGTTTGAGTTGGTTTTTGTCTATGCTTTATGGTTAAAGTTTATGGTTATGGTTGATATGAATTTGCCTTGAGAGAATACTTTTTCTGAGATGACTTTTGATTTGCCAACGATAGCAAGTTTCCAGTCCACAAAGCTGAGAGCAAACTTTGGTTCACAAACAAAAGTAAATGTTACTTTGCAATGACTAACAGTTGTCTATCTTCTGGTCAGTCAACTATTCAACCATTTTTGGAAACGTACTCACTTTACTATGTATTTGAATTAACCTATAAAGAACCCCATAGTTAAAGTAGAAAACAATTATTCTAAGCACAAGTTGCTCTAGGAAAGCCTGCAATGCTAAGAAAAATCTGAGTATATCTCTGTTTCTTAGAATACATTAAACTTCTTCTTATTCATTACCTACTATCAGATTGGCAAATACAAAACAATATGACAACACATTCTGTTCCTGAAGCTGTGAGGAAACAGTCACTCTCATACATTGCTGGGAGGAACACAAACTGGTATACTCCTTCTGGAGGAAATTCTGGCAATATCTAACAAATATCTTAATTCTAGGAATCTGTCCACAAGACATACCTCCAGCTATAGCAAAAAGCTATGTACAAGACTAATCAATCAGCACTTTTACAAAATGTTGCCTAAGAGATAACATGTTTTATATAAATAAATCATAAGCAATGTACTAATCAGTGTAGATCTGCATGTATTATGGGTAAACCCTAAAATGTTTAGTAAAGGAGTAACTTTCAGAATGATACTGTATAGCATGATACTGAATTTGTACAGTATGATACCACACATGCAAAGTTTAAAAATATACAACACAATAATATTCACTGAGTATGAATATGGGTATACATGTTAATAAAATTATTAAAGACATGTATGAGAAAACATACTGAATAATAACTAGCTCTAAGGTGGAAAAGAAAGGGGATGGAATTAAGCATTACAATATGGCAAAATACTGATATATGGTATATACAAATCAGATTATAAGGACATTTGTTATACCATTTTCCTTATACTTGAACTATTTTATAGTTAACCATATTAATTATGGCTTTATACGAGGACTTCTAATTTGGCCATTTGGATGATAACTTATTGTTGACTTATACTTTTTATTTCTGATTAGCAACATTTTATAAATTCTGGAGTGTTTGGTGATTAGTTACAATGTAATCATTACTGTGCCTATGCTGCCACCTAGCAAAACTTTCCAGAATAGTTTAACAATCAAACAGAAAATAGTTTTCTTATGGATGGGCAGTGATTCACTATTTCAGTAAAGAATTATTAAAAAGTATCACATATTTAATTATGAAATATGTTTAAAACCTAAAAAGCGCATACAAACATAGTTCTTGACATTCTTATCTTTTACAATATGTAAAAGCAGATTGTTTTGCTCTCTGGAATTTTAGTATCTTATAAGACATGGAAAGCAATATTCTGATGCGCTTCTTATGAATTTGCTATCAAGAATAAAATAATGTTAGTTTCACATAGGAGCTCTTGGCCTTCTTAAAGAATTAAAGTACCACATCAGAATGTTTCACCTCCTAATTCTGATTTTACACATCACTGCAGTCTAAAGAAACAAATGACTGGAGGAAACTCGGCTATAGTTTGTAAATTCTTTACTCATTAAATGTTATGGCACTGTTGTTTTTCAGTTGTACACCCCTTGTCTAGTTCTAATGGAAAAGGAAGAAAAAAGTCTACATTTAGCATATATGTGACTCCTGCCTCATTTGAATATCAGGTAACTCAAGTTGGGCCATCCATACTTTGATCTGACCATCAAGTATATACATATTATTACCTGTATACAAGGTACCATGTTAAAGATTAGGGAAGATGCTATAAGTCAGTTAAGTACTCTCTCTTCAAAGTCCACATGAGTACTGGTAAATATAAAATATGCAAGAAATAATCATAAAATGAAGTTAAAAAGTGATACTTCATTTTTAAAAATTTAAAGGCAGGGAGTTCCCATCGTAGCTCGGCAGTAATATACCTGACTAGTATCCCTGAGGACTCAGGTTTGATCCCTGGCCTCGCTTGGTGGGTTAAGGATCTGACATTGCTGTGAGCTGTGGCATAGGTTGCAGATGCGGCTTGAACCCTGCATTGCTATGGCTGTGGTGTAGGCTGGCAGCTGCAGCTCCAAT
This sequence comes from Catagonus wagneri, assembly GCA_004024745.2. Taxonomy (NCBI): domain Eukaryota; kingdom Metazoa; phylum Chordata; class Mammalia; order Artiodactyla; family Tayassuidae; genus Catagonus; species Catagonus wagneri. The sequence continues at coordinate 39,824,171 of PVHT020004020.1, read as the reverse complement.
TTGACCCCTAGCCTGGGAACTTCCATATGCTGCAGCTGTGGCCCTAACACACACACACACACACACACACACACACACACACACACACACACACGTAAAGGTAGAATTTTACAGTACTTCAGAAAAGTATATGTATTTAAGTGTTCTATAAACGTCAGTGTTTATCTTTGGAAAATTCTTTAAAAAAAAAGAATTAAGGTTTAAGACATTGAAAGTTAACATAATAGTTGTGCCTGCGAGTAGGCTTTTATTTTCACAAAAGTCATTTTGAGAAATTAAATACACTGTAACCTAGATGGCCATATGACTTTTTAGAAGAAAAGGCTATAATTAAAAATTACAGAAAAAGGATTCTAATCAAATAAATCAGAGATATAAGTATCAACATCTTGACGATAATACCAGAGATTTACAAATTTTTGCAAATGTGATAAAACCTATGGAACTTCCCCCCTCCCTCCAGACACATACAACAAATTACACATAATTTCAAGCAGTTATAGGATTTCTGAAATACATTCCTGAAACTCAGTTAAGGAAAACTAATTTAAGTTATTAAGGATCATAAAAATGATGTCTCAAATTACTCAACAGATAGGTAATGAGGATATGATGATGAGCAAAAATTTACAGTCCTATTGAGAGCATAAGAAATCTCTCACATTCACGTAACAGATAAAGCAACTCTTACAAATGCTAAAAATGGAGATGTAAATAGTGCTACAGAAGTTTACAAAAGGAGTAAATGAAAGTCAAGAACAGTGTCCCTGATAAAGCTACAAAGTAGAAATATGACATGGACTAATGAGAAGAAAAGTTGGTGGGTAATAGGAACAGTATGCACAAAATATCTGTACAATGCCATGCTAGATAGTGGGGGAAAGCCAGAGCAACCAATACAGAGTCTGAAGAGGTGAGGGGAATGGTATAACACAAAGTGGAGAGACAAGCCTTGTTTAGATCGGTCTTTACCAAAGGCAACAGGAAGCAGTTCTAAGCAAGGGCATTGCATGAGATTTGAAGAGAGCACTCCAGCTCTCTTCAAAGGAGATAACATAAGGACATATTAGGTAGAGAACATAAGGACATAAGAGTCAGTGTAGTTAGGAGGCTAGTAATGCTGAGGAATAGAATTTTGGACTAGCATAGGGGTGAGATGGAAAAGTAATGGAAAGATATCTACAATAACTAACTTTGAACTCTTTCAGATATATTTCTTCCTTAAATAAGTTAATTCATTTCTTTTATCAATTTTCTATGAAAAGATTTCTCTTAATTTCCATGAGCTATTTTACAGTAGTAACATTAGCAATTTGTCTGCCATATTTGCTGTATTTTTTTTCCTGAGTTGTGGTCCCTTTTTCCCACTTTGTTTTTCAGTATGGAAGTTCCCAAGCTACGCATCAAATTGGAACTTCAGCCTCAGGGGATCCGAGCTGGGTCTTTGGCTCACTTCACAGCTCAAGGCAACGCTGGATCCTTATCCCACTGAGCCAGGCCAGGCAGGGATAGAACCCACAATCTCATGGATACTAGTTGGGTTCATAACCTGATATGCCACAACGGGAACTCCCATTTCCTATTAATTTTAAATTATAACACCTTTCTTCCATTATCTTCAATTTTTTTTTTTTTGCCTTTTCCCCTCTCCTTCAGATTAGAACATATACAGTTTACTTTAACGTGTGATGTATAAACTTCCTAATTTGATAAGTTTATATAATCATCCAGCAAACATTTATAGAGCATATATGCTGCAGGTGATAGACACACAAAAATACAGAAAAAGGTAAGCAAATGTTTTCAGAGTAGAAAACACCTTGGTTGTATAAAGAACATACACTTAGCCCAGAATGAAGTGAATTAATAATTTTAACTGTTTTGAAGAAACCTGGAAACTAGCTAAGTGGAAACAGTAAGAGCCTTAAATGAAGAGTAGGGTAAAGGATACACTCTTCTCAGTGTAATTTCAGAATTAAACAGGAAGCTCACTAGTATTTCCAGGAAATTTCCAAGGGCAACACTCCAATTAAGGTCTTTTATATCTTACAGATAATCTAATGGAAAAAAGACCATCAAATGTTTTCTGGAACTAGAAAAAGCTTAATGTATATTTATCAGTGTAAAGTAAATGCCTTCAGAGTGTCCCTCTTCAATACATCCTGTTCTCTACTGCCAAGTGAAATCCAGACTTCATAATGTAGCAGTAAAGCAGTAATATATTTCAGCTTTATTTCCTACTTCATCCCAAAAGTTTTCATCAGTGTAGGGTTTTCTAATCATACTATCCAAAAGACTTTCTACGACCATCCGTTCTTGTTTAAACTGGTTCCTCTGGCTAGAATGCCTTCTTCCCTCTAAATGAATCATCGAGTGCAATCCTGTGTAAGACCCTCAAAGGCCAAGAACAAATATCATTCATTTCATTTTACCTTCTTTGGAACCTTTTTTTTTTGGCCTAAATAACTACCCCCCCCCGGGGGGGGGCATTATTCTGTATCACTGGTGGATGGTGCTTTTCCTTCCCGACCTGAGTACAGGGTGTTTGAAAACAGTATGTGTTTCACAACTGTGTAACATGAACAGTGTCTTGCTCATAGCAGACACATATATGTAGTGAATAAAAAGGACAAGAACTTCCTTTGCTGCAGCTGGGAGGTCCTCATTTAATCCTTGCTTTTCCGGGTTACCTTAAGTCTTTGATAATTTCCTAGAATAGAAGCAGAAACTGGAAAGGGGACATGACAGAACGTGGAGGTGATGAGGAGAAATGTCTGATGAGGCTGGATTTAAGAGAGAAATAAATTTGAGGACAGTAAGTATTAAAGTTTTGCTGTAACTGGAAGCAGAGAAACGTGACAGTAGCAGGAGAAAGAAGTACTGAGCGACCGTACATCCTTATATACGGTACGTTCTCGTTCAAGATCAGCAATTTCTAAGGAAGAGGTCTCACTCCCTTTCATTTTCTGCGGTCAACAAAAGGTAGGTCCTATGTACCGGGAGCTTATTATCAGGCACCTCGCAAACACTTCCATGTTCCAGTCAATTAATTCTCACCACAGCCTTGCGAGGAAAGTGCTGTCAGGAGCTTCGTTTGATAGATAGTCACTGAATACAGATTAAATGCTCTTCCTAAAGTGTCACAGATAAAATTTTATGGGGAATGAGAGCCAGAGACGCTTCAGCCACCTAGATACTGTGAGGGGAGTTAGAACTGACAGCCTCCGAGTTCCGGAAAATTCGCCAGGGACTCCCCGCCTCGCCCCAGGCCTTTAAAAAAGAGGGCCCTAAAGGTCAGCTCACAGGTTCCCAGACCTCAGTGCTCACCTCGTTATTAAGGTTCAGAGTCCCCGGCTCGGCCATTGTAGCTCTGAGAAGAGGCTCGGCTGCCAGCACGTGAGCTGTATCCACTCTAACGCAGTTGCGTCGCCAAACCTCCTCAACGGCGGCCTCGTTGGCCCAAAATTTATCCACCGTTCACTCGAGCAGACGCATGCGCAGAAGGTACGCCGACGCGGAGGGGAAGAACGGAAGTGACGTAAACTTCCTGCACCGAGAGCTCGGCGCCAAATTTGCGTGTTCTCGTGTAAGCACCGCTGAGGCGGGCGTTAGAGACGGCGTTTCGCAAGGTTTTAACTTGTTCAAAAGTTTTTCAAGATGCTGGCTTTATTATATTAATTTGTAAACTGGGCCCAACTTTGTAACGACCTTGTTTTTGTGTCCCTGTGAGATGAAAACTTGAACGACCAATGTAGCTCCCAGTTTTTATCTAGCGTTTGTGAAGATTTTCAGCTTTTTGTTCCAGTCTTCCTCTATAGCTCAGGTGTAGACATTTCTTTCTGCACACTGTAAGGAGATTATTTGATAATAACCTTTAGATAATTTAGGTAAATTTAGATAACGTATAAAGCAAAACCAGGATGCACATTTGCCACTGCCTGTGAAAATGGCTATTTTAAAGTATTGTATTAGCCTGCGTGCAGAGAAAACTTGAGGGAATGAGTCTGAACTAGATAACATATTAATAGTAAATGCCCGGTAATATTGAGCGTTAAAATGGGTCAAATACTGGGACAAAGTTAGCATTAAACTTCAAAATAAATCCAATGAAATAGGAACTATTATTTTACAGATGTGGAAACTGACTTAAGAAGCCAAGTGTCTGGCCCAGAGTTGCCCAGCTGAAGCCGATCACTGCTACAGGATTCCAAGGCCGGCTACATAATTTGTGGGGCCCAGTGGAAAAAGAAAATGCGTGACCCTCCAAGTTCATAAAGTAGGAAAAAGTTTCTTCTTTTCTTCCATGGTGCCTTTTGATCTGTATTGTGCTTTTTATTTGATAATTAATGTGGTGCCCCCTCAAGAAAAGGGATGCTATGGGGCTACTGCAGATCCTCACAGGTGCCTGAGACCCTGTTCCAGGACTCAGTCAGGGAAGGGTTCCTGTACTGGACCAAGGTGGTAGCAGTTGCTGGGCAGAGACAGGGAAGTGGAATCCAGAGAACCTAAATAGGAGTATGTGCCAGGGAAAGCCACACTTGACCCGAGACTAAGCTTTTGACAAATGTTCCATTGTCTCACTGGATTTCACTTACAGAACTCAAATTCACAGATAAACTTATTAAGAATTTCAAGACTGTGATAGAAAATTTAAGCTAGGTCCCCGTCTGAGCCTCTGTCAAAGAAGACTGTCCTTTTCAGAGCTTTTGCTCTTGGCTCATGATTCTGTACTCAGTTTACAATAATTGAGTCTAATGTTTGGATTTGTATTCGTTTAGTTTAAGGCATGATGTGGGCACAGTTGGGTTAACACTTGACTTTCTGTTTGACTTATGTTCCATTAGGGTAGTGTTTGCCATATATAAATCTTACCCTGAATTGTAATTGTGTCCTTATTCAGCTGTTTCCCTTCATTATAACTGAGCTCCTGGAGTGCAGGGGCTCATCACCCCAGGTAGGTAATAGCATTTTATCTGTAAATACATAGGAAAGGATGTTTTAAAGATAAAAGAGCTTTAAGGAAAATATATGTCTTTTAATCTGGAAGAAAAATGTTAGTATGATTCCATAATGCATACAAAAATGTATTTGTAAAATGAAGTTTGTCTGTAGCTCTTAAAGGCTCTGTAGTATTTTCTCTTGACCACTCTTCTTGTTCTCCAACGTCTTGTTTCTGTAGCCACTGCAGTCCCTTCAGGCTCAGCGTTTGTTTTCTACTTTTACTAAGCCTACACTCTCTCCTTTGCTTACGATCCTACTCTCCACTTTAAGTGCAGCTTTTCAAGACCTCTTCACATTCTTTTTGTTTTTTAATTTTTTTATTAAAGTATGGTTGATTTACATTGTTGTGCCAATTTCTGCTGTACGGCAGAGTGATCCAGTCTTGTGTGTGTGTGTATATATATACACACATATTCTTTTTCTCGTATTATCTTTAATCATGTCCTATCTCAAAATATTGGATATAGTTCCCTGTGCTATACAGCAGGACCTCATTGCTTATCCATTCTAAATGTTTTACTTTGCATCTACTCACCCCAAACTCCCAATACATCCCATTCCCTCACACTACCCCATGGGAACCGCAAGTCTGTTCTCCATGTCTGTGAGTCTGTTTCTGTTCTGTAGGATTTTTTGTCCAAAATATGACAGTTTAAGTGAAATGAATAAATTCATGGAAGCAGAACTTAAAAAGATTGGCTTAAGGAAAGAATGAAAATTCTGAAGAGTACTACATCTATCAAATAATTGAATATATAAATACTTTTAAACAAAACTTCAGTCGCAAAAGACATTACTAGTTAATTCTAAGAAATATTTTAAGAGGAAATTATGTTTTATACAACATAATTCATTTTTGGAACAGAAGATGAGACTTCTTGGATTCATAACACTAGCATAACTTTGATAGTAATCACTGAAAGTCATTTCAAGAAAATAATTTGATAGGCAAACCTCTTCAGAAACCATAGGTACAAATATGTTTGTACAGTGTGTTAGCTAACTGATTCTAGTAAGATATAAAACGGGGGAGGGGGGAATTACAATGCTGCATTTATTTCAAGAATGCAAGATTATTTTAACATTTGAAAAGCAATGTGTTTGATAATGTTAATATTCTCAAAAAATTTTTAAGTTATAGTTTATTTACAGTGTTCTCTCAGTTTCTGCTGTACAGCAAAGTGACCCAGTCAAGTGTGTGTGTATATATATATATATCCATATATACATATATATATGGATATGTATATATACATTATTAATCTCATAGTATCTTCCATCCTGTTCTATCACAAGTGATTGGATAGAGTTTCCTCTGCTATACAGCCGGACCTCATTGTTTATCCATTCTAAATGTAATATTTTGCATCTATTAAACCCAAACTCCCAGTCCATCCCACTGCCTCATTTTCCCTCTTGGCAACCACAAGCCAAGAGTCTGTGAGTCTGTTTCTGTTCTGTAGATAAGTTCATTTGTGCCATATTTTAGATTCGGCATATAAATTATATCATATGGTACTTGTCTTTCTCTCTCTGACCTACTTCACTTGGTATGAGAATCTCTAATTTCATCCATGTTTTTTTGAATGGCATTATTTTTAATTATTCTTTTTATTGCTGAGTAGTATTCCACTGTGTACATGTACCACTTCTTCTTAATCCTTTCATCAGTTGATGGACATTTAGATTGCTTCCATGACTTGGCTATTATAGGTAGTGGTAGGAACATATGAATGCATGTAGCTTTTTGAATTGTAGTTTTCTCCAGATATAATCTCAAGAGTGGGATTGATGAATTGTATGGTAGTTCTATATTTGGTTTTTTGAGGAATCTCCATACTGTTTTCCATAGCGGTTGTACCAACTTACATTCCCACCAACAGTGAAGGAGGGTACCCTTTTCTCCACACCCTCTCCAGCATTTGTTATTTGTAGACTTATTAATGATAGCTATTCTGACCAGTGCAAGGTGGTACTTCATTGTAGTTTTGATTTGCATTTCTCTAATAATTAGTGAAGATGAGCGTTTTTTCATGTGCCTGCTGGCCATCTGTATATCTTCTCTGGAGAAATATCTATTTAGATCTTCTCCCTGTTTTTCCATTGGGTTTTTTTTTTTTTTTTTTGAGTTGTATGAATTGTTTGTATACTTTGGAGAAATATCTATGTAGGTCTTCTCCTCCTTTTTCCATTTGGTTTTTCTTTTGTTTGTTTGTTTGTTTTTTTGTTGAGTTGTATGACTTGTTTGTACGTTTTGGAGATTAAGCCCTTGTCAAGTGCATCATTTGCAACTGTTTTCTCTCATTTTGTAGGTTGTCTTTTCGTTTTCTTTATGGTTTCCTTTGCTTTGCAAAAGTTTGTAAGTTTGATTAGGTCTCATTTGTTTATTTTTGTTTTTATTTCCTATTGCCTTGGAAGACTGACCTAAGAAAACATTTGCACAGTTGATGTCAGAGAATGTTTTGCCTGTGTTCTAGGAGTTTTATGGTGTCTTGTCTTATGTTTAAGTCTTTAAGCCATTTGAGTTTATTTTGTGCAAGGTGTGAAGATTTGTTACAGTTTCATTGATTTTCATGCAGCTGTTGTCCAGTTTTACCAGCACCACTTGCTGAAGAGAATGTCTTTTCCCCATTTTCTATTTTTGCCTTCTCCATAGAAGATTAATTGACCATAGATGTCTGGGAAGATGGGTTCACGGTTCACATTCAGTTTTTCTTTTTTTTTTTTCCTTTTGCCATTTTAGGGCCGCACCTGCGGCATGTGGAGTTTCCCAGGCTACGGGTCTAATCGGGGCTGTAGCCACTGGCCTACACCACAGCCACAGCAACGTAGGATCCGAGCCGCGTCTGCACCCTACACCACAGCTCACGGCAATGCCGGATCGTTAACCCACTGAGCAAGGGCAGGGATCGAACCCGCAACCTCATGGTTCCTAGTCGGATTCGTTAACCACTGCGCCATGACGGGAACTCCTGTTCACCCTTTTTAAAAATTATTTTTAAACCCCCCAGTAGAAGTTAATTTTTCTTATTAGTGGTTCATTCTTACATTGTTTACAGTAGTCTACTTCTATTTGAAATTTCAAATGTACTGTCCATTTTTTTTTACATTATAAGCAATCTCTCAGCAACCTTATATGTTTTTCATTGTCCCTGATATATCATTTCTCTATCAATCCATCTCTATCTTTTGATGCTACAATCTGAAACATCATTTCAATTCTTTACAGAGGTGATTCTACTAACTATCTCATTAAGCTATACACTTTTTTAAAGTAATAATAATGTATTTGTATTAACCAGGCTGCAAGTTTCTCTAGAAAGCAACACCTGTCCTTTTATTCTTTAAAGACTGACCTGAAACAGTTAAGTGCTATCAGATATATGGAACAACCAAACTGTTATCATTAAAATCAATTAGCGTGAGGGCTTTTTATGTTCTACTTAGTGGAAATAAGGATTCACAAACATGTAAAATGGGACTTAAGTTTTCCAGATTCAGGTTTCTTAAGACTTTCTCAAATCCTGCTGTATTTGTCTACTCAGGCTACAACAAAATACCACAGACTGAGTGACTTAAACAACAGAAATTAATGTTCTTACAATTCTGGAGGCTACACATCCAAGATGACGGAACTATCATGGTTGTTTCTCCTGAGAGTTCTCTTGCAGAGGCAGCCTTCTTGTTTTGTTCTCACATGGCCTTCCCAATGTTCATACCCAGTGAGAGACTTCTCTGATATCTCTTCCTCTTCTAATAAAGATACCAATCGTATTGTATTAAGGCTCCACTCTTAGGACCCCATTTCACCTTAATTGACTCCCTAAAGGCTTTATCTAAAAACACTTCCATAGGGGATTAGAGCTTCAGTATGTGGATTTTAGGGGGATACAGTTTAGTCTATAACATTCACTTTCTCTAAAAGATGAAATTACCTCAAAGGTAATCTTACTCTGACATTCCTGATGACTGCCATTTCTATCATTTTGCACTTTCAAAAACTGTAATCGTATTTCTAGATTACAACTAAACTCATGGATATTTAGCATTCAGAATAGAATTGAGAAATAGACCCATGTATATATATGTGCAACTAATTTTCAACAAAGTTGTAAAGGTATTTCAGCAGAGGAAAGTAACCTTTTTCAAAAATTGTGCTGAAACAATTGGATATTCATATAAAAACATTACCTTTGACCCACATCTCACATCAAATACAGAAACAACTTAAAATGGATTACACATCTAAATTTAAAACATAAAACTAAAACTTCTAGAATAAAGATAGGACATCACACTTACTTGATTGTACAATGTCTTGGTTCTGTGGAAACATATGTAAAGCCTTTCTGCCATGTACCCTTTATATCTTTTAAACTTTGTACCATGTGCTAGTGTAAACTTTAAAAACAAAATTTAAAATATATTCTCATTGTTTTTGTTGCAATTGTGAATGGTATATGTTCTCTCATTTCTGCCTGTATTAGCTGGCAGTACTAGTATAGATCAAAGCTATGAATTTGTTTTTGTTATATTTGTCATGCAATTATTTGCCCAAGGGATTTGTTTGTTTTTTGAGGGAGGACAGTTTTCTATGTATGCAGTCATGTGATCAAAAAGAGAATTACCTCTATTTTCAGTATTCATACCAATTATTTATTGTATCATATTTTTACATTTGGTAGTACTTATAGCTTGTTCCTGATTTTAATGGGAATGGGTTTTAACAGTTTACTATTTGGGATGACATTTGGTATTTTTTATGGTGACTAGTTTGGTAAAGTTCAGGTAGTTTTCTTGTAATTTTTCTAGCTTTTTTCTAAAAATAGGTAGAAATTTTCAATGGATTTTATCATTGCCTTGTCAATTTCTGTTGCTTTGATCAGGTCGTTTTTTTCCCTTTAAAGCATTTCCCCCACATGTGTTCTAATTTTATTGTGGCTGTTAGGACGGTGTGGCTGTGGACCTTAGCATTAGGCCTGCTTGTCTGCAGACCCCAGCAGTGGGCCTGCTCATCTGTGGAACCTGCCACCTGACCCACCCACAGACCTCACCAGTCACCTTGCCTGTGGATTCTGCCCTTTGACTTATCCAGGATCTCTCCCAAGGCTAACTGGTGAATGGCTTTTCCTACTGAAGCCATTCTGTAAAGTGTTAGAGGTGACTGCCTCTTCAAATGTGATGTTGACAATGCAAGTCTATTAGGATCATGAAAAATCAGGGAAATATGGCACTACCAAAGGGAAAAAATAAAACTCAAGTAACCAACCTTAAAGAAATGGAGGCTGGCAAGTTGCCTGACAAAATTCAAAGTAATCATTTTACCTAAGATCAGTAATAAAACCAAGTGGAATCAGGAAAACAATACATAAATAAAATGAGAAACTTAACATCCTTTCATGATAAACACTGTTTTAATAAATTGGGTATAGAAGGAATGTAGCTCAAGATAATAAAGTCCATATGTGACAAGCCCATACCTAACATACCCACTAGTAAGATGTTAAAAGCTTTTCCTCAAATGTCAGGAATGAGATAAGGATGCCCTTTCTCATCACTTCTATGCAACATAATACTTTAAGTCCTAGCCAGTGCAATTTGGCAAGAAAAGGAAATAAAGAGCAGCCAAATTAGAAAAAAAATTGCAGGATAAAAATAAAAAATCAGTTGTGTTTCTATACATTTACAATGAACTACCCCAAAAGCAAATTAAGAAAGCAATTTGATTTACAATAACATGAGAAAGAGTAAAATACTTAACAGTCAATGTAATCAATGAAATGTGAAACTTGTACACTCATAACTATAGGACACCAATGAAAGAAAATAAAGCATATGCGAATAAATGGAAACATCATCCCATGTACATAGATTGAAAATTTTAAATTAATATTATTAAAATAGCCATAGTACCCAAAGTAGAATCAGTGTAATTAAGCAGAAATAGAGAAAACAATCCTAAAATGCATATGGAACTATAAAAGATGCCAAATAACCAAAACAACTTTGAACAAGAAGAATAAACCTGGAGGCATCACCCTTACCGATTTAAAAATAAATTACAAACCTACAGTAATTACAACAGCATGGTGTTGGAATAAAAGCACACAGATATATAAGTGTATGTTCACCATTGGAACAGAATAAATATTCCAGAAATAAACCCACACATATCAAGTCAACTGACACTTTACAAAAATGCCAAGGATACACATTGGGGAAAGATTAAAAAAAAAAATCTCTTCAGTAGGTGGTGTTCTGAAAGTTGGATGTCTACCTGTAAAAAGATCTGAAGCCATAGAGCTCCTAGAAGAAAACAAAGAAAAAGCTTCTTGAAATTGGCCTTGGTAATGATTTCTTGGATAGAACACCTAAAAGTTCAGGCAAAAAAAAGATAAGTAGTATTACACTAAACTGAGAACCTGCAAAACAAAGGAAAACCATCAATAAAATTAAAAGACTACCCACAGAGTGGGATCAAATATTTCCAAATCATGATGTGATAAAGGGATAATATTCAGAATATATGAGGAAACCAAAACTCAATACCAAAAAGAAAACTAATAACCCAAGTAAAATATTGGCAATGGACCTGAATAGACATTTCTCCAAAAAAAAAGGAAAGATACAAATAATCAACAAGTATAGGAAACTGTCCAACATCAGTAATCATCAAGGAAACACAAATCCAAATCACAGTAAGCTCTCACCTTGCATCTGTTAGAATGGCTGTAATCAAAAAACAAAAAATGACAAGTATTGGTATAGATGTGGAGGAAAGAGAACACTTGCACATTCTTTGTAATAATGTAAACTGATGCAGCCACTATAGAAAATATGGAAATTCTTACAAAGCTGAAAATAGAACTACCATCTTATCCAGAAATTCCACCCCTGGGTAGCTATCAAGAGGAGTTGACATCAGTATATTTTGAAGAGATATCTGCATTCCCAGTGTTCTTTACAGAATTCTTTACGGTAGCCAAGACATGGAAGCAAGCTAAAGGTTCATCAGTGGATGGTTAGATAAAGAAAATGTGGTATACACAAACAGTTGAATATTATTCAACATTTAAAAAGAAGGAAATTCTGCCATTTCTAACCACATGGATGAACCTGGAACACATTATGGTATGTGAAATAAGCCAGACACAGAAGGACAAATACTGTAAGATACAACTTATATTAGGAATCTAAAGCTGTCAGACTCAGAAGCAAAGAATAAAATGGTGGTTGCCAGATGCTGGATTGAGGGGAAAATGGGGAAGTATGAGTCAAAAGGTACAAAGTTTTAGTTACACAAAATAAGTGCTGTGGATTTACTGTACAGAATAGCTCTCATAGTTAAAAACATCTTATTGTATATTTTAAATTTGCTAAGAGGACAAATCTTAAACATTTAAGTGTTTTTATCTTTTAAAAAGGGGGGGCACAGGAGGAAACAGTTGGAGTTGATGGATGTGGTAATGGCATAGATTATGGTGGTGGTTTCATTGGGAATAGTTTTCTCCAAGTCATCCAGCTATGTATATTAATTATTTACCACTTTTTGTATGTCAATTATACCTCAATGAAGAAAAAAATTAGAAAAGCCATGGTGGGAGTTCCCGTTGTGGCGCAGTGGAAAGGAATCCAACTAGGAACCATGACATTGCAAGTTCGATCCCTTGCCTCGCTCAGGGGGTTAAGGATCTGGTGTTGCCATGAACTGAGGTGTAGATAACAGACGCGGCTCGACTCCTGCATGGCTGTGGCCTAGGCCAGCAGCTGTAGCTCCGATTCAACCCCTAGCCTGGGAACCTCCATTTGCCTATGATGTTTTGTAAAAAGAACGTTACACCTGTCTCTTACTTGAAAGAGCAGGTAAAGAGAACTTATTTTGGTACACGTGTCATTTTTTAAAGCACATCATTTACAATCTTTAGTACTTGAACTTTTATTAGTAATTCATTTCACGACAGGTTGCATCACAACTGAGTGTTTCAATCCCAGCTAAAAACCACTGCATTAAATTTCTCAGTTATTCTAGTTCTGCACTTTCAGTCCTCTATCCCCTGGATGGCAGTGTTGTTCTCCAAACTTCACATTAAAATCGAAACTTGGCACCTTAGAACAATCTAAATGAATGGCTTATGAAGGCATTTTTGAATTAGAAGGAAAATAGTTTGATCTTTCAGATTTTATATTTTTTAATGTATAAGATTAACCCCTCAGATTTCAGTTTTTCACTTGAACCACTAGTACTTTAAGATTCATTGTGTGTGTGTGTGTATAGACATATCAGAGAGTATAACCAGTTAAACTGTATAGGAGACAGGTAGTTGGCAAGTCACTGGGCTATTATGTTTGCCAAATCAGTCCTCTAACAGATTAGTTTTGGCTTAAATTTCATGGCAGTGTTTATGGAGTTTTTAAATTAGATTTCTTGCTTTATATCGCTGGGAAATCTAAAGAAAAAAATTTTTAAGTTTCTTTTGTAGGAATTTTAGACCTTAAAATTTGAAATATCTAGTTAATGTTACACTGTTAAGTTTTACAAAATCTAAGGGGATGGAACTGACACACTTAGCCATTTAGCATTTCGGCTAAGACCTTTGGCTCTGGAAATCCGACTGATAGCAAATTCTAACTATCTCTTAATAGCTATATGCCGTTGGGCAAATTATATTAACTTCCTGTAACAAGGTTTCTTTATTTATAAAAATGAGAATGATAATCACCCGTATAAGATTGTTGTGATGATTAAATGAAAACACAGTGTAGAGTTCTTAAATATTTACCTCTTAGTAATTTAAACTGGCTATTATTTTCCATTATCTCATTTGATCCTGACAATTTTGTAAGATAAATGTTACCTGTGAAGGATTCATGTTTTATGAATAACAAATATACCTTTGGTCATAGAGGTAATATGAGGGCAACCCAAGAATCTTGACATAAAATTGCTGGTAGCAGTTTTACAACAATTCTATAATATGAATGTATAAATTATATTATTAATTCATGACCATTCTTTCCCATTCACCTAATTATTGATTATTCACAATTATTAAGCTAAGGCACTTTATAAACTATAAATCTTAACATCTATGATTTATTTCTTTTAATTATTTGCCACTTAGCCTAAGATATGCTCAAGATTATGCAGCAAAGCCTATGATAATTTAAAGCCAAGCTAGTTCAGAAAACCTTATTAAAGCACAATTCATATTCATTTTCAATAAAGTGATTGGCTTTGATTTACCTTAACATTTTTGAGCATCATTTTTGTAAAGCATTGTACGAGGTTCAGTACGAGATTTTAAAAAATGATTAAGATGTTGTCCTTGTCCATGTTCATCATGGACTTACAGAGTAATAAATGACAACTTTAGTAATTCTAACAGCAAGGCCACTATATTAAGTGCCATATAACGAATATTTTAGGGAAGTGGGGAAAATTTGAGTAGAAGACTTCCTAGAGGAAGGTGGGTTTTGAGTTCTATTTTTTTTCTTTTTTTTTAGGGCTGCACTGGCAACATATGAAAGTTCCCAGGGTAGGGGTCCAATCAGAGCTATAGCCACCAGCCTATACCAGAGCCACAGCAGTGCGAAATCAGAGCCCTGTCAGGCAACGCCAGATCCTTAACCCACTGAGCAAGGCCAGGGATCAAGTCCATGTCCTCATGGATATTAATCGGGTTCATTAACTGCTGAGTCACTACTGGAACTCCTTGAGTTCTATTTTGCAAGAAAGGTGGCACTTCCATAAGCAGCTGTAGGATGGGGAGAAAAATCCCAAAAGAGGAAGTTAGTTAAATAAAAGCAAGGTTATAAAAAAACACTCTTTCACACATCTAAAAGATTTTTCATTCACTCTTCAAAGTTTCCAAACGCATCATTAGACAGACATAGAAATTAAACCCCTTTAAATTTCTTAAATATATTCCCACTACAAATACCTCTTAAAAAGCTTACTTAAGTTATTGAAATTTTTAAAAAGTGAAGTAAAATCTTTTGAAACAAAAGCCAAACTTCATGAATCTTAATAGACTGGGAGAAGTGTGTTTTAAAATACCTGGAAATTTTTGGATTTATAAATGAATAATATTTAAAGGAAATTTTGCTGCAGTTATATTTAAATATAAACATGGAAATTTGGGATAGAATGAAGTGAATGATGTGAAAGCCTGTTCAGAGAAGATACCATCAAGAAGCAAAGGATTTATAGCAAATCTTTTGGGTCACATATCCATCAAGACCGAGACAGAGATGAAATGTATAGCTTGGAAAGTTAAACTGAGCATACCATTTAGCCTCTCTTTGAGGGAGTTCGATGACTTTTCCCTGGTAAGGATTAATAAGGTTAGAGGAAAAAGGAATTTTATGTTCCACAACTTGATCAAGTTTCTTCAAAGTGCTATCTCTGCTTCTTCTTTTCAATTCTTGTATAATTTTGAAACCCCCTGTTGAAACTCCACTGAAACTCTACATGTCAGAGTCACTAGTAACCTCCCAGGTATTCAGCTAGATCTTAGGGTGCTCTAGGTACAAGATGTCATTGCTTTCCTTTGCTAGTGTTGACCCACCTGAATGTGTTAGCTGAGCCAGTGATTCTTTTCCTCTTTTGTCTCCCCACATGTATCATTGCATAACATACCAGTCCTGACTGTAGCTATATGGACATTTATTCAAAGAATTACCCAGTCCACATGTCAATAGTGCTGTGGCTGAGAGCTGCTTATCTATGTTCATGTCTGTAACAATCCACTTTACAGTGAGGTACCAAGGGCCAGGCTGTGGGGAGAGGTCAGGTTTGAGTACAAAACATGAGGGAAGGGGGGATCTGTCTGTAGAGAAAAACGGTAATGTTATTATTGAATGCTTTGACAGACCAATGTGTAGAAATAGATTCTATGCTTTTAGAATACATTATTATAATTAAAAACCATTAATACATTATTTTTATTTTTTATATTCTAGGATTTGATTTTCTTAGGTATTAAAATTTTTATTGCATGATTTTATATGTATATAGGATTCAACAGAAAATAATTTCGCTGTGTGCTTTCCCTTCTGGCCATCATTTGTTGTTTCTTTTGGCAACTTTTCCTGAAAATAACTTTTTTGTATAAAAGGATAGTATTAAAAATGATTTGTTTTGGATTTATCATAGGTTATGCCTCTGATGTACTAATATCTGAGAGGTACTTAAAGTTGGTATGTATGAAAGTAAATTCACTGTTTACTCTTCACACAGTTGTGTTGAAAAAGGAGCAAACAAGAGCTCCTAATTCCAGTGAAGGGCACTGTCATTTACTGTCAATCCATCATCCTTGACTACTTCCTTCATTCAGTCATCACTCCCACATAATTCATCGATAATAAAGTTATTTAGATTCTCCTTTTTTCATCTTTCTCTTGAATCTCGTCATTTTTATCCACAAAGTAACTGATTTCAATTAGGTTCTTTTCTTTTCTCTCATGGATTTTGTAGTCTTCTGCATTTACATTTACCACTGTCTGTTTATTCTTTTCATTACCAGGGATGTTTTCTTGATAACAAATAATGTCATTCTCTCCATTAAACTTTTACTGTTTGATAAGGCGTGTTGATTTCCTAGAGTTAACCAGTATAGAAAGACCTGGAGAGGAGAAAGAACTGTGTTTTAGAACACAGGAAAAGTTTAAAAAAATGAGGGAAACCAAGCTTTTTTTACTAAGTTTAAGAAGTGATTGCTAGGCTGAAAGCTGGAGGTAAAGGAAAGAATGTTAGAGCCTACATAAATCCTATGATCAAAAAAGATCAAGATCAATGATCAAGTCAGTGTCATTAAAGATAATTGCTTTTAAAAAATTTAAGAATCCAAGGGTTATTTTCATTGAGTCATTTATACAATATATGAACAGAAAGGTGTGAAAGGAAGAAATGCTTAAAATGCTAAAGTGCTCAGTCCTTAATTTATTCTGAGGTGGCCTAATTTGTTTCAGATTTTGGGGAGATGGTTGATTATGTTTTTATGATGATTTAATTGCTGTGTATATATTTATCAGGATACTACTCAGTTTTAGTGGAGTTGCTCCTATTTTTGCTATTTGGAATGATAAAAAGACTGTTAATTCTAGTTCTTAAATTAAGCAATAGTGAATAATAACCTCTCGTCAGATATCCTAGATGGAAAGAAAACCATTGCTTGACAACATCATCAGCCTGTCATGTTACAAACTACCTTTTTTATTTTCAATGTTGAAATTCAGCAGCACTAATGCAGGGCTAAAAATGAAAGAAGCCGCTGAAGTTCTTAAAGTTTCTTCGGCTTTGTTGTATTTGTGGTAACTAAAAGAGGATTATATCTTATTTAGCATATGTCTGGTCATTAATACATAAGAAACGCTAATAATTAATTAGCTAAATGTCCCCCCACAAATGCAAATTCAATGGAGTCCAAAAAAATAGTACAAACAGTGTTCTTTTAGTGGTGATGAATCAGTTAGTTTGAACAGGTAGAACAAAACTAGACAGTTAAGAATCATGGACACGTAAAGGAAATTGTATTTTATGTGAGAATGCTTAATGTGTTTACTGCTAATAGTATGTAAAATCCAAGTATGGACAGAGTAGTTTAAAAGTTTCAGTTTTGATTAGAATTTTGGCAATATTCTAGCAACAAATGACTTTTTGGACAGCTACTCTAGAATACTAAATAGAAGTAGGAAAAATGGACTCATAAACTTGGTAGAATGATGAATCACTCTTCTGTAATAATTTTGAGTGAAAAAAGAAGCCCAAAGCTATAGTTTTGATTTCAATTTTACCTTTTAATTAGTGTTTTTGCAAAGTAATGATATTTCTTCTTGGGATAAATGTGACTTTTTTCAGTTTTCAAGAACTGAAACTTAAATTTTCATATTTCATATTTAACACAAGAAAACTTCATAATATTAATATTTTAAATGTAGGGATCAATTTCCATGTTGTATGATTGTACATTGTTAATGAAAAATGATCTCTAAAAGGATCCAATGATCAGAGAAATTTTATACCCTAGGAACATGATACCAAAAATAAAAATGCATTTATGAAATGGTTCTTAATTTTTAATTTAAGCAACAGTTTCTTATGGTTATGCATATTTAATATATTTACTAGAGTTCAAATATATTCCTTTTTGGCTTTGCGTTGAGGTTTTCAGAACAGCACCACTCTTCTGCCATAGACAAAATAATTACCTCATCACTGCTTATAGAATAAAGGAGTCCTGTGAGTTCCTAGGTTAATGTAAGCAAAAATATTGGAGTAACATATTTGGTCTAGCTCTGCAGCTATTCTAAGAAAGCAAAGACTGTGTTTCTGGTTTGTTAACTCCATAATGTATCAGGGTACATAATAGTAATAGGCTCATATTATAGTGTTATGGCTCTTAAAAATATTCCTAAATCTACATACTGAGGTGATATATCAGAATTACTCTTTTCTAGTTATTTGCTACTTTAACTTATTACTGAATATTATATTTTTTCAAATGTAATGTATTATAATGTATTAATCTTGTAAATCTCTCTTCATTTCCATGCTTCCTTATAACTTACTTCCTTGTAATTTCTTTGATTGTAATGTTTGGGCTAGCAGTAGACAGGCAGGGAATGATCAGATTTTAGTTCAATGTTTAAAATCTTTCTTCACAATCCACACTCATTCCCTGATTCTGAAGCCCAGATTCTCACCATACAAGTTTACATTTGTATTCAACTTCATGTTACAAAAGCATTTCATTACATTTTCCCTGATCCATACCCTGTCAACTTTTATTAAATCCTCAACTTCCCTTACTTCCTGAATAGTGACTGCTCAGTGATCATCCCAGGAACCTGAGATTGTCATGAATTTTTCCCTTTATCTCCCTTTTTGCACCAATTTCTACAGCCTGATGGCTCATTTTCCTAAACATATCTCATTTTTATCCATGCTTCTTCTTTCCTACTGCCATATTTCTAGATCAGGCATTAATCATCTGTTATCTGCCCTTGGAGTAATATTCTTAGCTGGCTTTTCTGATTCTGGAATGATGCCATCCAATCTAAGCTCTATCCTACAGAGTAATCTTTGTAACAAGTGTATATAATTATATTACTTCTCTATGTACAATTCTTCAGTGGTTCCCTACTGCTCTCGGGATAAGTTTTAAACCATTTCCACATAGCGTATAACACCTTGCCTTTCTCTGCAGCTTTCACTATTAGAACTCCTATCTTTGCACTTTATGTATCACACATAGATACTCAACTACTTGTAACCCCTATAACACTTACCATCACAGACCTGTGTCTTTACTCAGGCTCTTCCTGCTGTTTGGAAATCCCTTCCTAAGCTGTCTGCCTAATAAATATCTACTCTTTCTGCATGATTTTGGCAAGATACCTACAACTTCATCTGTCTTTCAATCATTCAGAACTTCATCACCCCAAATGGTTAGTGAGACTACCAGGACTGATCCCATCACACCTTTGATTTCTGTCTATTCTGTTCCCCACTGGAAGCCCCATACTCTCACCTCATATGGCTTGTGTTTACTCTTATCTGACTTCACTTTTTACCCGTAGTCCCAATTTCATTTCCTCAACTCTGCTAGCTTAATATATGGATCTTATCAAAATATCGAATCTCTTCATCCACTTTATTAGACATTTCCTTTACCTTTCTTTGTGCTTCAAACGAAGATTTTGGTGTAGCTCTTTTTCATACGGGTTTCTCAGGCAATGGCTATTTTTTTCTCCTATGGCCCTTATGATTCTGAGCCTGCAATTGAAATAAAAGCTCTTTTTGTTTCTCTGTTGTATCAGAACATTTACTTTCTCTCTTTCCAAAAAAAACCCTTCAGCACTGAAGATTCTGCCATCTACTCTGTCATTCAGTTATTTATGCTAGTTACACACAGGCCAGTCTCTCCTGTTTTTTGAATACTTAAGTATTGGTTCACTATCACATTTCTCAGTACAAAAAATAAGAAAATTGATCATTTAAGTATTTACATAGATCCAAGTAGATGGACTTTCCACTTCCCTGGCCTGGTTTCTCAATTATTTGACTTTCCTATATTAACTGTATTTTAACCTTAAAACAGGCAATTACTCTCATGTTCATACTCTACACTAGGCATAACCAACAAATGCACTTCTTCCTTCTTCATTTCATTTTTAAGCATATTGCTCTCTTTTCCCTTCCAGCATTCTATTATGAAAAGTTTTCAAACATACAGAAAAATTCAAAGAATTTTTACAGTAAATACCTTTATACTCACCACCTAGTTTATATCATTGACATTTTACTCTTTTTGATTTACAACATTTCTATCTAATCTATCTAATCTATCTATCTATCTATCTATCTATCTATCTATCTATCTATCTATCTCCATTTCTCTGTCAGTAATGTGTCTTATTTTAAGTGTATTTCAAAATAAATTGCAGATGTGAGTACAACTCTTTTAGTTCCTTAGAATAAATATCATTAAGTAAAGTATATATTTGCATCCTGCTTCTGCTTTACCACTGATCTGTGATCTCCTTGAGGGCATACACAATGATCCATTATATTTGTATCCTCAGGGGCTAGAACAGGCATATTTAGTAGGTGGCAAATAAATGCCAGTTCAATGAATGAAAGTCTCTTCTCATAGTAATACTAATATAGTCAGTTAAGATAATAGAATAATTTCTACTGGATCACTCAAATCCAGAATTAGATTATCTTGACAGATCAGGTAGGGAACATTGCCAAGATATCTGGACATTTAAGTCCATAGATTAGTCAGGCTTTTTCTTGAAACACTTTTTGTTACATTTCATTACATCGTGAAGAAATGACAAAATTGAAATTCATTTCATGAGCAAAAGGTATAACCCTTAATTGCTTTCTTTAGAAAGCCATGCTTATCACTGTAGTCACATTTATTTTCTATTACAGCTAAGCAGAGGCTAACATTTTCATTATTAGTTTAGTATGCCTAGGATAATCATGGTTACAGTCTCTTAATATAGATTACTTCAAGAGTGTCTTTTACCTTTGATCTTGGTTAAGTAAAAAAAAAATATATATATATATATATATATATATATATATATATATATATATAGCAGCAAGATACCACTAAGAAATAAAATATCTTGTTAGGTTTCATGGATCAGGAATTTAATAAACTGGACACAATCCGACTTGTCTTTTATAGATCCTGTTGATTTTCCATGGTTGCATATAGTATAAGTTATACTGATGTCATCGTGTTAATGAGGAAATTAAGGCTGTGTGATATACCATACTCTCAACAATGTAACTGGATAATTTATCCCTTCTGCTAAGAGAATCAGTAAGCATACTTACTGAACAGATGCAAAGGAAGAGCAATGTGTGAGATGCTCTGATAGGATGACACCATCCACAATACTAAGCAAGAAGCATGTGTCATAAATATGAATCTTATATAATAGAACAACACCTTTTAAAACATAAGTGTGCTCATAAAACCATTTGCTTCATAATCAGCTTGCAAAGGACATCTGGTATTGCTCACTAAATTGTTCCTAAATGCATTTTAAAAACATAAAGTGAATACAGATAGTCTGTCTATGGATTGAGAGCCTAAATGTCCAGATGGCTTCCTTTAGTACCTTTCCTAATTTCATCCTGTATTTCTTAATTAATCTCTCACAGTAAGCATGTAACTGTTACCATTAAAAATACATATTGATTAAATGAGTGTTTGAAGGACTCAAGTAAGTGGTGGTTTCAATTTAGTTGTGTGAGTATAATTTTATTTCTGCTCAGTTACTTCTTTCTATTAAAATAAAACAGAGTCCTTATTTCAATCATAATATCATACATAGTGTGACTATATTTTTAGAAATAACAAAGCTTAAAATAGTAAGTTAATGTAGAGCAGAAAATTGGTTCTGTCTTTAAACGTTTTTAAAAAGATAGTTAAAAACTTAATGTAAATTTGAAAGACACCCTTAGCTGTAAGTATTGACATCAGATAATTTGTTGTATTGACATCAGATAATTTGTTATGTCTTTTGTAAGAGTAACATTTGAGTTGGAAATAATTATTTCCTAGTTGATCAATATTTCACATGCAAAGTTCTTTATACAAGTTGAAGAAAAACTTCAAAGGATATATGGATGTTAGGATTATTTTAATAATCACGTGGACTACTCTTTTTACCATATGTTTTCTATGAGAATTTAAACTGTTCCGTCGTGAGGAGTGTAGGATTTATTTTTGCCTGTATGTCTCTTTTCTGTCATTATTTCTATTTTCAGTGCAATCCATTTTCCTTTTTTCCTGTGCTGGGAGGAGAGGCAGGATTGTTTCTATTAGAAACAACTTTTTTTTTTCTTTTTAGGGCCGCACTTGTGGCATATGGAGTTTCCCAGGCTAGGGGTTCAATGGGAACTACAGCTGCCCACAGCCATAGTCGCAGCAACCTCAGATATGAGCCATGTCTGCAACCTACACCACTGCTCATGGCAACACCAGATCCTTAACCAACTGAGCAAGGCCAGGGATCGAACCCACAACCTCATGGTTCCTAGTCAGATTTGCTTCCACTGTGCCATGATGGGAACTCCGATAACTTTTAAAATAAACACTTAATAATGTTTAATTTCTTATCTGGTGTCTGAGATGGTCATGTGGAAAGATCCTGAATTTACCACTTCCCATAGACCCCACCTAATCTGCACCTACATGTACAGCATTTCCTCATGATGAAAAAATGTGGGTTGATCGAACAGCTTCTGTGAAACAAATGATAGAGGGACCACATAGAGACAGATGTGAGAGATGGAGACATGGTATCAATGAGAACCCTACTCCTGATACAGTGACCTGCGGTAAGGAGAGATAATACTAAGGGGCCTACACACAGACTTTCCTGCCCAGGGGCACAGTGGTGGGGAGGGGGGAAGCAGTGGTTTAAAGGATACTACACTTTAAATCAGTGAAGGAAATCCATTTAATCACTAACCCTAGGGAGTCTGCCAAATGGTCTGGGAGCTACTAGAACTCTTTCCAGGGTCTGAGACACCAATATGCCATCTTTCGCATTCCCCATCCACCTTTATAGTACAAATAGGGTCATGGTTTGTGAACTTAAGCCCGGCCTCCTGCTCACAGTAGGTCCAACTATATCCCCAGTACCCCAATAAGGCACACCAACATTCCTGTTATAGGAGTCCCAGAAGAAGAGTTTGAGGAGAAGGTCAAAAATGTATTTGATAAAATTATGAATGAAAATTTGTCAGTGCTAAAGAAGTAAACAGATATTCCAGATACTAGAAGCAGAGCATCCCAAGCAAGATGAACACGAACAGACCCACAGAAAGATATGTCATAATTAAACTGGCAAAAGTTAAAGAGAGAATTCTAAAGGCAGTGAGAAAAAACAAAAAGCTGTATATAAGTAGATCCCCATAAGGCTGTCAACTAATTTCTCCGAAGAAACTTTGCAGGTTAGACGTGAGTAGCATGATATATGATGTATTCAAACTGCTGAAAGGGAAAAACCCACAACATGTGATACTCTACCTGGGATTATATTTAGAATTGAAGGAGAGATAAGGGAATTCTGAGACAATTAAAAACTAAAATAGTTCATTAATACTAAACCTAACCTAAAATAAATGATAATAGATTTCCTCAAAGTGGAAAAGAAAAGGCAATGAAAATAGGTAAGGAACTAGAGAAAAGGAAATATCTCACTAGTAAATATAAACATAGTAAATACTGAGGATTGACCATTTAAAAAAGCTAGCTGAAGCTTAAAATTCAAAAATTTTGTAAAGGCAACAATAACTTCAATAAACAGTTAAAGGATAAACATGAAGATTTAAAATATGACATCAAAAACAAAATGTGTGGGAGAGAAATGAGAATGTAGAACTTTTAGAATGAGTTTAAATTTAAAGGAAAACCTGTTTTAAAGAAGTAGATATAGTTACAGGTCAACGTTTACAAACTCCGTGGTAACCACAAAGCACAAACCTGCCATAGATGGACAAAAACTAAAAAGAAAGTAACACAAGCATAGTACTAACTAAAATTATCAGACCACCAGGGAGGAAATAAAAATAAGTTGAAGAGAGAAGACCTTCCAGAACCACTGGAGGATAAGTACTAAAATGGCAGTAAGGACATACCAATCCATAATTACTTTAAATGTCAGCAAGCTAAATACTCTAATATTTAGCAGACTAAATAATCTGAAGATACTGGGTGGCTGGTTGAATAAAAAAACAAAAGCCATCTATATACTGCTTATAAGACATTTCAGAAAGAAACATGCATAGAGACTGAAAGTCAAGAGATGCAGAAAGTAATGCAAATGTACACAACAAGAAAGGGGGCTAGAGGTACTCAGACTAAATAGACTTTTTTAAAAAGTCCAGGAGTTCCCATTATGGCTTGGTGGTAATGAACCCAACTAGTATGCATGAGGTTGTGGGTTCGATCCCTGGCCTTGCTAAGTGGCTTAAGGATCCAGTATTGCCGTGGTGTAGGTTGCAGACACAGCTCAGATCTGGCATTTCTGTGACTGTGGTATAGGCTGGCAGCTGCAGGTCCGATTGGACCCCCAGGCTGGGAACTTCCATGTGCTACAGGTACAGCCCAAAAAAGCCAAAAAAATGTCTATAAAAAAAGACAAATAAAGGCATTAAATACTGGTAAGAGTATCAATAAAAGAAGGGGATATAATATTCATTAACATATATAATCTCAAGTAAAGAAGCACATAAATATATAAAGTAATAGTAATAGATACAGGAGAAATTGACAACAACACAATAACAGGGATCTTTAACACCTCACTTAAATCAACGGACAGATCATGCACAAATAAAATCAAAAAGGTGATAGTGGTCTAAAATAAAACAGTAGATCATTTGGACCTAAGAAATATCTACATGACTTTTCATCCAAAAAAAAAGAAAACAGAGTACACATTCTTTTTAAGTGAACATGCAACATTGTTCAAAGCAGCTCACATGTTAGGTCACAAACCATGTCTCAATAATTTTAAGAAGATGGAGATCATTTACAATGAAAACAATATGAAACTAGAAATCTTTTACTAGTAGAAAACTGGAGAAACCACAAATATGTGGAGTCTCAACATTATTCTACTAAATAACCAATGGGTCATTGAAGAAATCAAAAAGGAAATAAAAAACTACTACCTTTAGACAAATAAAAATTGAAATGCAACTTTCTAAAATTAATGTAATGCAGCAAAAACAGTTCTAAGAGAGAAGTTCATATCAATACAGGCATACTTCAAAAAGTAAGAAAAATCTCAAACAATGTAACTTTGAACCTAAGGAAACTACAGAAAGAAGATCAAAGCCCAAAGTTAGTAGAAAGGAGAAAATAATAAAGATCGGAGAGGAATTAGATATGAAAGGGACTTAAAAAATAGGTCAGTGTAACTAAGAGATGGTTCTTTGGAAAGATAAAGAAAATTGACAAACTTCTAGCCAACCTCATGAAGAAAAAAAGAGAGGGCTGAAACAAACACAATCAGAAATGAAAAGTTACAACCAATACCACAGAAATACAAAAAATTGTAAGATTACTACAGACACTTATATACCGACAAATTGGACAGCCTAGAAGAATGGGTACATTTGTATTAACATGTGATATTCTAAGACTGAAGCAGGAAGAAATAGAAAACCTGAACAGAACATTCACTAGTAATGAAACTGAATCACTAGTCAAAAATTTTCATCCAACAATTTGTACGGCTTCACAGACCAATTCTGCCAAAATTCAACAATATGGGTATAGAGGGAACATGTCTCAACATAATGAAGACCATTTATGATGATCCCACACCTAACATCATACTCAGTGGTGTAAAACTGAAATCATTTCCTCTAAGATGAGGAACAAGACTAGAATGCTCACTCTCACCACCTCTATTGAAAATAGTATTAGAAGTCCTAGCCATAGGAAGAGAGAAGAAAAAAAAAAAAAAAGGAATCCGAATTAGGAAGAGAGAACTAAAATTGTCACTGCAGATGACAGGATGTTTATACACAGAAAATCCTAAAGATGCCACCATAAGACTACTAAAGCTTATCAATTCGGTAAAGTTGAACAATACAAAATTAATATACAGAAGTCGATTGCTTTTCTATACACTAATAATGAACTATTATAAAGAGAAATTCAGGAAAAAATCTGATTTATAATTGCATCAAAAAAGAAATACCTAGTAATAAATCCAGCTAAGTAGATAAAAGACCTGTACTCATAAAAGTATAAAACGCTGATGAAAGAAATTTTAAGATGACACACAGTTTGAAAGATATACCAAGTTCATGGATCGAAAGAGTTAGTAATGTTAAAATGACCATACTACAAAAGGCAATTTAATACCAATATCATTTTTCATAGAACTAGAGCAAATATTTCTAAAATTTGTAGGGAAAAACTAAAGATGTCAAATTGCCAAAACTATTTTGAGAAAGAACAGAGCTGAAGTTATGGTTCCTAACTTCAGACTATCACTACAAAGCTGTAGTAATAAAAGATCATGATACTGGCCCCAAAACAGACACATAGATCAATGGAACAGAATAAACAGCCCAGAAATATACCCACACATTTATAGCCAATTAATCTACTACAAAAGACCGAAACCATAAAATTCCTAGAAGAGAACATAAGCAGAACACTTTCTGACATAAATTGTAATAATATTTATTTTGGTTCTGTCTCTTAAGGCAAAGGAAACCATCACAAAAAGTAAAAAATAATACCTGATTAACCATAAAAATTTTGAACAGTAAAGGAAAACATTGACAAAAATGAAAAGACAACCTACTGAATAGGTGAAACTATTTGCAAATGATCTTATGGACAAGGGATTCATATCCAAAATATATAAACTGCCCATACAACTCAATATAAAAAAAAAACCCAAATAACCCAACTGAAAATGGGTAGAATACCTGAACAGATATTTTTCCAAAAAAAGACATACAGATGATAACAGTTGCAAGAAAAGACACTCAGCAATGCTAATCATCAGGGAAGTACAAATCAAAAGCACAATGAGTTATTACCTCACACCTGTCAGAATGGTTATCATCGGAAAGTCTACAAATAACAACAGTTGGCAAGGATGTGAAGAAATGTAACCCTTGAACAGTGTTGATATGAATGTACATTTGTGCAGACACTGTGCAAAATAATATGGAGTTTCCTCAAAAAAACTAAAAATAAACCTGCTGTTTGATCCAGTAGTTCCACTCCTGGATTTACATCCAAAGAAAATGGAAACAATAATTTGAAAAGATGTGTGCACCCCAGTGTTCATGACAGTATTATTTACAGTCACCGAGATTTGAAAGCCACATAAGTGTCCATCAAGAAATAAATAGATAAAGGATGTATACATACACAATGGAATATTGCTCAGCCATAAAAAAGAATGAAATAATATCATTTTCAACAACATGGATGGACCTAGAGGGTATTATGCTTAGTCAAACAGAGAAAGACAAGTCAAACAGAGAAAGACAATTGCTGTATGTTACCACGTATATGTGGGGTATAAGTTATAAAATGAATGAATATAACAAAACAGAAACAGACATATAAAGAGAACAAACTAGTGGTTACCATTGCGGAAAGGGAGAAGAGAGGGATTAGTATAGGGGATGGGGGTTAAACAGAGGCACAGACCACCACATAAAATTAAAAAACTGCAAAGCCGCAAATATATATTTCACAGCACAGGGAATGTAGCCAATATTTTACAGTAACTTTAATTGGAGTATAATCTGTAAAAATATTGAATCACTGTGTTGTACACTTGAAACTAATATATTATAAATCAGCTTTACTTTTGATTAAAAATAAATAAGACTGAAGCTGACACAACTTTTGTCTTCAATCCCTCACACTGACCCCTCCCCTGGGGATAGGGGGAGAGAGATCAAAATTATGGATTTCTAATGATGACTGTTCTGTGTACATGTTTTGTTTCTCTAACAGTTAGCCTTAGTGACTTTGCCAGTCTGTTTGCTGTATTGAAGCTGTATACATTTGTGTCTCACTGTACATATATTTGGCTAAATTTACAAACAGACTAAATTGCCTGAGGCTCAGATCTCTAATTTGCCTCTCAGCTACTGTCTGTCAGGTTTTTTATAACAAAGCCTTTTAAAGTTTAATTTGTTGGAGTTCCCTTCGTGGCTCAGTGGTTAACGAATCCGACTAAGAACCATGAGGTTGCGGGTTCGATCCCTGGCCTTGCTCAGTGGGTTAAGGATCCGGCGTTGCTGTGAGGTGTGGTGAAGGCTGCAGACGCGGCTCGGATCCCGCGTTGCTGTGGCTGTGGCGAAGGCCGGCAGCTGCAGCTCCTGTTAGACCCCTAGCCTGGGAACCTCCATATGCCGCAGGTGTGGCTCTACATAAAAAAGGCAAAAAGACAAAAAAAAAAAATTAAAAAAAAATAAAGTTTAATTTGTTGTTTTTGGATTACTTCCATGAAATAATTTTCAGTCAGTACTCACCATTACCAGGGGTTGGCTAATTCTGTAATTCTTCTTTCAGTTTTGTTACATATTTTCCTATAATTTTTCTCAGTGAGTTTTGTTTATTAAAGTATCATTACATGCAGTAAAGTGTACAATTTTATATGTAGAATCATGTGTGTGTTACTTGCTTCTGAATTGCAATACTCTTTTTTTTTTTTTTTTTTGCAAGCAAGCAAAGTCTTTATTAAAGGAAAGCAAATAGCTCCCAGGGCTGCGGGAGTGGGGAGAAGAGCCCCTCCCCCCATTGTCCTATAGGGATTTTTATCCCTTAAAGATAGGCGGTTACCAGTGTGAGGTCCAGAAAGGTGTGGTTTTCTCCCACTGGCCTTCCTCAATTACCTATGTCAGTCCTTATCCAATAGGGGCTTTAGGGGTAGAAATGTCCTGTAGGCCTCGTGGTTTCTTTGCCCTTTTCTTCCAGTAAACTGAGTCACAGGGGATTAGGGCTAAAAACACTCCCTATAGTAAATGAGGCCTGTGGGGATGTTACTCCCTGGAGCCCTTAAGCCACAGATGTAATATAATAGCCACATCAAAGAATGCATCAAAGCCCATGCTCCTATACTGACTACCTGAGTTAATATTCTGCCTCAATGCCCACTTCTAGAGTTGGACTCTAACTGCAGGCAGAGAAGAGGCGACCACTGCTCTGACTGCTTCCTGCTGAAAAGGGGTGTCCTTAGGGGAAAGCAGTTAGGTCATCACTCATGGGACATTCAAGTGGGCTTCGATACATTACATTGGGTACCCCTTCTGTCACCATTTGAAGGTTGATAGCTTCTAATCGGGATGTAAAGAAGTGAGAAATACAATTAATTATACAGGATCTGAATAAAAAGATCAAGATCATAATAATGACTATGGTAAGGAAATATTTCCACCAGGAGGAGGTCAGCCAGTTCCAGAGGGCAGCTCCAAAAGCTAGAATATCTTATGAATCTGCTGTCGGTTATCTAACAGGAAATCAGACACATTCTGAATAATCAGGAGTATAGACACAACATTCAGATTTTATAGTAGCACAGGTCCCTTGTATGATTTTCCTGATTTCTCTGGCTGGTTATGAAATATTTGTATGCCATTTGCTTAGTCAGTGTATAATTGAAAGTTACCTTATGTCCTTGTGAGAAGTATGATTTATGGCACCACCTTACTTTTAAAATTAATTTACTCAGTTAAATTTATTTATTTTTTTAACAATGAATTTTATTTCAATTATAGGTGTACAAAGATCATCACAAGTCAATGTGATAGATTTTGTGTCCCAAACCCACTGTGCATCCCCCAACCCCCAGATTGTCTTATTTGAAAAACCAAGATTTTCCAAAATCTGTGAGTCATTGTCTGTTCTTCAAAGAAGTTCACTGTGTCTCTTTAGTTTCCACATGTAAGTGGTAGCATTGGGTGTTACTGTCTAATTGTCTGACTGGTTTCACTTCGCATGATAATTTCTAGGTCCATCCATGTTGCTGTAAATGTTGTTATTCCGTTCCTTTTAATGGCTGAGTAATATTCCATTGTGTGTATGTACCATATCTTCCCTATCCACTCCTCTGTCGATGGGCTTTTAGATTGTTTCCATGACCTGGCTTCTTCCCTCTCTAGCTGCTTTAGATGTAAAGTTAGGTTGTTTATGTGAGTTTTTTCTTGTTTCCGGAGGTAGGCTTGTATTGCTATATACTTTCCTCTTAGAACTACTTTTGCTGCATCCCAGAGGTTTTGGAGTGTCGTGTCTTTGTTGTCATTTGCTTCTAGGTATTATTTAATTTCCTCTTTGGTTTCTTCATTGATCCATTGGTTGTTTAATAGCGTGTTGTTTAGTCTCCACGTGTTTGTGTTTTTTGCCATTTTTTTCTTGTGGTTGATTTCCAATCGTATAACCTTGTGGTAAGAGTAGATGCTTGATATGATTTCAATTTTCTTAAAGTTACTGAGGCTTGATTTGTAGCCCAGGATGTGATCAATCATAGAGAATGTTCCATGCACACTTGAGAAGAATGTGTATTCTGTTGCTTTTGGATGGAATGTCCTATAAATATCTATTAAGTCCATCTGATCTAATGCTTCATTCAGGGCCTGTGTTTCCTTATTGATTTTCTGTCTGGATGACCTGTCCATTGCTGTAAGTGGGGTGTTAAAGTCCCCCACTATGATGGTGTTCTTGTTGATTTCTCCTTTTAAGATTGTTAGCAGTTGCCTTATATATTGTGGTGATCCTGTGTTGGGTGCATAGATATTTAAAATTATTGTATCTTGAATTGATCCTTTGATCATTATGTAGTGCCCTTCCTTGTTTCTTAAAATGTTCTTCATCTTAAAGTCTATTTTGTCTGATAGGAGTATTGCTACTCTGGCTTTCTTTTGATGCCTGTTTGCATGGAATATTTTCTTCCATCCTCTCACTTTCAATTTGTATGTGTATCTAGAAGTGAAGTGGGTCTCTTGAAGACAGCATATATATGGATCTTGTTTTTGTATCCATTCGGCTAGTCTGTGTCTTTTGGTTGGGGCATTCAGTCCATTAACATTTAAGGTAATTACTGATATATATGTTCTTATTGCCATTTTATTAACTGTTTGGGGGTTTTGTTGCTCTTTTTTTTACCCTGAAATTTTGATATAGGAGTCTATGTACAAATGAGATTGTTTTAAGTTGTTGGTTTCTTAATTGCATGTGCGTCTCCAGTGACCTGCATTTGTGCTCTCTTCTCATGATTTCTTATTTTGGTAGCATAATTGTGCATGGATGATTTAGTATCTTTACTGTATATATGCCTTTACTGGTGAGCCTTGTCATTTGTGGTGTTTTTGTTTGTGGTTGTGGCCTTTTCTTTTCTGACTAGAGAAGTTCCTTTAAGATTTGTTGTAAAGCTGGTTTAGTGTTGCAGAAATCTCTTAGCTTTTACTTATCTGTAAAGGTTTTGATCTCTCCTTCAAATCTGAATGAGAGCCTTGCAGGGGAAAGTAATCTTGGTTGGAAGTTTTTCCCTTTCATCACATTAAGTATATCATGCTGCTCCCTTCTGGCCTGCAGAGTTTCAGCTGAAAAATCTGCTGATAACCTTCTTGGGGTTCCCTTGTATGTCATTTGTTTCTTTTCCCTAGCTGCTTTCAAAATTTTCTCTTTGTCTTTAATTTTGGTCATTTTGATGAATATGTGTCTTGGGGTGTTCCTCCTTGGGTTTATTTTATATGGTACTCGTTGCGCTTCCTGAATTTGACTGAGTGGTTCCCTTCCCATATCAGGGAAGTTTTCGGCTATTATCTCTTCAAATATTTTTTCTGTCCCCTTCTCCCTCTCTTCTCCCTCTGGCACCCCTATAATACGGATGTTGGTGCATTTAACATCCCAGAGTTCTCTGAAACTCTGCTCATTTCCTTTCAATCTTTTATCTCTTTTTTCTTCCGCATTAGTGATTTCCACTAATCTGTCCTCCACCTCACTGATTCGTTCTTCTGCCTCCTGTATTCTACTGTTGGCTGCTTCTAATGAACTTTTTATTTCAGTTACCATATTTTGCATCTCTTCTTGTTTAATTTTTACAGCTCATATTTCTCTGCACAGTGTTTCCTGTAAATGATCAATCTTTGCCTCCAGTTTATTTCCAATGCTTTGCATCATCTTCAGCATCAACAGTCTAAAGTCTCTTTCTGGGAGGCTGATAATCTCCTCATCACTGAACTGTTTTTCTGGGCTTTTCTCTTTCTACCTTATCTGAGTTATAGTTTTCTGTCTTTTCATTTTTATAGGTTTTTGGTGCGGTGACCTTTGTGTCCACAATAGAGTTGTAGCCTCTCTTAGTTCTGGTGTTTGCCTCCCCTGTGGCTAAAGTTGGTATGGAGGGGGCTTGCTGTAGCCTTCCCAATGGGAGGGACTGGTGCCTGCCCACTTGTAGGTGGGGTTGATTCTTATGCCTCTGATGGATGGGGCTTTGTCTCTGGATGAGATTAGAGGCTGGCTGTGTGCCTGAGGGGTCTTTAGGCAGCCTGTTTACTGATGGGTGGGGATGTGATCCCATCTGGATTATTGTTTGGCCTGGGGCTTCTCAGTGCTGATGAGGGGGACCAGATTTTCCCAGAAATGGCCCCCTCCAGAGAAATGCAGGCTGATGAATGTTCCCGAGAGCTTCGCCTCCAATGTCCTTCCCCCACAGCAAGGCACAGTCACCCCTGTTTTCCCAGGAGATCCTCCAAGAATTGCAGTCAGCTTCCACCCGGACTCCTAAGGAGACTTTTCTTTGCCCTGGGACCCAGTGCATGTGAAAGTCTGTGTGTGCCTTTCAAGAATGGGGTCTCTGTTTCCCCCAGTCCTCTGGAGCTCCTGCACACAAGCCCCACTGGCCTTCAATGCCAGATGCTCCAGGGGCTCTTTCTCCCTGTGTCCGATCCCCAGGCATGGGGTTTTGATGTGTGGCTCAGAACTCTCAGTCCTGTAGCTGAGTCTCTGTGATGCAGTTACTTTCCAGTCTATGGGGCTTCCCACCCAGGAGGTATGGGGTTGCTTCTATCGCATAATCGCCCCTCCTACCTCTTGATGTGGTCTCCATTTGTCTTCTGGAGTAGAATATCTTTTTTGGAAGTTTACAGTCCATTTGGTTGAAGGCTGCTCGGCATATGGTTGTAGTTTTGTTGTTTTTTGGGAGAGAAGTAGAGCTCCAGTCCTTCTATTCCACCATCTTAATCCAATCTCAGTTAAATTTATTTTAAACTTAGTCCCCACCATGGACAAAATTATTTTCTCAGTATCCACTTCCCACACACCTTGCATCACTTTCTGTATCCGTATTAGTCTGCCCCTTATTTTTCCATCCAGAGCAACAAGCTAAAGACAATCTTTTGTTTTCTTAATAAAATGCAATTCCAGTCTTTATTCCTTTTTCACTGAAAGCGCACACATTCTGCTTTTCTAAAGCAAACACAGATGTCTTTTATAATTTCCAAAAACGTGGTTTTTTCTTATAGAGAACATCTCATGGTGGCTCTAAACATATTGATTAATAGTCCTAAATACCTTTAGTTTCTCTGTTTAGCAACTGATGTCTCAGTGTCTCATTTGACTTCTGTTAAACCTAGGTACTATAAGATATTATATTTAATGCTGAAAACTGTAACAACATATCTGTGTTAATTAAATCAACAAACTTCAATTCTAATATAAGATATTAATTTAATACTGAATATATCCTAGTTTATGTGAACCTAGAGTTAATTCTGGTCGGTTATTTACCTTCCATGTTTTGAATTACAGTACTCTTGCAGTACTCTTGACTTTTGATATTGAAATACTTGTATCTAGAATAATTTCATATAGCCTGTATTTAATTTATATGGAGTATTTATAATTTAGCAATTTTTATTAAAAAAGAATGGTTCCAAATGAAAGCATGTATATAAATTAAAAACAAAAGAAATAATTCACATTTTAAGAATTTTATTTTTTAGAATTTTATTTAATTTCCTCCTATTAAATATAAAAGCCACAAATTCCCACTATTTGAGAGAGCTAAGAGTAGACAAAATCAAAACTACCTGGTCTGACTTACAGAAATTAATTCAGCAACATTTTGCATCTGTTAAATGGAACCTGCTTTTCTCACATTCTTATTGCAGTGTTGCATCAGGAATGGAATCTACTTTACTCTCAGTTTTGCTTTGTCTTATGTGGTTCCTAATATTTCTGCCTCAAGTAAATTCCTAGAAAGCCTTTTAAGAAGCATTTATAAATCTTCTCAGGCTCTTGATATTTTTGTCTTAGATTAAACACATATTTGAGTGGGAGAAAAATCTGTAAATATTATACATTACTTTAAAAGCTGCACATTTTATTTCTTTGCTTGGTTTGTAAAAGTCAGTGCTTATAATGTCACATTGAATAAAACATTAGCGTTGAGATATGCTTGAAGATATTCTTCTCTAACATGGAACCAAATTATTCTTTTTTTTAAAACTTCAGTAACAGCTGTGAATTAGTTATAGTAATTTAGGTTGGCCTAATTTTGGTGCTTATTTTGAGATCATAGCCAACTTTATTTTAAAATTGTATTACTGTTTTTCAAACTTATTTAATTCTTACTGAGTTTTCTTAAGTTTTGACTTGTCCATTTTCCACCTCTCCTGTTACTTAATATTTTCCCTTAAAATGACTCTCTTAAAAAGAAAATGAAACTTAGGTAATGTTTTAGCATTTTTTTTACAATAGTGTTACAGTTTTGATGTATTATAAATATATTTTGATATACATATAATAAGCACATTTTCATTAAAATTAAAAGTATTTATCTGTGTACTAACTAAACCATATCAAGTACTTAGGATTAAGTGTAGCACATTTTGGGAATGACTCCATTATGCTAAGCATCATTGTATTTGAGGGAATGAGATTGCTTGGGCATATCTCTAGTCTCTGAGTACAGTGCTATGTAAATCTGCAATCTTGGTGTCTGGCAATTGTGAGGCTGCTAAAATCTGGAAAAAGTATCAGCCAGTTGGAATTTTAGTTTTCAGTGTATAGAAGTCTTAGACAAATGAAGATAAATGACTTTAAGCTTCTGTTTATAAATTTGTATGTAACATTAAAATATAAATTAAGGTACTGTAGTCTGGGCAAATGGACAGTGGACTCAAAAAAATGTGTATTATCTTTGTGGAAATTCTGACTGCAAAATCTTGCCTACTAACAGTAGTGGCATAGTAACTGTGAGCAGAAATAAGAGTCAGGACAGAAGGAGATGAAACTTCTTAAAATGGGAAAATGGCCATCTGTGATATAGATAAGTAAAAAGTAGACCATCATGGGGTTTTCACGAAAGCCAGATTTTCATGGTGCTTCTTAATTTTCCATTTTTATGATAGAAAGTGTTAGATTAAGTTTAGACACTGTACAAATAACTGAGGTTGTATTTTTTGATAAGTTCTAAGTATGTAGTTAGGTAGAATTCAGAAGTCCTCAGGAGAATAACTAAAAATGCTTTTGATGTAAAGCAGTATAAAAAATTTGTAATTTACAGAATCGAGGGAAGCCCGTGGGAAATGTTATGTATGATTTAAGAGATATGGGATATATTGAGCATTATAAAATTCAGAGAATACTATGCTGAACCATGTAATGTTTGAAATGTGTTTTTGCTGAGATTTGATCTTTTGAGATTGATATTCAATTTTCTTCTCTGAATAACCTCCTGATGTCTGTAGTTTAGAAATTAATGTTTAGTAATTGTGCATGTGTGTTTTTTATAAAGCATCTATTTCTATTGAATATGCTGAGTTGAACTGAAAAATTTGCAGTGATCTTTTGCACAAGATATTTACCCCCCCCTTACAGCTACACCTGTGGCATATGGAAGTTCCTGGGCTAAGTGTTGAATCAGAGCTGCAGCTGAGGTCTATGCTACAGCCATGGCAACATAGGATCTGAACCATATCTGCATCCTACACCTAGTTGTGGCTATGTGGTATCCTTAATCCACTGAGCAAGGCCAGGGATTGAACCTGAATCCTCACAGAGACTACATTGGGTCCTTAACCCACCTGAGCCACAACAGGAACTCCTAGTACAGGATGTTTATGAATCTGATATTAATTACTAATTTTAGCATTCTCTCATCAAGATTTAACAACAGTTTTGCTCAATAAAGTGATGGTTTTCTTTCTGCATTTCAGGGATTTCACTTCCCTGTTTATAATGTAACTTAAAATCAATAAATTGAATATTTTATAAGTAACAATAGTCATTAAATGAGATTTGGAATGGTAGGATTATGTTCTCTATTCAGTCAGTGTAAGTTTGTGACTAAGAGTGTGAATTCAGAAATCAAATGGATCTGGAAAGGGCTCAGGTTTGCCACTAATCAGATCAAGCAGTCTTTTCTAAGCCTCTGTTTCTCATCTTTAAAAATGAAGATAGGTCAACAGCAAAAAAGCCAACAACCCCACTGAAAAATGGGCAAAGGAACTGAATAGACATTTCTCTAAAGAAGATGTGCAGATGGCCAATAAGCACATGAAAAAATGCTCAACATCACTGATGATTAGAGAAATGCAAATCAAAAGTACCACGAGATACCACCTCACACCAGTCAGAATGGCCATCATTAACAAGTCCACAAACAATGAATGCTGGAGGGGGTGTGGAGAAAAGGGAACCCTCCTACACTGTTGGTGGGAATGTAAGCTGGTACAACCACTATGGAAAACAGTATGGAGGTACCTTAGAAATCTATACATAGAACTACCATATGACCCAGCAATCCCACTCTTGGGCATATATCCGGACAAAATTCTCCTCGAAAAAACACTTGCACATGCATGTTCATTGCAGCACTATTCACAATAGCCAAGACATGGAAACAACCCAAATGTCCATCAACAGATGATTGGATTAGGAAGATGTGGTATATATACACAATGGAATACTACTCAGCCATAAAAAAGAATAAAATAATGTCATTTGTAGCAACATGGATGGAATTAGAGACCCTCATACTGAGTGAAGTTAGTCAGAAGGAGAAAGACAAATACCATATGATATCACTAGTACCTGGAATCTAATATACTGCACAAATGAACCTTTCTACAGAAAAGAAAATCAAGGACTTGGAGAATAGACTTGTGGTTGCCAAGAGGATGGAGGGGGGAGTCCGATGATAGGGGGCTCTCGGGTTAATAGTTGTAGACTGTTGCCTCTTGGAGAAAAAAAAAATTATTGTTACCCATTAAATAAAAATAAAAATAAAAATGAAGATACGAATTCCCATCGTGACTCAGCAGAAATGAATCTGACTAGTATCCGTGAGGACGCAGGTTTGATCCCTGGCATCGCTCAGTGGGTTTAGGATCCGGCGTTGCTGTGAGCTGTGGTGTAGGGCACAGACACAGCTTGGATCTGGCATTGCTGTGGCTGTGGCATAGGCCAGCGGCTATAGCTCTGATTCCACCTCTAGCCTGGGAACCTCCATGTGCCCCAGGTACAGCCCTAAAAAGTCAAAAAATTAAATTAAAAATAATGAAGATAATAAGAGTACCTATTTGATCTGTTTTTTTGTAGGGATTAAGTGAGATGATTTGCATAAAGTTGACATATTCCTAGGGACAGAGTAAGCATTCCAGAAAAAACTATTATTTTAAATAATAATGTAAGAATAAGCAGTGAAAATGAAGTGCACTAAAACGTATGAGATAATTTAAAAGAAGCATAAAATTATCATAACCATACTGAAAAAACTTCATTAGCACTGTGTCTAAAGCATTAAATTACCATGTAAACAAACTCTCCTTGTGGGGGTCAAGAGGATAAATCTGAGTTGTGAAAGCCAAATGGTGATAATGTAATTTCTGCAATTTATCAACATCCTTTGATGTTTATTGAGAATAGGTAAAAAGTAGTTTTTTTTATTTTCAAACTGATGGCTATGAATTTCTTTAAGAACCAAGTGACATTTTGAGCTGCAATCGTCAATTAAATTATGAATAAAATAGTGATTTACTGTATCGTTATTTGTTCATTCATGACCTTTTCTTTTTGCAATTAGTACAGTCCGATTTGCTGCCTTCAGACCTCTCATCAAATTTATAGTTGCCCTGAACTGTCCCAAATGTTAAAGAAAAATTTATTTAGTCCCCAAGTTAACTCATTTGCTGATACATTTTAAGAAACAAATATGAAAAATTAAAATAACTGTAAATATGAACACTATACAAGGTCAAAGAATAGATGGTAATTGAAAATTCGTTATATAGGCTGTCTTTTAGAAGTTTTCCAGAAACAACTATATTGTTATTCAGCTTTTCCAGAAAAACGATAATGATCATAAAAAGTAAGCTTTTCGGTTGTGCATCTTTTCTCTTGTTTTCTCCTTTAACACATTGCTCTTTCAGGAATTTATAAAAGCTACTTAACTTTTAGGACAGTGGTCATCATACTGTTTGCTACTTTGATAATGAAGAAAAAACATTTTTTTTTGGCTGTGCTGTGGCATGCAAAAGTTCTCAGTGTAGGGATCAAATCCATACCACAGGTGTAACTAGAGCCACAGAAGTAAAAATGCCAGGTCCTTTACCCGCTGATCCATGAGGAAACTCTGAAAAATATTTGATTCTCAAATTTTCAGCTCTTCTTTTCTTCCAGTTGTAACCACTGTAAAAAATAAAATAGCATCTTGTCAACACACTCCCGGTTTCCAGATACATATATTTTTGAGATATTAGAGAAACTGCCCTGAAGGCTTAGACCACGAAGCATATTTTCTTTCAATAGTAAAATATAGAGGAATGATAAAAACAAACATCAATGTGAATGATATGCCTTATTTGTTATGGTAAAATTCCAACCAATAACAAATATTTAAAACTTTAGTAAGTGATTTCTATTTAGGCTTCAAATAAGACATACCTGATTTTTACTACTTTTATAGTAAAGAAAACTTAGA
Organism: Catagonus wagneri; assembly: GCA_004024745.2. NCBI lineage: Eukaryota > Metazoa > Chordata > Mammalia > Artiodactyla > Tayassuidae > Catagonus > Catagonus wagneri. Next base: position 39,785,162 of record PVHT020004020.1, on the reverse strand, counting down.
ATTCTATTAAAATATGTTTTAAATCCAAAAAGGTAGTGATATTATTAGCATTGCTATTTTTGTTATATAATATTAAATAACATTTTTATCAATAAAGCAGTGAAGCATATGAAACAACATGCCTCCTAAACAGCTCTTAAATTTTACCTGATGTACACTGATAAGTTATTCAAAATTCATTATAAAAAGTACTGTGATGACATTGATTATTTCTAACTTCTGAATTCATCAAAATAAAGTATTTACAGTGAATTGACTACAAATAGCATAACTGTGCTTATGGAAATACCTACGTTATAATTAACCTGATCTGAAGACCACAAAAACAACTAGATTCTGCATGTAGTCCTCTTTTGGCAAAAAGGATGCACTTGGATTTCTTTCCTTCACTTACATTTTGTATTGTAAATGAGACAAAGCATTATTCCAGAGGTTTTTGTATCTATAGAATAATATTTAACAAATATGCCATTTGGTTATTAAAACTCCATCAGTATTAAAACAGTCTGGTATTTTGTTCATCCATCCATCCATCCATCCATCCATCCATCCATCCATCCATCCCATCCCATCCATTAATTCACATATTGACCTCCTAATATTCACAGGCACTATGATAATTAATGAGAAGAGCATTAGGAATAAGACACAGTCCAGACACTCAAGGAGCTCTTAGTCCAAAAGAAAAAATGGCTAGATCAACAAGAGCAGTGATGGTGTAGTATGATAAGAACTGTGAGAGAAGCACAGCCAAGGTGCTATGGGAGCATAGGAAGGGGCACTAGAGCAGTCTGAGAGGCTTCTAGTGTTAATTGAATGTAGGCTAATTAAATAATTAGCCAGGCAGTCAACAGGAGACAAGAGCATTTTCAACTTGAAGGCCAGCTAAAGCATGATATAGCCCAAAGAAATTTCTTCTTAGAGTAGAGATGAATAGGTGGATAAGCAGGGCAGCTGAGATTCAGAGATATTAAAAAATTTGATCAAGGTTACAAATAGAGTTAATGGCAAAGAAAGAAGTAGAACAAGTTTCGTTTGTCTTGGTAATCAAATACCTCAGGACAAGGAATCTTTAATTCACCTTCTACTTTAATTTCAAATCCCACAGTTCCAAAGAGTATAACATCACTGAGTTCAGAAGTGCAGTATGCTTGCCACCTTTTTGTTCAGTTTTGGGGACTGCTTCCTTTAGACCTTTCTCACCAGCATCCATCTTTAAGTGAAACAATATCAATCCTCAACTCAGTGGTGTGTCTCATGGAAGTGACCCATTTGGATCAGGATGATGAGATAGTGATGGAGGGGAGGTAAGGGGAAAGCTTGTAGGCTCCTAAAAGCTCTGCAAAAAGGAACTATGTCTAATCACTTGTGACGAATCTATATGTGTATGCATAACTGGGTCACCACACTGTACAGTTGAAAAATTGGCAGAAAACTGTAAACCAGCTGTAATGGAAAAATAAATAAAAAAGTAGAAAATAAAAAAATAAAAGCTGTGTGAAAGAATAAGCAGGGTCACAGAAGTTTGACAGATGTTAAAGTGATTTCTGTATCTTGTGCTTCAGCAGAAAGAACTGAGAATGTCTTAATAAAGATGTTGATAATGGCAGTACTTCTGACGGAAGTCAGTGCTACTAACTAATTTAATATTCAGTGCTCTGGACCTCAGCAGAACTAGTGTATTGTTAGCGAAATGGAAGAACTGGTGCTATTGTATGGTATACTTAATAGCCTTAAGAATAAAATTTGGTAAGTAATATTGATAATTTGAGCAGAACATAGGTGTGAACTATATAGTAAGATACAAAAAGTATCTACAAAATCAAGTCTCATTAATTTGTATCATGAAAATTCTAGGGTGGTATATCTAATTTCAATATATATTGATTTATTAAATAAAGAGTTGTTGAATGAAGGCTATAAACCAGACACGCAATTATGGAAATATAAAGGTAAAAACTGTTTTCCAACTTAAAGGAACTTACTTTAGAGTGAAGGATGTTCATCATAACAATAATTACCTTTCTAAAAATCATGCTTCACTAACTGGAAAACTCACCTGTGTCTCTCCTCACAATAAACTCAATAAATTTTGAAAGCTATTTTTTTTTTTTTTTTTTTTTTTGCTTTTTAGGGCCACACCAGCAGCTTATGGAAGTTCCCAGACTAGGGGTCATATCAGAGCTATAAATGCTGGCCTATGCCGTAGCCACAGCAACACAGGATCTGAGCCACATCTGCAAACTACAGCACAGCTCATGGCAACGCCAGATCCTTAACCCACTGAACGAGGCCAGGGATCCAGCCATCATACTCATGAATACTAGTTGGATATTTTTCCCCTGAGTGATAAGGGGAACTCCAAGTCCTGCCATTTTTGACTCTTCTTGTAATCTTTTTATGCTTCTTCTGGAGCATGGCATGTTGTCTAGTTTCCATGTAATTGTTTTTTTCTTGTTTCTTTTACTGTGGTTGATTTCTAGTTTTATGCCTTTGTGATCAGAGAAGATATTTGAAATAATTTCTATTTTAGGTTGGTTGAGGTTAGTTTTGTGTACCAGTATGGGATCAGTCCTAGAGAATGTTCCATGTGCACTTGAAAAAAACGTAATTCTGGGTTTTTTTCTTTTTATTTCTTTTGAATGTAATGTCCAGAAAGTATTAAGTCTAACTATTCTATTGTGTCATTTAGGAGCTCTGTTGCCTCACTGATTTTCTCTCTAGAGGATCTGTCCATTGATGTGAGTGTGGTGTTAAAATCTCCTACTATTACTATATTCCCATCAATTTCTCCTTTTATACTCTGTTAGTATTTGTTTTATGTATTTGGGTACTCCTATATTGGAGGTACATATGTTGATGAGTATAATATCCTCTTCTTGAATTTATCATTTTATCTTTAAATAGTGTCCTTCTTTGTCTTTCTTTATGGCCTTTGTTTTATAGTCTTTTTGTCTGATATGAGTATTGGAAGTCCCACCTTCCTGTCTTCCATTCACATGAAATACTGTTTACCAAACCCTCACTTTTAATTTATGTGTCCTTTGCCCTAAGTTGTGTCTTTTATAGGCAGCATATTGTAGTTCTCTCTCTCTCTCTTTTTTAACCTAGTCTGCAACTCTGTGTCTTTGGATTGGAGCATTTAATCCATTGATATTTAAATTATTTATAAATATGTATATATTGCCATTTTAAACCTTGATGATGCTATGTTTCTCCTTTGTTCCTTTATTTTTATTTTTTGTGGTTGGATGATTTCCTTTTATTTTGTTCCCTCTTTTTAGTTTTTTGTGAATGTATTGTTTGATTTTGATTGTGGTTGCCCTGTTTTTCAAGTATGTTAACCCCTTCCTATATCTGCTTGCTTTGACTTGAGAGTCATATAGGCTCAAACACATTCTAAAAAAAGTCTAGATTTTCTTACTCTCTTTTCCTACATTTTATGATTTTGGTGTCCTTTTTTTACATCTTCATGTTTATCCTTTTGCTGTTCCTTGTTTTTACCATCGCTTTTGCAAATAGTTTTTTTTCCTTTTTTATCTGTATACTATCTTATTTAAGTGACTACTTTCCAATTGTGATTTCTTCCATCCTATATCTTCTTACTCGTTTACTATTTAGAGGAAGCCTTTCAGTATTTCTTTTAGAATGAGTCAAGTATTGCAGTATTCTTTTGGTTTTTGAGAAATTCTTTATTTCTCCTTCTATTTTAAGTGATAATTTTCTGGCTAGAGTATTCTAAGTTGCAAATTTTTCCCGTTTAGAACTTTGACTATATCTTGCTACTCTCTTCTGGCCTGTGGCATTTCTGTGGAGAAATCATCTGCTAGCCTTATGGGGGTTCCTTTATAATTAATTCATTGTTTTTCTCCTGCTGCCTTTAGAATCCTCTCCTTACCTTTAACTTTTGCCATTTTTATTATAATATGTCTTGGTGTAGATTTATTTGGATTTAACTTGATTGGGCTCTATTTGCTCTCTGTATCTGTATATATGTTTCCTTCTTTTAGATTTGGAAGCTTTTCACTGATAATTTCTTCAAATATATTTTCAATCCCCTTTTCTTTTTCTTCTCTTCCTGGAATCCCTATTATGTATAGATTGGCACCCTTTGTGTTATCCCATAGATCTCTTATAGTGCTTTCATTCTTTTTCATTTGGTTTTCTGTCTGCTGTTCTGATTGGGTGATTTCCATTATTCTCTCTTCCAAGTCATTTATTCATTCCTTTGCATTATTTATTCTCTTGTTTAATGGCTTTAACTCAGCTTTTGTTTCTGCAAATAAATTTTCTTTCTTTTTTTCTTTTTTTCTTTTTATGGAAGCACCTGTGGCATATGGAAGTTCCTGGGCTAGAGGCTGAACTGGAGCTGCAGCTGCCAGCCTACACCACAGCCATAGCAACATAGGATCCAAGCCACATCTGCAACCTATGCCATAGCTTAGCTTGAGGCAATGGTGGATCTTTAACCCACTGGTGAGGCCAAGGATCAAACCTGCCTCTTTATGGACACTGTCAGGTTCTTAACCCACCAAGTTACAACAGGAACTCCTAAGAGAACTTGCTAATTTTTCTTGGCTCCTCCTTATAGTTTCTAGTTCCTTTTTAAAGTAATTTCCATTACTGCTGATATCTGTTCTTAATTCTTTCAGTGTTTTCATTACCTCCTTTTAAAACTCAGTGTCTGTTAGACTGCAGAGGTCTATTTCATTGTTCCCTCCAGGGGAATTCTCCTGTTCTTTTAACTGTGAATCTTTCCTATGCCTCTTCAGTTTTGCATATATTTTTCTTACTCTACGAGTTTAGGGAAAACAATTATCTACTGTAATCTTGGAGGTCTATTTATATATGGGAGTGTCCCTGGGTGGCTGGTGAGAGCTTACTTTTTTTCTTTTTTCCTTTAGGGCTGCTTTTGGTTTGGATGCTTGCTGTCTCTTCCCTTGGTGTGTGCAGGCTATTTATCCCCTTGATAAAGGATGTGAAGCTGTAAGGCCTAGACATGCTTCCAGAGAGGCAAGGGCAATGTATGTGGTACCAGTAGGCAGTACCTGGTTGCTAGGCCATTGGCAGTGATGGGGACTCACAGGGAGGTGGAAGCAATACGCTGCTCCTGATTGTAGGTCCTTGGTAGTGGCAGTGACCCTAAAAGAGATAGGGGTGGTTCCCAGAGCCCTTGACAGAGTCAATAATGGTGGGAATCTGCGAAAGCGTATGTCACCAGAGAGGTGACAGCAACAAGTGATGCTTGGTTGCTGGGCCCTCTATGAAGACCCCTGAGGTGACTGGGGCTACAGGAAGTGCCTGTTCACAGAACCCTTAGTGGTTGTGTGCTGTGTCCAACTCAGGAGTCTGAGATGGCTGAATCGGTTTGCAGTGACCCCACAGCCTGTGCAAGGGTCACCCACTGCCTGAGAACCCAAGCATGCACAGAAAAAAATTCCTATGGTGGTGCCACCTCACTTCCCTCACCCTGCAACACTGGCACCTTCCTTTTTTGATGGGCCCAGGATTCGTCCCACACTCTCTTGGCTGAGGTGCACTGCTCCCTACCCTCCTTAGGCTCTTTCCATGAGCCAACCCTAGTTCTTTCCATAGAACTGATCTCTGAAATCCTAGTCGCAGTGCCTTGCCCCTGCCTGAGTGTCTCAGACCATGGTGCATGGAGGGGGTGTGTACTGAACATCTGAGCAGCTCTCTCTCTCTGTTTTGCTGTCTTCATATGGTCGCTGCACTTTCTTTGAGCCTTTGAGGCTTATCCTCCGTCTCAGCTGATCTCCCTTTCAATTAAGTGGCCTCCCAGGGTGCAAATTCCTTTCCTCTTTTACAGTTCCCTCTCAGGAGTGCTGGTCCCATCCTGATACTTTTTTCTCTTCTTTCTATTTTATTCATTTTATTTAAAAAGTTTATTATAGTTGATTTACAGTGTTCTGTCAATTTCTGCTGCACAGAAAAGTAACCCAGCTATACATCCACATACATTCTTTTTTTCACATTATCTTTCATAATTTCCATCACAAGTGCTCAGATATAGTTCCCTGTGCTACAGCAGAATCTCATTGCTTATCAATTTCAAATTCAATAGTTTGCATCTACCAGACCCAAACTACCTCTCAGAAGTGCTAGTCCTGTCCTGATTCCTTTTTTCTCTTCTCTCTGTCTCTCCTACTCAGTTATGTGGAGGATTTCTTGCCCTTTTCTTTTCTTCTACCCAGTTATGTGGAGGATTTCTTGCCCTTTTTGGAAGTCTGATGCCTTTTGCCAGGGTTCAGTAGATATTCTGTGTGAATCATTCTACATGTAGATGGTTTTATTTTATTTTAATTTTTTTGATGTGTTTGTGAAAGAAGGTGAGTGTCACATCCTATTCCACTGCCATCTTGATCCTCAACTGTCAGTTCAAAACATATTCATTGACTACCTACTATATGTGTCAAGCATTTTGTGAGAGGCTAGAGATACCATAGGAGTAAGATTTAATTCTTGAATTCAAGAAGTGTTTAGTCATGTGTGATACATTATAGAGCTGAGTATATGTCAATTTTAAAATAAGTGAATTCCAAGTCAGTGGGAGAAAGGAATAAAATGTCATGCTCATTCTTGCTTTCCTCTTTATCATTTTCTCAATTCTTAAGTGCTTTTTGGTCTTCTTTTATGTTTGTGTGATTTTGGATTTCTTTTGTTTAGATTACTGTATTATTTAGGATTCTTAGTGGTGACTAATAGAAATTAACTTTAACTCAAGCAATGAAGAAAAAAGAAAATGAATTTAAAGGAAAGATAAAACGTTACTCATAATAGAAAATGATAGGTTAAACAACACAGGATTCAGAAAAGAACAGAAATCCATTGTTGCTCCAGGGATCTCAGTAGCAAAGACCCTTAATCATTTTCCTTGGAAATACTCAGTTCTATCTGTCTTCTACCTTTATAAGTCCCCACTCAATGTTCACATTTGTAGGAGAGAGAATTTTGATTGTCTTGATATGGGTTATGTGTCCATAACTTGAATAAGGGAAAAAATAGTTGCATGATTTACAGTTCTGCTTGAACCCTGTGGAATAGAAGATAGTTTTCCAAGGGAAGAGTGGGATCCTATAACTAAAGGCAGGACAAAAGATGCTGTGCAGATAAGAACAGTGTTTCTCAAAGTTGAGACGTGTATTGCCTCTTTTAAATGAAAAAGGAATGATCATGCATCACATTAATGTAGTTTAAAATTATTTTTATTGACCATTATTTTCAATATTTGAAATGGGCTTATTAAGAAATATAATACTCCCTTTTTTGATTCAGTCGTCATTAGTGGATGCAAAAAGCACTGATCAAGTTTCCTTTTTCTTTTACAAAGGATTTTATTAGGTGGATAAAAATTTGAGAAATCATGCATTTTATAAGATGATTTACTATGTATTATTTGTTGATTCAGATCAGGAAAGCACTGCTTCTACAAATAAAAGAAGTAGCATTTTGTTTACTTGTAAGAGAAGATAGTTATTATGAGATTATACCAACAATGTGTACTATTTCACACTTGGGTGGTTCTCAAACAATTGTCAATAAAAATTATTTTAATTTGAACTTTGTATAATTTAAAAGTTTGAAGATGTAATAATGGAACCAATTCATTATTAGTAAAATATACTACTCCCTTTACAGGGTTGTAAATTGGGAAAGAATGAAGAATGGTTGCCTCTGATGGAAATGAAATTAGTATCTTGAAATTAGTATCTTGAAGAAATAAATATCTGCACATGCATGATCATTACAGCTACAACCTGAATGTCCTTTGACAGGTAAACAGATAAAGGATTTGACATGAGGAGGCCCACATATCTAGCATATATTTCATATCACTAAAAACTTTGTCTGTTTAGCAAACTGATACATTTCTATGGGAAGTCTAATACACTTACATGGGAAAAAGAATTTAATGGACTTTGAAAATAATTTGAACTATACAAATATGAAACAAACTCTGTAGGGTAAACAAAATAAACATAAAAATGAATTTATTTAGGAAGGATTATTAGGTTAAGGTTTAAGACCTTCACTTCAATGAAATGGCAGAAAATGTGAACTTCACTTATACTCAGACGAGAATTTATACTGATTTCTGAAATCCAAGATAATAATCCTAATCTGCCAAAGGTCAGTTTTTACATCTGGGTTTTACGGTGTGAAAAAAACATTCATTTAATGATTTTTCCACTCAACTAGATTGAATAAAGATTTTCTGAACACTAGCTACATAGATTTCTGCAAAGTGCTGTTAGGGAGACAAAGGTGAATAGAGAAAGAAGGCTGCAGATAAGATACACATATCATCATGAAATATTATTACAGTGCACATACTGTTTGTGAACTACTCTAGTATAGGAGCAGAAAATTTGCGTACATGAGGTAAAAAGGGAATGGTTGCTGCATCCCCAGTTGCTGGTAATACAGTGCAAAATCGGTACCAGTCTTTGCCTTCATGGATCTTGCTGTCTTGTAGCAGAAGTAGAAGTAGACAAGTAATTTTGGAAATATTTAATTAATCATACATGCTATGAGCCCTACAAAGGAGAAACACCATGTCAGGAAAGTATGAAACAGAAAACCTAACACAGTCTAGATCTTTAACAAAGACTTTCCTGGGGAGATCAAATTTGAGCAGAAACCTAAGGGGCTAGGTGAACTTGTCAGGAAATTAGTTTGTGACATTGTTGAGGAGGCTGACCACAGGAAAGGAATCTTGGGCAGTGAATACAGATGACTCTGCAAGAGAAGGAGAAGTTTGCAAGATAGAACCAAGAAGGCTTTCTAATTGTTAGGATCACAGCATGAATTGAAGGGAAGCAGTGAGAAAAAATATGGGAGAAGTTAAGGTCAGATCAGAGAGTGGACTTGAATTCCTTACTTACCAAGTAACTTGGATTATTTTGTATGTGCTTAGGAATTGTTGAAGTCATTGGAGCAGGCAGTATAACAAGAAGCAGGACACGAGAATGTTACTGTCTTATGAATGTGTACAATGTACTTAATGCAAGGAGGGATCAAAATCAGAAAAGTTACAGTGGAGATGTTGCTGGGCCTGAGAGTAGTCTGAATGAGAGTACATCCAGTGGTAATGGAAATAAGGTTGAAGTTAGATGTAAGGGCAAATGAAATGTCAAAAGAGACTTCAATGCTTTGAATTGGATGGTCGTTTAATGCCAGTGTCAGAATTATGGGACATACACAAAAAGAATACATTTTTGCTGCGACATAAAAGTGGTTTGTGAACTTCAGTTAGTAAATGGTTATTTAAAAATGATACAGTAACATCTAATAGGTAGATAGGATGCATGTGACAAATTTTATTTAATACAAATGTAGGGGGGGAAGTCTAGTTTTTTTTCTTCAAATCTGCTTATATGAATGGAATATAAATTATCTTTGTGTATAAGTCACACTAATTTTTAAAACTCAACTTTTTTTTCTTGTCTCCCACTACTAACACTCAAGAGTTATTAAAGAGGCAGAGAAGACATTTGTAGAAATGGTTATTTATATTGTAATTCCTGCCACTTAGCCAGCAGGCTAACGACTATCCTCCAGAAGGACTGGCAGCTGGTTTAGTAGTGTAAATCAGAGGGCTAGGATAGAGCCAGGTAGTGTGGCTGTCCCTTTAATGAGGCATTTTCACACACATGTGTAGTGGCTTGCTTACTGTCTTTCCATAAGCTTGGTTTGTAACCCTAAACAATTTCTGAGTGTTTATCTAATTCAGTTAAAAAGAAGAATCAAATAATCCCACTTCTGCCTGGAATAACCAGGCAGGTTGAACCAGCTCCCAGCCTCTTAAAAAAATATTTTTCACTGACACAATTTAAGAAGAATGTCTTGTTATCCACAGTTGCTTTTTATGTGTTCTTTCTGGGAAGTCTTTTCTGCTTACACTGTGATTTGGAGTCAACATTTCACTCAAACTGAATTTATGTTTTATCTTCAACTGTGGAAGAAGCTTGGTAACTTCATTCTCAGTTGCTAGATTGGCGAAAGTTTTGCTGGACATTTCTAGAGTAGTCCTAAGGCCAGTCCATAAAATACACCTTTTTCCTCACTTCCAAAATAACTTTATGTCTTTCCCCTAGAAGGTTAAATGATATTAATTTTAGCTTGAAACAACTTCTGGAGCTCACTTGGAGTGGACATGAGGGGGGCAAATAATCAGAGATGTTTTCTCAGTAATTAGGAGTGTATCTTCTGAATTTTTCAAGGAAAAGGTACAACTGCTATAGTTAATTGAAGTTTTGGAGTCGGTTTTGTATTCCTAATACTTTCAAATTGAGATTTCCATACTGTCATTTGTCGACAGTAGGGGAAAGACTTAACCAGCTAAATATGACAAAGCATGTGTTTTTGTCTTTGCTCTTTTCCATTTTGAAGATGTAAGAAATGAAATCATGTATAATTTGAAAAGAATAAGACGAAGTTCAAAAGAAAAGTTGTTCAATCCTCACTATGCAGGAACCTTAAACTTGTGTCACTCCTCTTTCCCTTGCGGCACTAATTTGCCTTCTCAGTGAACTGAGTAGAATAATCATGCTTCGCTTGATTGAGGACACAACTTTACGAAAATTCACTTTAAAGGCAAAATCTGGCAGACAGAGTTTTCCCTCCATAAAAATACCTTAAACACTCCTGATGGTAAAATGTATAAAGGAGAGGCTCAGAATATGAAACCTCAAGAAGAATTTCCACAGACTGGAAATCTGTGGAGAGATCATTTGGCAAAAAGCATAGTACCATTAGCAATTTTTCAGAGATTGTGGGTTGAATTGGACTTGGTTAAAAATTAAATGGTATATTCAGTCAACTACGGATAAAGAAGTTAAATGTAAACTCTGTATATATCCAAGTATTGAATGTTGGCTTATTTTTCTCTGTATTGTAGTATGGGAAGGAACTTAATTTTACTATCAGCTATTCCACAGGAAAATGGGTTTCTCTAAAGTGTAGGAAGATTTTAATGAAAGAATATGCTCAGTTTGGTTTAATATAGGGACAGTGTGCGGCTCTGCAGCTTTGACAATGTGTTCTCATATTTTATCAAGTATATTTTCTCTCTAATGTTCTATAATCTAAACACTTAAAAAATATGTAGTCCAGGGTGAGAGATTGGAAAAAAAATGTTAGATTTTACTTTTGTTTGCATCATAAATATTGTGGGGAAAATTTTACAGAGAAATGTATTTGTAGTGTATTATATAATGTCAAGTACTGTGCTGTTATGGCTGAAGAATTTCATAAATACTTCCTAGTAAAATCAGAAAGATCAAAAGAGAAAATCACCTGGAAAACTGTTTAAAGTTTCCTTATCTCCTTTTAAAAACGGCATGCTCTGGTTTAGAAGAATATAAATAAAAGCATATAGAATAGTTTTTATTTTTATGTATTTCATTCCTTTTACTAGTACATCTTAGCCTTAAGACAGTTTTTCTTTCTTCCTTCCTTCCTTCCTTCCTTCCTTCCTTCCTTCCTTCCTTCCTTCCTTCCTTCCTTCCTTCTTTCTTTTCTTTCTTTCTTGTCTTATTAGGGCCACACTTGTGGCATATGAAAGTTCCCAGGCTAGGGGTCGAATTAGCGCTACAACTGCCAGCCTATGCCACAGCCACAGCAATGCCAGATCCGAGCCGTTATCTGTGACCTACATCACAGCTCGCAGCAATGCTGGATCCCCGAGCCACTGAGCGAAGCCAGGGATCGAACCCCCATCCTCTTGTATACTAATTGGATTCATTTCCGCTGTGCCATAATGGGAACTCCTGAGACAATTTTTCTACTCTGCAATTCAGAAAATGGCATGGAGATTTCTTTATGAAGACAAATTGTTACCAGGTCTTGCCAGGCAATATATTAAAACAATGTTATTTTTTGAAAGCTTGTATGGGGTATGAGGCCACGACTGAGTAACAGTTAAGGTTATATAATAAAATATCCACAGGTTTATAAAGTGCTAATAAATGTATGAATTCATTTGCTACTTAGAAAGTTTACTGACTTTCATAATCTCTTTCTTAAAAAGTAAGCTTTATTCTGAAGAGCTGGGTCTTCCTGCTGTGTGCACATAATTAGCAGTGATAGGAATTAAATAAGCATGTGTAGTGCAAGCTCATCCTTGCTTTATGTTATGCTTGTCAAGAGGGAATATAAAATGAGATGTGCTGTTAATGCTTCAGTGCATTGTGGACATATGGCAGGATTTAGCAATGTGGCACCCTAGGAGGATATTTGCTTATTCTTCGTACATTGAGATGTGGCATTGAGACTCACAGCATCCTCTCTCTCCCAATGTTAGTAGAGCGTACTAAGAAAAACAACTGGCCATATTTGCGACCTAACAGAGGGGCCCTTTTCATCATAAATTATGCCTAATATGAATCTGTGTTAATGAAGATATTCTCTAAATGTTATTTACTAGAAGTGTTATTGTTTGACCTCTTACATTTAGATCTACGCCCCATGTGGAACTGATTTTGGTCAGCAGAGAAAAATAAGTGTAAAACTATCTATCTGTCTGTCTGTCTATCTATCTGTCTATCTATCTATCTATCATTTGTCACCATCATCTGTCTATATCTATCCCTTGACAAGACATAGACAGACACCCAATTAATCCAGCAGAATTTATTGAACTATCATCCTTTCTTACTATTCTGCCATTGCATCTTTGGCATACTTTAACGGTCAATAAATGTGCAGGCTTATTTCAGTGCTTTCTCCTTTATTCTGTTAGTCCATTTACCTCTATCTGAAAAAATCCCTTGACCTTATCACTGTAGTTTCAGAACTAATTTTATTATCTGGTCCATTCTTTATTTTGTTTCTTCAAAATTTTCTGCTGATCTTTATCAGTTGATGTCTTCGACTGAACAGAGAAAATAAAAAATTATTTTGAGTGATAATTTTCTCAGTTATCTCAATGCTACCATTCTAGATGCACTGGAGAGAAATTAACTCAGGAAATGGAACTTTTAGGGCATTGGTGTTTAATCCCTTCTTGAAACTCTGATTGAGAAATCCTGGAGAGCTACTCATTGTTCCTTGCATATTCATGTAGGATTAAAAATAAACTTGTAATATTTCTACAAAAATTTTTTGTGAGTTTTATGCAGACAGAATTTCATCTAAACCTCAATTTGAAGTAAACCAAAATATTTAAAAAAATAAACCTGGATTCACTAATGTGATATACTGTCCCATTTGTTTAGGTCTTCTTTAATTTCTTTCGTTAATGTTTTATAGAGACCTGACGCATCTTTTGTTAGATTTGTTCATAGGTATTTGTTATTTTTGATGATACTATAAAAGTAATATTTAAGTATTTAATTTTTTTCATTCTTGGTGTCATTCAAAAATAAATAATATTTTGAATATTGACCTTCTACTCACAATAAATTTACATATTACTTCTCATAGTTCTGTGAGTTCTTTTAGATTTCCTATGTGCATAATCATCTATTGCATATATCTGTGAACAACTATAGATTACTCCTTTTAAAATCATTTGTATTTCTTATGGCACTGACTGCAATCTTTATTACAATCTAGAAAGAGCTGTAATCACACTCATTGTCAATTTCATGTGGGAATGTTTTCAGTATTTTCCCTTTAAGTACAATGCATATATTTTCTTATAAAGGATTCTCCTTGTTATATTGACAATTTCTCTATCCTCTTAATTTCACTAATTTTTGTCATGAATGAGTATTTGATTAGGATGATCATGTAATATTATATGTTATAATATTAATGTTACAAAAAGGAATATAAAAATGCCTTTTAAAATTGCATCCCCCAAAATTAAATACCTAGGCATAAATCTGACCAAAGAGGTGAGAGGGTTATATGCTGAGAATTATAAAACGTTAATCAAGGAAATTAAAGATGATTCAAAGAAACGGCAAGATATCCCATGCTCCTGGATAAGAAGAATCAATATTGTTAAAATGACCATACTACCCAAAGCAATCTACAGATTAAATGCTATTCCTATCAAATTACCTATGACATTTTTCACAGAACTAAGACAAACAATCCAAAAATTTATATGGAATCATAAAAGGCACAGTATTGCCAAATAAATCCTGAAGAAAAAAAAACCAAGCAGGAAGCATAACTCTCCCACACTTAAGACAATGTTACAAAGCTCGATTAATCAAGACAGTGTGGTACTGGTACCAAAACAGACATATAGACCAATGGAACAGAATAGAGAACCCAGAAATAAACCCAGATGCCTACAGTCAACTGATTTTTGACAAAGGAGGCAAGAAGATAAAGTTGGAAAAATCTCTTAAGCAAGTGGTGCTGGTTAAACTGGACAGCTGCATGTAAATCAATGAAACTAGAACATATTCTCCCACTATGCACAAAATAAACTCAAAATTCTTAAAGACTTAAACATAAGACAAGACACCATAAAACTCCTAGGATAGATCATAGGCAGAACATTTTCTAACATCAATCGTGCAAATGTTTTCTTAGTTCAGTATCCAAAGGCAATAGAAATGAAAACAAAAATAAACCAGTGGGAATTAATCAAACTTACACGCTTTTGCACAGCAAAGGAAACCTTAAAAAAAAAGAAAATAAAAGCTATAGAATGGGAGAAAATAATTGCAAATGATGCAGCCAACAAGGGCTTTATTTCCAAAACTAGTCATACAACTCAATAACAACAAAACAACCCAATTGAAAATGGGTGGAAGTTCTAAATAGATAGTTCTCCAAAGAAGGCATACAGATATCCAGCAGGCACATGAAAATATGCTCAACATTACTAATTACTAGAGAAATGCAAATTAAAACTATGATGAGGTGCCACCTCACGCTGGTCAGAGTAGCCATCATTAATAAGTCTACAAATAACAAATGCTGGAAAGGGTGTGGAGAAAAGGGTACCCTCCTACACTGTTTGTGGCAATGTAAATTGGTACAGTCACTGTGGAAAACAGTATGGAGATTCTTCAGAAACCTAAAATTAGAACTATCATATGATCCAGCAATCCCACTCCTGGGCATCTATCTAGACAGATCTATAATTTGGAAAGATATATGTAGCAGCACTAGTCACAATAGCCAAGACACAGAAATGATCTAAATGTCCAGTGACTGATGAAGGGATTAAGACGATGTGGGACATACACACAATGGAACACTACTCAGCCATCAAAAAGAACAAAATAATGCCATTTGCAGCAACATGGATGGAACTAGAGATTCTCATACCAGATGAATTATGTCAGAAAGAGAAAGACAAATACCATATGATAACACTGATATGTGGAATCTAAAATATGGCACAAATGAACCTATCTACAGAAACAGAAACAGACTCACGGACATGGAGAATAAACTTGTGGTTGCCAAGGGGGAGGGGGAGACATAGGATGGACTGGGAGTTTGAATATAGTAGATACAAACTGTTACATTTAGAATGGATAAATAATGAGCTCCTGCCGGATTCCAATAACTTGTGAAAATACAGGATGGAAGATAGTATGAGAAAAAGAATATATATATACACACACACACACACACACATGACTGGGTCACTTCGCTGTACAGCAGAAATGGACAGAATACTGTAAATCAACTATAGTAAAAAAATTTTTAAATGTTATTATGAAGCACATTGCTTTTCAAATGTAAAAATAACCCTTGCATTCTTGAAACAACTGCAACATTGTCATTCCCTCCCTCCTCCATTTTATATCTTAACTAGAATCAGTTAGCTAATACACGGTTTAAGATGTTTGTACCTGGGGATTCCTGTTGTGGCTCAGCAGGTTAAGAATCCAGACAGTATCCATGAGGACACAGGTCTGATCCCTGGCCTCGCTCAGTGGGTAAGGATCTGATTTTGCAGTGAGCTGTGGTGGAGGTCGCAGACATGGCTTGGATCCAGCATTTCTATGACTGTGGCATAGGCTGGCAGCTGCAACTCCAATTTGACCCCTAACCTGGGAACTTCCATATCCCACAGATGCAGCCCTAAAATGAAAAACAGAATGTTTGTACCTGTGTTTTTCAGAGAGATTTGCCTATGAATTTGTTTCTTGAGGTGAATTTCAGTGATTACTATTAAAGTCATGCTAGCATTGTGAATCCAAGAAGTCTCATCTTCTGTTCCAAAAGTGATTGTATAAAATATTCTTCTTAAAATATTTCTTAAAATTAATTGGTAGTATCTTTGCTGTCTGAAGTTTTCTTTGCTTAAAAGTGTTTACTTTTCCATTCAGTTATTTGATAGGTGTAGGACTATTCAGAATTTTCATTTTTTTATTAAGTCAATCTTTGTTAAGTTCTGTTTCCATGAATTTATTCATTTCACTTAAATTGTCTTATTTTGGACATAAAATCTTCCTTTGTCTCTTTCTGTCTGTCGACTATCTAATAATAGCTTTTTGAGGTTTTCAAATTTGGTAAGTACTTTTTCCTACTTTCCAATGAATATTTTTTACATTTTATGCTTTCTGGGTCACTTCAGTTGGGATTAATAGAAAGTTAACTGCTCAAATACCTCACAAAGCCAGCTGCTCCTCTAATAGCATAAAACCCCATGTCAATAATTTCAAAAGTTGTAATTTATGATTTTCAAAATTTTAATTGGAACAATTAAATAAACTAAAAATGTGTGTGGAGGTGTGTGCATGTGTGCGTGTGTGTGCACGCATGTGCACCAGTGTATGCACACACATGGGAAGAGAGAGAAACAAGAAAGAAAGCATGAGGGCTCTGACAAAGTAACCAGTTTGGGA
Organism: Catagonus wagneri; assembly: GCA_004024745.2. Lineage (NCBI taxonomy): Eukaryota > Metazoa > Chordata > Mammalia > Artiodactyla > Tayassuidae > Catagonus > Catagonus wagneri. The sequence continues at coordinate 39,768,375 of PVHT020004020.1, read as the reverse complement.
GTAAACACTAAGTTATCTTGCCTTCTGTAAGTGTTTCATAAGTTTAATGTAACTTAACAAGTCTTATTTATTTAATTGCATGAATAATGTGAATAGATTGACATTGTATGAGTTATCCAGTTGTTGTTTTCAACTTTTTATAAAAGTTCTCTCAAAGTATGCCACTAAGCCATCAGCAACTTGAAGGATTTATTAAAGGCAAATTCCTGAATCCAACTCCACATCTGAATCAGAATCTCGCAGGGTAATACCCAGAAAACTAACCTTGCAGCCAGCATTCTAGGGGAGTTTTAGCCATTGAAATTTGAAGTTAACTTCTTTTAGATTAACATGTTTAGATTAACCCTCTGCTGGTAATTCCTCAGACTAGCTTTGCCTAATGTTCAAAGCTGCCTAATGTTCATAAACATACACTTTGATATGATTTTTGGTACAGAGAAAGGAGAATATATTACCTGAGGCGTAGGCTACCTTTAAAGATAGACAGGTATTTCAGCATCTGTCTGAACAACTGAGGTTATGAGTGAGACCTCTTCAGACATTTCATTCATCTAGTTTAAAACTGAAATTGTTTGATCTCAAAACTATTTGGTTGACTAAATCCCCATTTTGTACCTTTTTTTTTTCAGATAAAGGAGAAAATGAATTAGGTAGTTGTACTAAAACTCAGCCAATAATGAATCAAAGGTGGTTGTGATATATGTCCAGATGTTCAAAAGGAAATGACTGTCATTTATCATTTCTCAGTCTCTACTATAACAATGCCAATTTAGAGTGGGGGAATATGATCACACAAAATGTATCTTTTTCTAGTAACTAATCAAGGCTTCTTTTCACATACTGGTGCTTAATGAATTGTCCACCATTTTTGCAATATTTTTACATTCAAACAGTATGTAACAGGAGAACACAACCATTATTTCTGTTTTGCTCTTGAAGGAAAAAAACCAAACAGTTCTCTAAGTAAATATTAGAATTTATGATGGTAGTTTCTAGTGATGAGGCGGTGACAGCTATTAGCCTGCGTGCTAAGTGCTGTGATATCAATAAGTTGCTCTCTAGACCATGTATCTGTGTTCCCTCCCCACTGTCTCATGTTCTGTGCTAGAATACCATTCTCCAGGACAAAAACAATGTAATAAATTCATTATAACTATATTCTATACTGATATACTGTTAACTTGTATATTCCGTAACCACCTGGCCTGAACTGTTCTTGAAGGGCTGGATGATGTGAAGAGCCGAGAAGGCCTTTATTTCTGCTGTCGAGTTTTGCTTATACATGAAGATAAGAAGATAGCTGGGAGGAATGGTTAAGTGAATATGAATGTCTTGACCTGCAGTTTACAAAATGTGCTAAAGTGATATTTTGCATTTGGGTTAGTAACCTTTTCATTCGCTATCTCATTAGGAAAAAACTCATAAAAATAATTTGATTCAACCACCCAAGGAAAAAACTTATAAACACTAGATTTAAAATCCACAACATGCAGAGAAACAAACACATACACCTATGTCAACAAAAATGTGGCCATTCATATTCCAGTTTGATACTGAATATCTTTGCTAGTATAACTAGTAAAGTTATACTAGTAAAGATATGGAGGACTTAGGAAGTCTTTGCCTTCAGAGATTGTATGAGAAATTTATACCTTAATCACTTTTGACTTCATAAAAAGTAATGAAGTTATATTTTGAGATTTTAGATACCTCACTGAGATTATTGACTAAGTCATAAACTTCTGTTACGACAAATTTCAGATGATCCACTTTAAAAAGTAAAGATAGTTAACAACAAAGAATACTTAAGAAACTTTTTTCCTTCAAAATAATATTTGAATTAAAATTATATTCTTACAGGATTCCCTGTTGTGGCTCAGCGGGTTAGAAACCTGACTAGTATCTGTGAGGATGTGGGTGTGATCCCTGGCCTTGCTCTGTGGATTAGGCATCTGGCATTGCTGTGAGCTGTGGTATAGGTTGCAGATGCGACTTAGCACCACGTTACTGTGACTGTGACATAGGCTGGCAGCTGCAGCTCTGATTTGACCCCTAGCCTGGAAACTTCCATATGCCACGGTGTGGCCCTGAAAAGAAAAAAAAATATAAGTATGTGAGTGTGTGTGTGTGTGTGTGTGTGTGTGTGTATATATATATATGTATATATACACATATATGTGTATATATATATATATATATACGTTCTTACAATTTCTTTTCTTTATTTTTATGAACATTATTTTTTATAATAAAACATTATTCAAAACAGAAATAATATTTTCCTGTTAAAATGTTTTGTGAATTTATGATAAATGGTTGCTTTTAATATATGATCTATTTTAAAAACTAATATTTGTTTGAAACTACAGTGAAAAACAGTTATGTTGTAGACTGCTTAGATATATTAAAACACCAAAGTGAGAATTATAAAATATTTACTGCAGAAATCTTTGAAACCTTGTCTAAGGCATTAAATTTGCCAGTGAATTATTAGAGAATCATATAGGTTAGTCTATAATTGAAATTAGTATTCAGTTTGATTCTGTTTAGTAGTTACCCATTAAAAAATATATCTTGATGTTATTTAAATAAATGAATTAGATGTTTAATGATGAGATAAATATATTATGTATTTAATAATGAAGCAACTGTATTAGATACTTATTAATAGAAATAATTAGTAGAAAGGAATGAAAACTATTCCCCCCTTTATTTCCATCTCCTATAAACCCATTATATAGTCGGCATTATTTCCAAATATGAGAAAGGAAAAGAATCTTTCAGAATATCATAAAAATTTAATCAGATCTCTTACAGGAACATTTAGAGACAATTGCTATCCGCTGTAATCACTTCCTTCAGTCTTGATTCTTGAGGTGTGTTTGAGGTAACATTATTAATGTTCTTTGTCTTTTGGGAGTTATGTGTAATTATTCTGAGCCTCATCAGTCTACGGCTATATGCTCAACACTTTAATGAGAATTGCTCTTGCCTTGTCTGCACAATGTACTAAAAGAGAAGTCAAATCCCCTTTCTGGGAGTTCCCGTCGTGGCGCAGTGGTTAACGAATCCGACTAGGAACCATGAGGTTGCGGGTTCGATCCCTGCCCTTGCTCAGTGGGTTAACGATCTGGCGTTGCTGTGAGCTGTAGTGTAGGTTGCAGACGCGGCTCGGATCCTGCGTTGCTGTGGCTGCGGTGCAGGCCAGTGGCTACAGCTCTGATTAGACCCCTAGCCTGGGAACCTCCACATGCCGCGGGTGCGGCCATAAAATGACAAAGGCAAAAAAAAAAAAAATCCCCTTTCTGAACTTCAGGGACCCATTCCTTGCCATGTATTATTCATTTTAAGTAAGTTAATGTCACTGGGAGACAGAGTTTCTGCCTTGTATAATAAAAGATTTTAAGTGCGTTGCAATTAATTACTTATTGCCCATGCGCTAGTGTGCTTTTCCATGTACCCTTTTTTGGCATATGAATGACAAGAAATCATCAGGACAAAGTCATAAGCAGAATTTTTGTATTAAAACTTTAATGTATCAGTGCCCAGGGCACTAGCTAATTCCAGTTTTCTAGTCACAGAATCTGAGCGAATAATTTAGCATCTAGTGCTTCTCAATGTACTTATTATAGTTCACCTTATGTCTCTTAAATCAAATACAGATTATCTCCCAAGTGCTTCAATTGCATGTGTCAGTGACCTTAAAAGGAAAGTTTTATTAGCAGAACTCCAGTCTCCTCATGGGAAGCATACCAAAACTTTTAAACCACAAATGTGGGTATAGGCTTGGAGTGAAGAAAATCCAAAGTGTGCATAGTGGAAAGAACATTGTAACATTTCTTTTAGTTGTGTTGGATTATAGAAAAAAAGGTAAAAATGATCCTTTATCTTTCCTAATGATGAAGGTGTGCTTTAAAATGTTCCTTGACTGACAAATATTTGTTCTGATACATGCTTTGTCAGTCAATACATATATTAATTATTGGAACTAAAGAATGACAAGTATGAGCAGTTCAGCTCTGGAATGCCTGTATCAGGGAAGCTTGGGGCCAGCAGTTTTGCTGGGTGGGTGAGTTCTGACTTGGCATCATGTTGAACTTGTGTAGTAGATCCACTGTTTTTAATTTATTGGTCTGTTCATTTGTGAGTGGTCTTGTGTCTATTGAAAATTTGTTCTAAAGCTTCTCTCATACTAGGCTTTGGCACTGCCATGTCATATTGAAACATTAGAACTTGAAAGGACTTTAGAATTATTTTAGAGTAACTCATTTTATCGTTAAGAAAATTGAGGGCTAGAAGTTAGAGTGATTTAGTCAAGATTAATTCTTTATGCTTTAATGACATTTAAAGCTCTCTTAATTCTAAAATAAATTAATATGCATTCATGGTTCACTATTCCTAAGTAGATATCAAAAAAGCCACAATCAAACCAAAATTTTGATTTTTTTCTTAATAGATGATTGGCAATGCTGTCTCTACACTGGGTGTAAGCATGTAATTAGCAAGGGAACTGGTAACAATATAATGTGTTTTTAGAGCGTAAATTTTATATAATTTAAATACAAATGAAGGATATATTTTGGTTTCAGAATTTACATATATGTTTGTGAAGTTGATTTACCATTCAGAGGGAATTTGTGCTTGGAAAAGATTTTCACTAGTATTACACTTGTCTTTTATGTTTATGATGCCTAATGAATGATAAGCATTCTTTTTCTTAAATTAAAAAGGTGCTTAACTATAATCTTATTTACCTTATGCTGTAGTCATAACTTTAATTAAGAAAAGATACTTCACATATTGTCGTTTTAGAAAGAGTTGTTTGGTAGGAAGTAGGAAAAAAGAGAGAAATTCAGTTAATTACTAATGAAATAAAGCTTGCCAAGAAATCAAGCTCAAGTCCAATTTAGTAGTGATTAAATAGCAATTATAATTTTAGAGCTATTAGGACAACTGTGTGAACTGATTTGGTTTCTGTTCAGTCCCAAGGAGGAACAGATGCACATTGTGTCGACAAATGCAGTCACTTCACTGAATGATGCTCTGGAGCTCTCTGGAATCAGGAGAGCTGAATTTGTGTTACTGGTTTTACCAGTAATCTTGCAAAGTTCATATTTTTCATCACAAATTTTTAATCTATGGCTGTTATTGCTGTTCTTGCCTTTTTCTTATAGATTTTGATGGTCAGAGAAAAATGTAAGAGGGTGTTTGGCAAATTTAGACAATGCTTTGTATTTTTTCAATGCATTTCATTACTCAGAATATAGTCAAGGGCTGAAGAATGTCTGTCATTAAATGATATTATAACACTTCAGGAGTTTGGAACAGTAGAATAATTATTACTTGGATTGAATTGTTATTTTTCAAGGACTAAAGACTTAGTCCAATATCTTGAACAGAAGGTCTTCCTTCTCTTTCTCTTACTCCTTTACTTGTTTTCCCTGTGCAAACCTTTCTTTCCTATTTACAACTGTCACCCAAAGCTCAATATCTTAATAGTTCCTCTTCAAGATAATCTCTCTGCCCCAAGCTTCAAGCTCTGTTTCTTCATACCAATTGTATCTTTCCAAATGTGTGTCTCACTTGTACTTCAAAGCCACCCAATCTCTGATTTAACTTTATCCTTCTCATTAAACACCCTTCTTTCACACTGAATCTCATTATTCATGTGAAGAAATTTAGAACTGCTTTATATAAAGTTCCTAGCTCAGTGTCTGATACATCATAAGACTTATATGACTAGCAGTGATAGCCTTATGGTGCACTTATCATCTTTTAATGAATTTGGCTGCTACAATTATCCCATCTTTACCTTGAGTAGGCCTTATGATGATAGGTTTTTTCTATATTATAGGTTGTCAAATCTCACTTGAGCTTAAAAAACCTTCAAAAGCTTGAACTAACTGAAGTTTGGTGGCATTTGAGGTCCTTACTCATTTGCATCCCAACCTCCAAGGTTCTTGGTTCATTCTGCACCACTGCCAGATGACAGGCCTACTTCACCTTTGGAATATACCAAGCACCTTCATATCCCTCAATCTTGTTTGTCTGCTTTTCCCTTCCTGAATTGCTCTTTCTCCATTTTACTTCATAGCAAAACTCTAGACCTAACAATTGTATCTGCTTCAAATTTTTCTTGACTTCTACCCCTTGTTATACACAGAGGTAATTATTTCCTACTCTAGAAATCCTTTATCATTTGTTAACACAGCTAATTGTAATTGTTAACTTTTGTTGATTTTTATCATGTTTTTGATACCCCAAGTGTTTAACATATATACATGTATGTTTACTTTATGGGAAGGCACTAGTGTTATCCACATTTTCTAGATGAGAAACTCTAGCAAGAATGGTTAAGATACTTTCCCTAAAGATCAGACAGATGTCAGTGGTGGAGTCAGGCTCCTGTGTCTATGTTATTGTCCAGTTTTTGTTGCCTCCGAGTAGCATTAAACACTGAATTGACTGTCATGTGACCCAGGCATATCCTTGAAATAAAGGGAAGACCCCAGCTCTGTGTAATACATGCATTAGTTTGGCAGTAACAAGTACAGTTAGGGGTGATTAGGATGTGATCCCTTTAGGGCTGTACAAGTGATAGCTGATTGCAAATGATTTTCACTGTCCAAGTGCTTTTGAAAGTGTAACTATCCATAATACTGAATACTCAACTTATATTACTAAGGGAGTTATTATTCATTTTTATGACTTGCTTTTTTGTCATTTACTGATTTCACCTCTGGCCCACCACTTTTTTGCTATTTCTGTGATCATTAGTATGCCCAATAGAAGAAGATGGAGGGGGTGAATTCTAACCATTCATCCTTGTTGGTTACTAGAGTAGGGGAAAGTTAAAATATTGGACAACATAATGCTTAAGGTTATAATGTAAAATTTTATGGATACCTACTTATTTTATATTATTACTAATAACCAAAGTCTACTTAAAATTTAAGAATCAAATTTGAGTATTTACTATGTACTGTGTTTTGTGGACTATATTATTTGCTATTTTAAGAGCCAGGAAGGGCTTATCTTCTATTTTCACCTTTTAATAGAGAGCCGATCTGAGAAATCTCATTAAATAATTTTCAACAATATGTATTAATTAACCCAGAAGTGTTTATAAATACACTTGTACAAACATTCTGGCTGTAGGAAATTTTGTTCATTTCTCTTTGGCTGAATGTATCCCAGCCCCTTGTTTTGACATTTACCACCTCCTCCTGTGTTACATCTACAGTGTAGTGCAATTTCATATTTCAAATCTTTCTCTGAGGGTTATTGTGAAGCAGTAGTAAAATAAACTTTATGCACAAAGGGGACTCTAATTATCTGCAGATAATTGTACTGTCTTTAAAGTACAAATAAAAAGTGCATGAGTGAAGGGGAGTAAAAACACCAAGTCAGTGGTACTTTATCTGTATAACTGAAACTATCCTTCTAATTACATAGCACACTAAATTTATTGACGGAGAAATTACATGAGAATGTCATACTTTTGTAATTTACTGATAACTATATAATGGTGTCAGCCTAAAAAAATGTACAACCTAAAAGTTGAGGGTTAAGTTTTATTGGGGGCAAAATTAGTTTCATTGGGGACAAAAGCCCAGAAGACAGCATCTCAGGCAGCCCTGGGAAAACTGCTCTGAGGAGATGAGGGGGGAGGCTAGGAGGTTTGTTTTTTCCGTTTTTTTTTTTTTTTTTCAAGAAAAGACAGGTAGTAAGAACCAAAGAGGTCTGGCCTCATTGAAATCATTCCTTTGATTGTACACCTCAGTTATCAGGGCCAGTATCCTGCATTTTCACAGCCTGAGTTTCCTCAATGATCACTGTTAGGAGTGGCTGCTAGATGGCAGGTATTCTGTTTCCTTCTTAAGTTTCCTTAGGGCTCACCAGCTCACCCTTGGAGGTGGCTGTATCTGCAGATGACTGTGACCTCCTTTGTTTTGTCGACTTAACTACAGCCGGGGACAGCTGAGCTATCTGAAATACTGTCCCAAAGAGGCAGGGAGAAATAATATCAGTGTATATGATAAAGGTGAGGGAGAAGTACATGAAGCCATTCACACATTTTACAAAACTTTGCTGCTGGTCTCTTGAAGGTTACTGCTAGTCACGAGGAGCAGACACCACCATGAAGGATTTTAGTTTTTTTCTAGATATAAAGAGATACAAGAACTGGGCACATAAAATCTTCTAAAAAATGTCTGACTATCTGAAGACCAGTTCTTCCAGTTTTCCCAGAGCACAGCATGAGAAAGTGATTTCCACCCTGAGCTTCGCTAGGGACAGAGTAAGGTGCTGCAGGTCGGCAGCCACGGTGGCTCATGATTTAATCCATGTAGAGGCAGATGGCAAGTGATGGCAAGTGCCAAACTCCAGTTCACAATGGTAAGTAAAAACAGCCTATCTTTGAACATTAGTCTGAAGCCTAGATCACCATACTATGACAGAAAAATAATAGTTTTTGAAAGTTTTTAATCATCAAATTGATTTTATAATTTTGTTTCCCAACTTCTTACATCATCAGTGAACCATTTTGCAATGAATTTTTCCCTGTTGCTTTCCAGGTTTTGATAATGTTCAACTTGAGAGATATGTTATTTTCCAATTTTCTTTAATATCTTCAACAATCTACAATGTCTTGATTAATGGGGAGTAACTTGTAACAGGTTGATCAGTTATGTGAGAACTGTCTCTGATTTTAAATATACAAACCTATATTTAAATTTCCTTTACCTAATTGTCACAGTTTCTGTACTTTTCTGATTTTTCAGTTGATATTACTCACTTTTTAAGGCAGAGACCAATAACTGTGGGAGTAAAATCTGGTTATCATGTAGAAGCTTTGATGCTAATTTTAAAGTCACAGCCATGTTTAAGGCATCTACTTAAATAACATTTCTATTTCTTGTAACATAATGATTTATGACACCTTTCTTTTCTTTGACAGATGACCTAGAATATTTCCAGTTTATCTAATATATGTCTAATAAAAATCTATTCATGTCTTTGCGGGTGGGCGCAGCCAAAGCATGAAATAGGGCTGAGTGTCACCAGTGACTCTCTGTTTAATAAAGATCCTGGAGAAAAATTTGACTCAAACAGAAGGGTTTGGGGTTCTCTTTCATGTCTCTCTTGACGTCTACGAAGCCACTTTTATTGCTACCCTTTAAATCTTGTCAAGAAGCTAAATGCTTAGTTATCTTAACATTACAGAAAATCTTTTCACTATGGGGAGTTTTATATGGTTATTGGTAAATTTAAAGTATTACACTTTTTGTATTTGGTCTAGGAGATGTTTTTTTCCAGTGTTTGCTTAAAAAATGTATTTTTCATTTTTAATCAACTATAAAAATACAAATAAACTCTGGGTAATATTTTGAGGAATTGTTTTTAAATAGTAATTATCTTAGGCTATGTTTTATTAAAAGTAATTAAATTAGATGTATTTCAGCTTGGTTTCAGCTTGTTTAGTGAATTGAGGTCTGTGTCGTCTACTTATATGATCATTTATTTATGCCTTTAAAAAACCATTCTCCTGAACTCTTCAAGGAGATTCTACTATATTCAAGAAAGGCTTTGGTACTTAAGATAAGACTTTCCTATTCATTCCATCCTATGCTTTTGCTTGTCTGATTTGATCTATTTTACCCTCTCAAAACCCTAGCCTTATGGTGCTTTGGCCTTTTCCAGTTTAAAAATCTCAGAAATCTATTGAGTTTCAGCAGTTCCCACTCAACATTTGAAACATCATCACCTACAACTGCTCAACTTGAAAGATCTTATGTCTTAGATCTTAAACTTGTATTATTTTGTTTCTGCCATAGAACTTGTTCTTTTTTCCCCCTTGATCGTCAGTTGCTTCACTGCATTACTGATCTCCCAGTCCAGACATTTGTCTCTTGTCTTCTATTCAGCCTAGACTCTGCTAAGTGACCAGATCATGTTCTCTCACTCATAAACTTTGGGTGTTTCTGATTTGTCAATACAGTACCATCTGATTTGTTTGTACTTGAATTTTGGGCTTATTTCGTGGCCCAAAGTCACATAACTTTATAAATTATCTCCAGTACAGGCCATATAATGTCCAAATGAGAATATCATAAAAGGAATAGAGACTTGAAAAAAAAATTTGTTTTTCAGAGACATGTGAGCAATTCAACTTGACAAGCTTGGTGGGGAATAAGGAATACTGTACCTGGAAGGGTTAATTAGACCTAGGTCATATAAGGGTCTGAAGTACCATGCTAAGGAGTTGAAATTCATCTTATAGGTAGTGAGAAGTAGTTGAGAAAAATCTAAGCAGATGAATAATATTCTTAGGTCTGCATTTTTAGAAATAAAATGATGTCAGTAGTATGAGAGATTATTGGCTTGTGAAGAATAATTGAAGGCCATCAGACTGCTTGAAAGGCTATTGAGACTGTGCAGTCATGAAGCACTGTGGCCTGAAGTTGACATTTGGAATAGGAATGAATAACTGTTTCTCCTTCACCATGTTCTTCAGTGAACTCATATCTTGTGTAATATTCGTAATGAACTATAGCTCTGTAGAAGATGTTCAGAAGAATCTCTGGGCTCCTTAACAAGATGACACGTTGAGTTATCTTTCTCATGGGAAGCAAATAATTTACCAAACTGTCTTCCGTAGGTAAAACCTGGTATGTATTTTTCCAGAGATAGGATTATTATACATAGCACAACAAGGAGACTTAACATGTATTGTTTGGAAAAAAATTTTGAGAAGTAATTCATTGTGCAGAAATTATGCCAGACCATTATTTAATTTCTGTAAGAGAAGAGAAATTACCTTTCCCCTCAGGGCTCTAAATAAGGTAACACCATTGAACTTAGGCTGAAATGATTTAAGAAGGTTCTGATTGAATTGTCACCAAGATCCTACAGTCTCTCCCAGGGAGGCAAAAAGAAGTTTCAAAGTACTTTCTACTTTTAAAGGAGCAACTGAGCTTGGCCATAGAGCTGGGTTAGTGGTTATTGGCAGACCTCTCTATGTTGTCTCTATGACCCCAGTGAGCTAGGTGAGTTAAAATTCCTAGGTAACTGACTGAGAACCCCCAACTTAGAAGAGGGATGGCAGCATCAAGAATAGCTTGAATGTTCCTTGGCATTGCCTTGGATAGACAATAAAGATATAGTATAGGTTTTTCTATCTTCTATTACCCTGAAGTTTCCCACTTACTTTAAAAGAAAAAAATGTTCTAAGGTCTGTGCTGAAGAGAAGGAAAATTTCTGGTTTTGTTAGGTCCTGTGATTGACTACTCTGACTCAATTTTCTTGCTACAGGATCTTAGTTTTTTTTGTTTTGCTTTTTTTTTGGTGGTGGTGCAGAGGTGACACCTGCATGTGAAGTTCCCAGGCTAGGGGTCAAATCAGAGCTGCTGCTGCCAGTCAGTGTCACAGCCACAGCAGTGTGGGATCTGAGCAACGGTCTGCAGCCTACACCACAGCTCACAGCAACTCTGGATCCTTAGCCCACGGAGTGAGGCCAGGGATTGAATCCGCCTACTCATGGATACTAGTCAGGTTCTTAACCTGCCGAGCCACAACAGGAACTCCATACATGATCTTAGTTTTATGTTTTCCTGTCCTTTTGAAAAATTTAGGAGGGTACACAAATAAGTTTTTGTGTTCAGTTAGCCATTGTGGAGCAGAAATTCAATCATTAATCTTTTAAAAAGTCTGCAAAGCAAACATTTACTAATTTAGCATACTTTAATTTGAATGAAACTGATGTTTTATATGAAACTTTATCTTTTACTGTAGTCCTCTTTTTTCCCTGTGTGCACTTGCTATATTCGTCCCAGTTTCTGTCATATTAGTTGTTGGAAGGCAGAAATTGAATTTCTCATTTTGAATCAGTGTTGCCTCCACACAATGTTACTACCTCTTTTTCATTTAATAGAATAAAAATAATTTGAAACTTGTCTCAATAGTGCAACTGTTATCCCAGGTGAAAAAGCATTTTTATTAAAATGTTAAGTCACTTGAACTTACGTCAGTATGGTCATGTAAATATTAATAGGGCACTTTAAAATTTTGCTTTATTCAACAACACTGCTTTGAGCATTTATATTTCAACATTTTTGTTAGGGACTTGAAATACAAAGAGAGAGAAAATGAAGTCCTAATTCTAGTCCTAGTTGTCTAATAAGGGTAATACTTAATTAGGAATTGGAAATCCGTTTAGTTTTTATCAAAAAGAATCTTTGAGTTCTCTTGACTAGCTTCCTGTTGCATGATATTAAGCACTTACACTGTAGGGGCCTTCAGCATAATAGAAATTCAGTACTTCTTGCCTTGTGGACTGTGTGGAAAATAAGTAATCTGTCTGACAGGGAGGAGATAGTTTTTAGATTCCAGAGCTTTTATTCCTTATCTCACACAAACCCATATAGAGATATATGTTTATGTATGCTTATACATATGTATATATGATATATAAGCATATATATGTTCTTACATGTATACATATATGTGTATATATGCTTTTGACCAAAGCTATTTCCATTCTATCATTGCCATTAGAGATGGAAGAAATATGAAAAGAAGAATATATTCTTTTTCTCAACAACAAATCCAACGATAGGATGTATGAAATCGTAGATTCTAAGCAAGTCAAGATAATATCTATTGGGAAAAAGGAAACATCTGTTGAAATTTTTTTATAATTTCAATTAGCAAGAGAGTGGAAATGAACATTCACAGTTGAATTGGTATCAAAGAACATGATCAAGGTCATAGCTTAGCTCATTTGGGGTTTAGATGCTTCATATTTTTCGTCTGAACACTTTTCCATGGCTCTCATGCATTTCCACATGTCTTTTGAACCAAGGCATTGTTTGTCTTATCTTAGACTATCTGTTTAAGGATGTTCGTATAGCAAGCTCCCTTGGAAGAGGAGGACAATATCTTGCTCTAGAGTAAAGGGCAACGGGTTAGTTTACTGTTCACAGTAATAAACATAACATTTGCTTCTGGGGAAAAGTTCAAGAAGTTTTACTGCCTGTTACAAAATATTTTGTTTCCCTAAGCTCCAGAATTCCTTTCCTGTAAAGTACCCCACTTTGTGTACAGGTATTCTTGGCCCTCTCTACAGTGACTCATTAGAATTTTGGCTCAGCAAACTAGAGCAAAAATGATGATTTTTCTGGCTACTGCTAGTGCTATGACTAACTAACTGCTTTGTTTCTGACTCAGGAACATAGTGTCTTTAAACTGTGACCATGAAACTGTGCAGGCTAACTTGTAAGCTTGCAAAAAGGATAAAAAAATAATGTCAAATCCTTCATAGTTCTTAACAGATACAAGAGATTGATTTACTTTCATAGAATCAGATGACACTAAAATGGACCACCCTTTAGTGGTTATCAGTGATGTGATACCAAATTGTTTCTTTTTTCCCCAAATCATAAAAGTTTTATTACTATTACTATTATAAAGGTGAAAAAAGCAAAGACAATGATTTGAATGCTGCAGGTCGAAACATCCCCCCTCCCCAGAAATATTGTAATGGATAGTTGCATAGTTTTATTGTTGTTGTTCTTTTAATTAACTTTTAGGCTTCTAATCTTCCACACAGAGCTCTACTTTGTCGTTTTTACCTCTTCACAGTGCTATTCCTTTTGATATTCTTAGCATACAAAGCCTAGGAACCTTAAAGGGTCTAGGTAGGACTATAAATAAATACAGAGTAGTTGCAGACCATGCCTGTTTACAACCCTCTGGGGGAAAAAGCAAATGGCAGGAGTGTTCTAAATGCAATGTGTATAATTTTAGTCCTCTGTTCCATCTTTTCTATATTAGGACAGATTTCTGTCACCTATTTCACTACAGTCTATATTGAAGTGAAACTTTGCCAAGTATTTTGTTGAACATTTTGTAAGGATTAAAAGAAAAGCACTGTATGTTTTAAGTGTAGTGTGTGTGCGAGTGTGTGTGTGCATGTGTGTGTGTGAATGGATGTTTTATGAATGCATACAGGAAGTCTGGAATGATTTCCCCAAGTCTCTTAATCAATATCTGTCTTCATAAAAAGAGTTGTTGAGTGACAAAAGCTTGGAAAATAGAATTTTATTGCTCTTTGTTTTCTCTGCATTATCACTGACTATGGTCTGCTCACTAACAACATACATACATATGTATATATGTGTGTGCGTGTATGTGTGTGTGTGTATATATATATATATATATATATATATATATATATATATATAGTGTGTGTATATATATATATATATATATATATATATATATAGTCTTTTTAGAGCCACACATGCAGCATGTGGAAGTTCCCAGGCCAGGGGCTGAATTGGAGCTGCAGCTGCCAGCCTGTGCCACAGCCAAAGCAATGCAGAATCTGAGTCACATCTGCAACCTACACCGCAGCTCATGGCAACGCCAGATCCTTAACCCACTGAGAGAGGCCAGGGATCGAACCTTTGTCCTTATAGCTACCAGTCAGGTTTATTACTGCTGAGCTACAACAGAAATTCTCTAACGTATTTTTAAAGTAAGCCTATCAGTCAGGTAGTGGGATAAAGCAATTTTTTGTGTAATTTGGTTCTGTGCCAATATCATTTTTTCTTTAGATAATAGACTTCTTGAAGGCAGAGCCTCTTTCTTATTTATCTTTCAATTTCCAGCATTGATTCTATTGGCTCTCGCTTATAGGAGGTGCTCGGTAAATGTTCATTTGTTTGAATTAATGAAAAAAAACTGGATTAAAAGATAGTAAAGAGGAGTTCCTGTCGTGGCTCAGTAGTTATTGAATCTGATTAGGAACGATGAGGTTGCGGGTTTGATCCCTGGCCTCTCTCAGTGGATTAAGGATCCGGCGTTGCTGTGATCTGCATTGTAGGTCGTAGTCGTGGTTCGGATCCCACATTGCTGTGGCTGTGGTATAGGCCAGCGGCTACAGCTCCAATTAGACCCCTAGCCTGGTAACCCCCATATGCCACAAGTGCAGCACAAGAAAAGGCAAAAAGACAAAAAAAAAGTTAAGAAATAAACTTTTAGTGGAATTATTGTGAAAATGGCTAGTTGTGGCAGAATAATGCCTTCCATTTCAAATATCCATTAATCTTTTAAAATGATACATCAGTAATCTTCATTTATTTTATGATTATTTAATTATTCCTCAAATAAACAAATGGTTATAGCAAAAGCTAACTTATAGCTTACCAGTGTTAGATATTGTTCTGATCTCTCTCTGTATTATCTCATTTAACCATCAAAATGCTAATAGAACTTGACAGTATTATTAATATTATCATCTCTATTGTGTAAACGAGGAAAGAGGATATAGGGAGGATAGATAATGTGCTCAAGGACACTCAACTAGTTTTCAAGACAATATGGAGTCAAAGGAAGACCTCTAGGCTGGTGTCTTAATACTGCCTCTTAGAGAAAGGTGTATGTGCAAGTGCATACATTAAAGATGAATCACAATTTGCAGTAGCTAGCGAGAAGTTAAAAAGAAGCTGAAATGCAAACTATTTGAAAAAATTATCTATTGCCATGAGCTAGAATTTGGCTTTAAAAGTATTCTTGATCATGTGTGTGTGTGTGTGTGTGTGTGTGTGTGTGTGTGTGTGTGTGTATCCTTTGCAAGAGTACTTTCCAGAGATTTTTGCTGGAGTTCATTAAATGTGAATACTGGTGGGGAGAAAAAACTCATATTGTATTTGAACTTTATAAGGACAATGCCATATTACATATGTACAATAAATGCTTTTATGATAGACCAAGGATGGTATTAGATACTAAATTACCTCATTTTAAATTTATTTGTTTCAGTGGATTCCAGTTTACATACTATTTCATACCCATTACTCTTTTGTGAGAATGTATGTCCAGATCCTAGGTTATAATATAGCATTGATTCTACAGTAAATTTCATGAGTCTTTTATATCGTATCCTAATCAATTAAGTAACTGGCAAATATTTTCTGATGGTTAGTCAACTTACTGTCACTTTAGAGTAATTATATATGTGTATAAATGTACAGGCTAAAAATAAATAGATCAAGAATCAGAAGTTATATCAAAATATATCATAAGGAAATTAACTTCTTCAAATGGTAGCTTTTTTGAGGTCTTTGAATTTTAATGTTTGTATCTAATGAAGTTCAGGCATTTTTCAGAAGAATGGTCTCTACATTTTTTTAAATTGCAAATAACAGTCTAAAATTAATTGATATAAACATATTTGTCATCATCCAGAGGACAAGTTATAACCAAGTACTGAACAAGATGTGGCACTTGGCAGTTAGTTGGTTTTTGTTTTGGGTGAATTTTTCAACCTTCACTCTACAAGCACTTTGGACCAGATGATTCTTTGTTATGGATCTGCCCTGTGCCTTATATGATGTTTAGCAGAATACCTGGTGCTTAGATGCTGGTACCCCCTCTTCCAATCATGACAATCAAAAATGTTTCCCGATGTTGCCAAACGTGCCCTGGAGGACAAAATTTCCTCAATAGAGAACCACTGTGCATTGGCGTCTAACAATGCATTTAAGTGAAGAGGTATTTCCCTTTTTTAATTTTTTTTTTAGGACCTCACCCACAGCATATGGAAATTCCCTGGCCTAGGGGTCAAATCAGAGCTGCAGCTGTCAGCCTATGCCACAGCCACAGCAATGTAGGATCCAAGCTGTGTCTGTGACCTACACCACAGCTCATGGCAATGCTGGATACTTAACCCACTGAACAAGGCCAGGAATTGAATCCACGTCCTTATGGATACTATTCAGGTTCATTACCCCTGAGCCACCACGGGATCTCCACTTTCTTTTTTTTAAAATTGAAATATAGTTGATTTACAGTATTATATTACTTTCAAGTGTACAGCCTAGTGATTCAAAATTTTTATAGATTATACTCCAGTAAAAGTTTTTACGACATAATGGCTATATCCCCCTGTGCTATTAAATATATCCTTGTAGCCAGTCTGTTTTATACATAGTAGTTTGTTTCTCTTAATCCCCTACCCCTATCTTGCCTCTTCTTCCCTCTCCCCACCAGTGATCACTAGATTGTTTTCTACATCTGTGTTTCTGTCTTGCTATATACTTTCATTTGTTTTAATTTTTAGTTTCCACATGTCAATGATATGCATTATTTATCTTACTCTGACTTATTTCACTGAGCATAATATTCTTTAGGTCTATCCACACCATTGAAAATGACAGCATTTTATTCTTTTTATGGCTAATATTCCATTGTCTGTGTGTGTGTGTGTGTGTGTGTGTGTGTGTGTGTGTATGTGTGTGTACACCACATCTTCTTTATCCATTCATATGTGGATAGACACATGGCTTGCTTCCGTATTGCCTATGGTAAATAGTGCTGCTATAGACTTTGTGATATGTGTGTCTTTTCAAATGAATGTTTTTTGTTTTTCTGGATATATACCTAAGAGTGGAATTGTTGGATTATATAGTAGTTCTATTTTTAGTTTTTAAAGAAATCCCCGTACTGTTTTCCATAGTGTTTGGAACAATTTACATTACCAACAACAGTGTGAAAGCATTTCCATCTGCACCCTTGCCAACATTTGTTATTTGCTGACTTTTTGACAATAATATTCTGAGAGCTGAAGGTGATATCTCATTGCTGTTTGACTTTCATCTCTCTAATGATTATCATCATTTCATATGCCTCTTATACCTGTATATCTTCTTGGGAAAAAAATGTCTATTCAGGTCTTCTGCCCATTTGTAACTGGATTTTTGGTTTTTTGATACTGAGTTGTATGAGCTGTTTACATATTTTGGATATCATCCCTTGTCAGTCATATTTACAAATATTTTCTCCTGTTCAGTAGGTTGGCTCTTCCTTTTGTTGATGGTTTCCTTTCCTATGCAAAAGCTTTTAGTTTAATTAGATCCTATTTACAATCATTTTATTTTATTCCTTTAGGAGACAGATTAAAAAATTGCTGCAGTATATGTCAAAGAGTGTTCTGCCTATGTTTTCTTCTAGGAACTGTATGGTTTCAGGGCTTACATTTAAGTCTTTAAACCATTTTGAGTTTACTTTTGTATGTGCTATGAGGAAATGTTCTAATATTTTTATACATGTAGCTGTACAGTTTTCCCAGCACCACTTAATGAAGACATTGTCTTTTCTCCATTGTATATTCTTGCTTTCTTATTATTTAATTGATCATAGGTGCATAGATTTATTCCTGGATTCCCTACTCTATTTCATTGATCTATGTGTTAGATTTTGTACCAGAGCGGTACCACGTTGTTTTGATGCCTCTAGCATTGTAGTGTGGTCTAAAGTCTGAGAGGGTGATTCCTACAGTCTTGTTCTTTTGTCACAAGATTCCTTTGGCAAATCAGGGTCTTTTGTGGTTGCATATGAATTTTAGGACTATTTGTTCTAGTTCTGTGAAAAATGTCATGATATTTTGATAGAAATCATATTAAATATATAGATTTCTTTGGTTATTATGGCCATTCTGGGAATTCTAAATCTCCCAATCTAAGAGCATGGGCTATCTTTCTGTTTCTTTGAATCTTCTTCAATTTTCTTCATCAGTATTTTATAGAGTATAGGTCTTTCTCCTCTTTGGTTAAGTTTATCCCTAGGTATTTTATTACTTTTTATGTTATTTTAAACAGATTTTTTTAACTTTCTCTTTCTGATAGTTTAAAATTAGTGTACAGATTTCTGCATATAAGTCTTACATACTGCAACTTTGCTAAATTCATTTATTAGTTCTAATAGTTTTGGGGTGAGAACATTAGTTTTCTATGTAATGTATTATGTCATCTTTAATAGTGACAGTTTTACCACTTTCCTTCCAATTTGGATGCATTTTATTTATTTTTCTTGTCTGATTGCTGTGATTAGAACTTCCAATACTATTTTAAATAGAAGTGTCAAGAGTGGGCATTCTTGTCTTGTTGTCGATTTTAGAGGAAAGGGTTTCAGCTTTTCACCTTGGAGTACTATGTTGACTGTGGGTTTGTCATGAATGGCCTTTATTATGCTGAGACATTTCCCTCTATACCCACTTTGATGAATTTTTATTATGTTTTTTTTTTTCTCAATGGATTTTATTTCACTTATAGGTGTGCATAAATCATCACAAGTCAATTTTACAGATTTTGTATCCCAAACCCCCAGTGCATCCCCCACCCCCCCAGATTGTCTTATTTGAAAAACCAAGGTTTTCCAAAGTCTGTGAGTCATTGTCTGCTCTGTAAGAAGGTTCATTGTGTCTTTTAGTTTCCACATGTAAGCGGTA
>PVHT020004020.1:39699546-39740210 GCA_004024745.2 Catagonus wagneri | reverse complement strand
TGTGGAAACTAAAAGACACAATGAACCTTCTTACAGAGCAGACAATGACTCACAGACTTTGGAAAACCTTGGTTTTTCAAATAAGACAATCTGGGGGGGTGGGGGATGCACTGGGGGTTTGGGATACAAAATCTGTAAAATTGACTTGTGATGATTTATGCACACCTATAAGTGAAATAAAATCCATTAAGAGAAAAAATAAATAAATAAATAAATAAATAAAGAGAAGTATGTATTCAAATGCATAGAGGTAATATCTTGAGAAATATCAAGAAGTATGGTAGATTATATATTTAAAAATTTTTTTCAGCTTATCACTGACTTTTCCCATTCTTAGCCAACCATTTTTATCCTGTTATGGCCAACTTCTCTCAGCCCCACTTAGTCACCCCAGGTGAAAGACCTGGTGAAACTGTGCTCAGCCCTTGGAATGTTCCTCATTAGAGTGAAAAAAAACTTTAATGACTTCTTTGGTTTTAGCAACAAGTAGAGTTTGGAATCAGTCCCGTTGTCCTGGATTCAGGGTCAGCTGTACTAAGGTGAGCTCTGACAGTCAGGGGAGCCCTGAACTACTTAACACGTCTACCCACTTCTTTGGTCCCCTGTGCTGAAGTTCAACCCATGGGATGACTAATAAACTACCAGTCTCTTCTTATGGCTAGGGGTCCTGCTCCCAGCATCCTTGTTCCTGGATGACTGACAATTGTGAATGGATTTATTGGCCCATACTGACAACACAATAGCTTGTGTAAAGATGTAGTTCCTATTATTTGTTCTCCCAGTGTGCATTTTTCCCTGGAGTGAACCTCTTTTGATATGAAAACTTCACAAAGCCAAGACTTATGAGGCCTCATCATTTGCTACTACTCTTGGAACACTGACTTTACCTATCAGCATCTGTTTTCTCAACTTTAAGGCCAGGTCTGGACTCAGGCCAAACCTCAGTGAAACACTTAGACTCTTTGGATAAAAGTAACAGAAACTTGTTTGAGCTAATCAAAGAGTGAGACTAAGAAATATGTATTGGAACAGTATGAGAGCTTCTCACACATAGTCAAAAAAAGCTATAAGACTAGGTATTTAAAAAGGTGATCTGAGGCTAGAAGCAGCAGGAAATGATGATGAAAATAGCCTGCACATATTTTCCCTTGAGATCCTGAGCTGAATTCCAGAGAGAATTAAATCCTTAGAGTAATCATATATGTTTTATCGGTCTAGATTAATCTGTATTTTCCCTTTCCCTTTGGTGGGATCAAGACAGGGCCCCTTAATTGACATTCAGTCAAGACCACAGTTAGTGGGAACAGAGTAAACCTCCAAGCAAAATAATGATTCTGCGTTATTATTGCTTGCCCAATAATAATGTAGTATTGCTATTGTTTGTCCAATCTCCATTCCAGTTGGAGACTGGGCAAGCAATAGCAATATTGTCAGCTATACTCAGCCTCCCTGTTTTTATCTAGTCTAAGTTATTTCTTCGTCATTGGCTTATACTATTTGGGTCCAGTATGCATCTAGGTTAAGTCCTTCCAATTTATGACAATATTGGAATCTCTAACATGACTTTCTCTTTATGAAGTCTCTTCTTGGAGAGTTCTTTTAAAGTTTGCTCAGACTTGGGTTACTTACCTAATGTAATCAGAATTAAAAATCCTCTAGTCATGGGACCATATTCACTTTACTTCTGTTAGACCTGAGAAGAAGAATAAGATGTGATATCATATCTATCTGTAATTAAAAACTGCAATTAGGTTTTAAAAAATCATAGTATCTGAAACACAGTAATTATCAAGATTTCCTAAGCTTCTAAATTTAGATTGGGTTAAAATTAATTATAACTAATTCTGGTAATGTTTATTGAAGTGTGGAAATGAAGAAAGTAATTTTTATTCTAATTGCTCTCTGCCTATTGTAGTTTAATATATTTTGAAACTATTAATTATGTAATTAATAATATTTGATATTTCTTATTGTTGACTTTAAAATTCAAAACAGAAATTCCATGATGACTGAGTGAGTTAAGGGTCTAGCATTGTCATTGTTGTGAGAAGGGTTTGATCCCTGGCCTGCTATCTTTCTCATGCTGTGGGCACAGCCAAAAATAAAATTCAATAAATATTTTTGAAAATTACTTTTCTCAAGCAGTAATACAGTTAAATTTTAGATATATGTGGTCCTTGTTAAAAAAACATTATTTCTAATACCTGCCCTAAAGCAGTTCTCTCTTCTCAGTCTAATCAGCCCTGAATTTTTTTATTTTTTGATGTCACTTGAACAAAAGCTGAATGGTTAACATATTAGGACAAGATAATATTTTAAGATATTTTCAGTTAAAATAGTCAATGATTCTATGAGTCCTTAGTATATTGTTTGGCTTTACCTTCTCTTGTTGTGATGAGTGTCTTACTACACATAAAAGAGTGCTTGGTTCAATAAATTAGGCCAACTATACCTCTTAATTTAGTTAAATGTTATGTTTAGTAGGTCAAAATGATCAGCTCTAGCATTACATAAACCTGGTATTTTTGCAGAGACCTTTTTTCTTCTTTACTTATTCCCCAATTACATATGTCGCCCCCCACCCCCGCAACCACTTGCTGGATGTCAGTGTGTGTGTGTACCCTGTCACAAGGGAAAATGAGTATTAGGTGGGTGAACAACTAAGCATAAGCCATAACCAGGACTGGAGAAAAATCAGTTTAGACTAACAATAGTCTTGTGATATTATCTCAGCTATTGGATTTTGGCACATGAATTAAATGATAAAATTCTCAGATTATAAGAACCTTAATAAAATAAACAACAACAACAACATCAACAGAAAGACTTTTTTTGCAGTTTCTGCCATGGCTCAGTGAGTTAAGAATCTGAATACAGCAGATTCGATCACTGTGGAGGTACAGTTTGATCCCTGGCCCAGTGTAGTGGGTTAAAGGATCTGGTGTTGTCACAGCTGCATCTCAGATTCAATCCCTGGCCCAGGAACTTCCATATCCCACAGGTGGGGCCATAAAATAAGGGAAAAAAAGACATTTTCAACTTATTTCTTTTATTGTAACTGCTACTTATAGAAATAATCATCTGGTGCTCTTGACTAGAACTTTGCTTTCTGTGAAACACATTTCAGAAATATTTCACGAGAACAAGAGAAGATACTGAATTATCTTGGGTTAAAGGACAGTGTAGATATTGTAGGGAAATGGGAAGTGAAAGAGGCTCCTGATATGAAATACATTAAGTTTTATGACTGAACTTTTTAGAAAGCAATGGAGCCTTCATAATTTAGGGTCAGCTCCATTGGTTTCAGTGAAGAATTCTTGCTATAAATGCATTAGATCATCTGGATTCAATTGAAAGCAATAATGTAATATTCAGGGTATTTCAGATCTTTGCTGCTAATAAATGCAGTATTGATTTCAAAAAAAGTTATTAAGTGCACAGTTTGAGTATATAAGAATATAGTTTAGGAGTTTTCCACTGTGGTCCAGTGGTAACGAACCCGATCTGTATCCATGAGGAGGCAGGTTGTATGCTTGGCCCTGCCTAGTGGGTTAAGTATCTGGCTTTGCTGTGAGCTGCACTGTAGGTTGCAGATGTGGCTTTGATCTGGCGTTGCTGTGGCTGTGGTGTAGGGTGGGTGGCTTCAGCTCTGATTCGACCTGTAGTCTGGGAACTTCCATATGCTGCAGGTGTGGCCCTAAAAAGAAAAAAAAAGGAATAGTTTAAAAATAGTGTAACCAAGAAACAAAAAATGCTAATATTTGAAATTATTAAAGGATGTATATTAGGAAATACTTTAAAATATGGCTTACTGAAACACATGACTCTTTTGCTATGACATGTGGAATAGAGATACCTTATCACAGGAAGAAAGAAATCTAAGACTGGCAAGAAAGCAATAGATTCTTGGCAAGTCCTATAAAATCCACAAAACTGTGTTAAATGCTAAATGCCTAATAGCTCAACATTGTGCTAACAGGCTAGGATAATGGTTTTTAAAGGGTAGGGATGGGGACGTAACAGTATATATCATGGATTTTTGAAAAACCTTCTCCTAGAGGATTGAATCAGTACCTCAGGGTAGGTGACACATAGAGATTATCTTAAAACAGTTACCACCTCTCTCTAGTATTTTGAGAATTTAAAAGTCCCTTAACTGGATTAATTTACAAGGTATAGCAGTAGGTAACATTTTTAGAAGAGTTAGATTAAGGGGCTGGATATCCAGCAGCCAGTCAATCAGTAACCTTCCACATGTGACTCCTTACACGACACTTCCCAATGACATAGTCAGTTTCTACAACTAAAAATTTCCAAGTGAAACCACCTTTAACTGTTGTCCTTCTAAACAAATGATATAAAAGATGCCAAGAGCAACTCTAGACCATGATTCTAACCCTAAGCCCATCAGTAGGCAGTTACCTAAAACAGCAGTCATATAATCTGAATTTCTAAAAATGAATGATATATGGAAATACAATATCCTAGAAAAACTATTTCCTTTTATCTAAGGTTTAAATCCTTTAATATGCCTTCCAAGTCAGTGCTTATTCAGGATATCATGTAAGAAGACTCTAGCAAGAACAAAAACTGAATAGCTTGGAAATGTTTTGCTATCACAGAAGCCAGAAAAAAAATACACTTACTCTGGGAAAAAAATTGAACTATATCCCACTGCATTACCTTCAGGGTGTTTTTTTTGTTTGTTTGTTTGTTTTTTGTTGTTTTTTTTTTTTGGTGGAAATAATATTACCCAGTTGTGATTGAGAAAAATATGAAATGAAAGATAACCTAAATTAGTTCAAATATTATTCGTGTAATAAAGCCTCCAGTCTGAATGTGAAAAAAAGAGGTTAATACGTCTATGAACATTAAAAAAAAAATTGGATTTTCTCCCTCCAGTGTAAATGCTAACTTTATATTTAAAAGCTATGGATTTGATGAAATCCTATTCGTTTAGTCTGTTTGAAGTGTCTTGATTTGCCCCCAACTCATAAATATGAAATAAGATCTAGTGTTAGATGGCCTACTGCAGTCATTACTAATTGTGGTGAATAAGAAAGAATTCAGGGAAATGTTGAGAACTGAGCTGCTCATTAAAGGGAATTCAGGAACTGATTTAGAGAAGAAAAAAAGAGTGATGAGGGACATGTAGACTTATTTCTTGAAACTTACTTTTGTCCATTTGTGAAATGCTTTGGATATTTAGTTCAATAATTCTATAATTACACATTTCTGTAAACAGTGCATTATCAAATTTCCAAAATAGACAATTGGTATTTTTATTTTTAAAGGATTATAAGAAGAGAGAGACTAAGGGCTATCTTTATATTTCTCCGGATCCTTCCCCAAGACATCCAATCATTTTTGTGACTGAGCTATTTGAACAGTCTACAGTTTGCTGAACTTTGACCCCACATTAACTGAAGCAGCCTCAAATCCACTAGAGGGAAGGTAAGTCACCTTTTTAAGTCAAATAGTCTCATAAATTATTTTCATTATAAAGTAAAGGTCTGTGAAGATTTAAATCTTTCCAAGTGTTGAATGTTCTACTTTCTGTATACTTTTCCGTGCAGTACGGAAATTACAGATTATTTTAAAACTTCAGCCATTTAGAGAAAATCAGTTCAGATTCCATCAAAGCATCATTTAAGTCTTTTTCTGCCCAGATAGATATTTTGTGGGCATTTATGTAGAGCAGTAATATTTCTTTTATAATTATTGTGAATAATGGATATTTCATGCTCTAGTTTATTTTCAAGTTTGGGAGGGGCTCAAATGAAATACTATCAATTTATAATAATTATGATAAACTACCGTGTTTTTGTTCATATCCCACTTGACATAGTCCAATCTCTCTGCTGAACTGCCTTATACACTTTAGAGTAGCACTCTTCAAAACCCTTCTAGGAAAATGAGAAAACAAAGAGAAAGAAAGCTCAATAACTTACCCAAAGTAACACAACTGGTAAGTGAAGAAATCAGAATTGAAACTCAGACCTGCATTATTAATCCTTTCTCCAATGAATGGTTGCAATTTTTTTCCTCTAGTCACGTGTTGGTGTGTTAGCCAATATGGTTTATTACAAGTAAGAGAACCCAGCTTTAAAAAGTTCATGAAAAGAAAAGAAGAAAGTAAGTTGGGAAATTATAGGGATGATCAGCAGAATTTCTAAAAGTTCTGAAGAAATCATAATTGTTTCAGAAGTCAGGGATTGGAATAAAATCAGATCCAGTTCTCTTTTAATTTTCTATTTATGGTAGACTTAGAAAACTTACATATACTGTTATCTTTGCAAGTATTCTCTGAATAAGCTGCCATTATTACTTTTGACATCTGTGATAACTAAGACATAATAAAAGAAGTGAATTGATTTGTCCAAGGTGGGTGGCTGATTAGTCTCAAAGGTGGTGCCCAGCCCTTCAGAAACTTGTACTGTGCTCTGCTAATCTATTTCTCTTTTATAAACCCCAATCGTATCACTATTCTTACAAGTATTAAAGACTCTTTGAATTTACAGAGGCCAATAGAAATATTAATACATTTTAAAGAGGAAACCAATTTGTTATTTCAGATTCTCATATATCTCATATATTCTTATCAATATTAAGCACATGAAACCCAAGAACAGTACACGAGAAATTAATCTACAACTTACATAAAGTGTTTGACACTAAATTATAGCATTAAATGGAAAGTTACCTTTACTAATATGGATTTCATTAATTTTCTAAAAAAATTTTTTTATTAAAATGCTTTTCTAACAGTAGCTATTTCGGTAGCTGATGCACAGCTGGGGGAAAAAGCTCTTTTATAAAAGTATTTTATTTAAGTATTCTTTTCTTAACCTTTACCTTATATAGACATGGTAATAAAACAAAGGTGAAGCTATGGATTAGTTTCTGTGATACTTAGAATGTATTTTACCTTTTGCTATGTAAATGATGTCAAATAGACAGGGTTCCAAATTAGGCCTTATCCACAAGATGGTGTCCTAACATTAGCAACCAATAGGTTTAGCTTACAAAGAATATTGACTTTACTTGACAAAACTGTTTTTCAATTTGAAAATGCCAAGTGCCCATGCATAAAAATAATTACTCCTTGGCCTGTGGTTTTGTGCAAAATGTATTTGGGAAAATGTATTCTTCAACTCAATTTGATTAACTCTCATTGTAGATTTGTATTTATTTATGTTAATGCTGTACTGGAATACTCATACAGTAGAATACAGTTCATTAAGTTCTAATTTAGCTAAGACAAAGAGGAAAACTCTTTTCCTTGCAAATCACAACAAATTTTCGAATGGCACAATAGTTGAGATTTGTGCAATGTAAATTTTATTTTATGTCATAAGAAATACTCTTAGAACTTAAGTTTATTATCATGATTTTTAAATTTCCATAATGATTTGCTTTTAAAATCATGGATGATAACTTTGGTTAATCTTGCACCTGAGTGTTTAAAATTTGAATATGGTTTAAGTTGTACATTATTTTCTGCTTTTAAAAACCAAAATTTATTTCCAGGTTTCTGAGAAATCTTGGTTATAATTATTGTTACTGGTTAACACATATAGACACTTTCTAATACCAGTTTTTGAGGGGAAGGAGATTGGATGCATTCTATTTCTTTTAAGAGAGTTTGAATAAAAATGAAATTGTTTCATATAAAATTAAGTCGACTGATGACCTCTAACTCTGTTTTAAAACCGATTTAAATTAAAAGAAATCTAGACTTGCCGTACTTTGAAAACAGAATTTTTGCATTTCAAAAGATGTTTTCCACATTTTGTTAGTTGTTAAAAAGAGCATTGGGGGGATCTTTCTGTATTTTCATCCTGAAAAATAAAGTTCATATAAATTTACTTGGCTACATTAGCAGGCAAGAAAGAAGTATATCAAAGTGAGATCTGTAGAATCACTTCATAAGTTATCCTCTGCGTTAATGTGAATTTTATAGCATTTTGAAAATAAATCTGGCAATATATAATAGGAAAAAGTATACACATACTCCTAAACCTAGTGCCACCTTTGGAAATCTATTCTACAGAAATAGAAGTACCAGCCTGTTATGAATACGTCCAATAATATTTACTCCAGCATTGTTCATGGAGGCCAAAATAAACAGCACTATAACAAGATGAATGCCCATAAAATGATGAATTATTGAGCATATAATGATATATCTATACCATGGAATATTACTTAGCCGCTAATGGATGAACTAAAGCTATGAAGCTATACAAATTGCCTGGAAAAAATTATATACATGTTGTTGAATGGGAATTTTTTTTTAATTTGCAGTAAGAGCCTCCTTAAAAATCAAACAGAACAATCTTACGTATTTATGATAATACATACATGTATATGTGCATATATGTTTGTACATAATAGTCATGGAAGGAAGCATGGGCAAATTCATGTTAGCTTATTTACATGAGACCTTTGAGGACTCTCATAGTTTCCCCTGAAAAAAAACAGACAGAGATTGGCATGCAGGAAGTTTATGATGGAGTGCTCCTAGGGGTCAACCACTAGAGAGAAATGAAGGAAAACAGATTAAGCTGAGAGAGGGACAGGACTGTGATGCATTCGCAGTGGCAGCTCACCTGATCCGTGGAGATCTCTAAAGCTGGGATATTCCTGTATAGTCATTGCAAACCGGAGCAAGGGTGTTTTTTTTGGACTACATTCTCTGTTTGCCTTTGCCCTTCTAACCCTCTACACTGACCAGTCATTGGACATGCACTGCCAGGAAGGAAGGTGAACAGCTCTGTTCAGCTGAGGATAATCCTTAGAAGAGAAGATTCTACTGTTAGCTGTCAAGTGTCACCATTCCCAGCAGCTAAAGCAGGACTTTAGTCCTGAAAGAGGCAAGAGGCAAGGCAATCTAGTTGGCACACCATAACATGCTCGAAAGAACGGGGAGAAGAATAATGTGATTGAATGCGGGTGAGGGTGGGAGAGGAAGACGTAGCCATACAAGGAAAGAGAAAAATAATTTTAATAAAAGCATCTGAACAAGTGGTAAATCTGCATCAATACTGCAAGAGGTGTGGGAGTAGCAATGCTATGAAAAATTCATAATGTTTTACCTGGAAAAACCTTCCAAAACCTTTCTTGATCCCATTTTCTGGGTCATCCTTGCTTTTCAATGTACCATATTTTCTTTGACAACACTGAAGACATAAAAGGCTCAGTAGAGAAGGATTAAGAAGTAAGCTTAAAGATTTTATTTTCAGAAGGAATACATGTCTGGTGAAGGAAATTACATCATTCTGTACACTTATTGCAGTATTTTGGCTATAAGTAAACTGTATTCTTACTAAGATACTATATTTGGAGTAAAAATTTGTCTTGGGTAAAAAGATAAGCATGTTATAATTTACTATGCCCTAATATTTACTTTACCTAGACTGTATATACTGCTTTGCAGTCTTCATTATTAAATAGCTATCGTATACCAGGCAGTTTATAGGGCCCTGGTGGACTAGAAACCACAGACATAGTGATTCAGAGCCCAGGAAAGACAGAAGAATAAACAGTCAACCACAGGGTGATAAAGGCTGTGATATAGACAGTGCCATAGGAGCTGAACCGGAAGGTTGCAAGCTGAGGATGTCAAAGCTTTCAAGAAGAGAATACTTCTGAATTGTGGGGTAGCTATTGTGGCAGATGAATAATTAGGAAAAAGATCTAAGTGTGAAAAGCACACCCTCAGGCAGCTGTAAATGGTCTGATATATTGCAGTTGAGACTGTAAATTCTCTAGACTAGGATGAGGCCGCGAGTCTCAGGAGACAGTGCTGGAGAAAGAACCAGGAATGAGATGATAGTTAGGATCCTGACAGGAAACAGAGGGCATAGTCAGATAGAACAATTTGAAGAGAATATAATAAAGCAGCTATTTATAATGGAGTTGTAGGCGGGTGAGGATAGTAGGGAAAAGATTAGACATTTCTACCTGAAGTCTAATACAGCAAGAGGCAGAGCGGCTTATTAGAACCCAGAGACAGAGGATCTAAGGTAGAGGGAGCTGCCTTCCTCACAGGATGTATTGCTTCTGTGGACTGATACTGCAAAGCTGCAGTGACATTGAAAGGAGGGAGCTGGGAGAACAAATACCTTGATAGGACCGCAGGGGAAGTGAACACATTGATGTGTCATTTCAGGTTAGAATGGAAAAAAAGGTGGAGAAGAACTGGGAGTGGTTTTGGAGAGGCAAACAGAAGATCTCTTTTTTGCATAAGTGACACTAGCAGAATTTGAGATTAAGTAGGAGGTAAGTAGATAAAGAAGGAAAGAAACAAGTGGAGCAACTTGGAAAGATTCTGTAGCAGGAGTGTACATGAATCTAGAGACTAAAACAGTGCCAGTGCTAGGGTAGAGAGAGCATAGAGGTGGAGCATGAAGTTATAGAGGCAGACCATACAGGGCCAGTCATGCTAAGTTAAATACTTTTGTCTCTATCCCAAAGTAGTGCAACACCGCAGAAGAATATGATCATGGGTAGCAGACATTGATCTGGGAGAAGGATCATGGTGACTTGAATTAAGGTGTTAGCGGTGGAGATGCAGAAGATGGGCACAATCAAAAAATACTTAGGAGGCAAAAATTAACAGACCTTATTAACATTTTGGATATGGAAGTTTAGGGTAAGGGAATTTTTAAGCATGATTATTAGGTTTCTGACTAAATTAGAAACACTTTGTGAAAAGATCCCTCTTCCTTCCCTTCCCTTCCCTTCCCTTCCCTTCCCTTCCCTTCCCTTTCCTTTCCTTTCCTTTCTCTCTAGTCCCACAAACTTTCCTCTCAAGTCTTCATTTACTGAGGTGATCATTGCTTCACGTATGCTTGACCAGTTTCCATCTGTGACGTATTGAACTCAGCTCCTTTTCTTACTTACTAACTCAGTATATTTCACAGATTTCTACCCCGAGTTTTTCCCTCTAGTTTCATTCGCACAGCCACTTACTTCTTCTAACTACCTACTCCTTAGGATGCATGAGATTAGCGATGGATGAAAGTAGCATGTTACCACCTAGAAGTTTGGTGTCATTAAAATTCCTTGGGGTTTTTGACCTTGAAATTACCCACCTAAGGTGTCCATTTATTTCTGTCTTGCTGTTGCAGTTTTCTTCATAAATACCCCTCTGGTTATCAAAGAAACAGATCTTTTTTTAAAAAAAAATTGTTGGAGTATGGTTAACTTACAATGTTGTGTTAGTTTCAGGTATACAGCAAAGTAAATTGGTTATACATGTACATATATCATTTTTTTCAGATTCTTTGTCACATATAGGTGGTAACACAGTATTGAGTAGATTTTTCTGTGCTATGCAGTAGATCCTTGTTACTTATCTATTTTATATATAGCAGTGTGTATATGTTAATCTCAAACACCTAATTTATCCTTCCCCCCAGTGTTTCCCCTTTGGTAAGCATAAGTTTGGTTTTGAAATTTTTGAATCTGTTTCTGTTTTGTGAATAAGTACTTTTGTATCATTTTTTATTAGACTCCACATATTAGTGATCTCATATGATATTCATCTTTCTCTGTTTGACTTGATTCATTTAGTATGATAATTTCTAGGCCTACCCATGTTGCTACAAATGGCATTCTTTCATTCCTTTTTATGGCTGAGTAGTTTTCCATTGTGCATGTGTAGTTTTCCACATCTTCTTTATCCATTCCTCAGTTGCTTCCTAAATAGTGCTACAGTGAACACTGGGGTGCATGTATCTTTTGAAATTATCATTTTCTCCAGATAACTGCCCAGGAGTGGGATTGCTGGATAATGTAATAATTCTATATTTAGTTTTCTGAGGAACCTCCATACTCTTCTCCATAGTGGTTGCACCAGTTTATATTACCACCAACAGTGTAGGAAGGTTGCCTTTTCTCCACACCCTCTCCAACGTTTATTGTTTATAAACTTTTTGGTGATGACCATTCTGACCAGTGTAAGGTGATACTAGTTTTGATTTGCATTTCTCTAATAATTAGCAAGGCTGAGTAGCTTTTCATGTGCTTTTTGGCCATCTGCCTATCTCAAAGAAACAGATATTTTGCCCTTCAAGACTACTAACGCATAGCATCTAGGTAACCAGATGTAACCAGAAATAACATGGTTATTCTAAACACAGAGTAACCAGAAATAGCATGGTTTATTCTAAAATTGTTACCGTATACCTCAAACATATTTTGTATTAATCTGTAAAGAAAACATTTGAAACAAAACTATTAAAAGTTTTCCTGTTTCAACGATGGATAGGATCTCCTAAACACATGTCAGTAAAGGAGAGAACAAATATATATATATGTGTATATGTCTCACAAATGACAAAGAAGGATTAACATCCAAGAAATTGAACTCAGGTACTGCTGACATTTGTGACATTTTCAGTGCCAATTCACATGATTGAAAATGCATCTAATTGTTAAGAATATAACATCATTTCATTCCATTCATGACTATAATTGGCTTAATAAAATATTTAATCTTTAAAATTAAGCATGCAGGTAGAAAAGAAGCACCTTGTGTTTAATGCCTCAGATGAGGAACTCTGCATAGATTTGATTTTGATGCCTTTTCTAGGAAGGCAAAATGATATAGTGAATACTCCTAGAACCTGAAATTGAAACCTCACATTCTCGGTCTGGCTTAACCATTAGCTGATAAAGTGACTTATGAGTTTTAGTTTCTTCATCAATGAAATGGAAATAACACCTAAATTATAGGGTTGTTGGAATTAAAGTCAAAGTATGTAAAAGTAGTTTATAAATTGTACATACAGTACAATGCTAATATTACTTACCATTATTAAGAACTTTTAAATAAGAGTACTAGCTCTAGTTCTAGTTTCCTTGAATTCACAAGGAAATAAAATCCTATTTTATTATCTATGCTAATTCAAAGATGCTTATTTAAATAGATGAAATGCCTGGCAAAGATCAGAAAAAAATCTTTAAAATGACATTCTTAACAGAGAAATCAGTTTTCTGCTTTGGTGAATATACAGATAATTCTTATTTTACAAGATAGTGCAGAGCAATAAAAATGATCTTGAAAGTTGAAAGCTTGGAAAATGATCTTAATAATCATTGGGGAAAATTACAATTGTTGTATAACCTTTAAATATTCTCTGTTGAAACATTAAGGACTGCCTGGTATATTTAATCAGTGGCTAAGGAGAAAGCAAAAGAAACAAACAATTTTGGGAAATGCCTTAGGCTAGATAAAAAAGAAAGAAATATGAGTCTTCTTACAACTTTGTATTTGGATTACTTCTTAATTTAATGTGCGGGCACTTATAGAGATGTGCAGCATGTACTGCTTAGAAGTGAGCAAAATTAATAGCAGCTCCCGTTTATTTGCTATCTTTAAATGCTACGATTATTTTTAAAAGATGATAATTTCAAGTGGTTAAAATTTCAAGAGACACAAAATGTTAAACAATGAAAAATATCTTACTAGCACCCCTTTCCCAGATATCAGGTTCTCTTCATTGAGAGCAACTAGCACTATCCTTCCAGAGACAGTCTTTGCATATGCAAGCAAACATATTTACAAACACACTCACAAAATTTTCTCCCTTTTCAAGACACTCATTTTAATCAGCTGATACATATTGAACACTTTCTATGTACCAAATGATGTGCTGAAATTAATATGCTTTATTTCATTTATTCTCCCAGTAAACTTTGAAGTAGGCTGCTATTATGGCAGAGGGAAATCTGTCACTGAAAGTTCAAATTCTTTTCACAAAATCAGGCATTTGTTATGTGATGGAGCAATTATTGTCACGTAGGTATTCTGAATTCTCAAGTGCAGTCTCTTAATGACCAGTCTATACTATCTAGGATCTGTATATAGGTTATGCAATAGCATTTTATTAGTCCTTTTATGGTACTGAAAATTCTTTTTGCTAATTCAGTCTTTGAAAATATGGTGCTCAGGAGGTTTGAAAGAGACTAAGGTTTGTCCAAAAGTATCAGCTATCTCTCTCAGGAGATTATTTGGCCACTATCTGTACTGGGAAATTGGCCAGACTGCTTGGAAGGAACCCAACCCTGAGTGCATGTCAATGGTCTGTTCTCCAAGACTATCAAGCAGTCACTTCCTTTCCTTGTTGGGCATTGGAATTTAATCTGACACTTGGCAAGCACAGGCCATGTGTGCATTTGCACACACACACACGTCATGTTTATTCATTTATTCATTCCAAAGCAAATATACTTAGTAAGTGTCTTAAACTTGAGCAATAGAAATATGAAGCTCAAGAAAGCTAATGACACACACCAAAGCCTATGTACTTCCTGATTTCATAAACCGAGTGCTGCTTGGCAATGTGTGTTTAACAGCCTGTTGAAAGCAGAGGTGCTACCCTGTTAGGTCTAGTTATCAAGTGTGCGTATTTCCTACTTGTCTGCTTCCTGAATACTTCTTTTGGAACACTCTTGTAGTGATTCATGCTCCCTTTTTTCCACTATGCACACCTCTCACCTTTCTTTGTTAGGGTAGTGGTGCTGAATATTTTCTCTGATGCCTTTTATTTAAGAGTGGAAAACTTGAAGGTAAGGTTCAAATTTGAAAAAGTCTGGTGAATTTTATTGGCTTCAGGAGCTCTGGGTCAGAGTTTCAGTAAGAAATTTACATGAAGACATACATGTGTGCATGTGCATGAATACACACACACACACACACACACACACACACACACACACACACACACACACCATCCTGGGATATCTTGGCATGCAGACTAAGTGCTTCTTTATAGAAGCTTTTAAATAGACTGCAGAAAATATGATTAACAGCTGAATGTGAAGGATGATGATTTTCAAGAGCAGCTAGAGTTAAGTGGAACATAGTATATTTTCCTGCAAGTTTGAAGGTCTTGGATCTTGGCATCACTGGGTGTTTGTGTTCAAGAGTAAATCAATCTGTTGTATTTAAGGTTTCTGTAGACCAGGTTTTTGTTTAGAAATCTAGCTTCCACTTGGCTCAACTCCAAGTGCATGCTTTTTGTGAAAGCTCAGTCATAGTTTTATAAGTATTTGACAAAGAGTAAAGATTATATTCCATCTGTAAAATGACTTATACTTATTATTTTGTAATAATATCTGATAGATGAAGTTAATTAAAATATTTCTAGCAGAAATATATTTCTAGATAGAGGTAGCTATATCTCAGTAGATGATCTCATTTGCTACTTGATGTGGAAATTTGAACTTAGCCAGTGTAAGCACCCTCAATTTGCCCTCTTCTTACCTAGTTGTTTATGTCACTTCCTCCCACTTTTATGCTATCTGTCTTTGGAGAACATGCCCTTCCAGGTCATACCTGGGTTCTTATCTTGTGTTCCATTCTCCCCTGGAACCTATCTCTACCACTTGCTTCTCAAGTCTTTCCTTCAAGCTTCTTTCCTCATCTTGACAGCACTCACAGCCATCCTATACCCTCTTGTACCTTTAATTACTAAAAAAAGAAACACTTTTAAAATGAGAATTCTATATTCTCTACCTCCTTTACCTTATCATGAATATGGGCTTCTATCTCCACCACTCCAAAAGCAACTATTCTGAAATAACCAGTGATTTACAGATTGCCAACGCTGATGGCCTTATAAAAACTGAGAATTGTTGATTTACAATGAAAACAAATTAGTGCTAACCAGTGGGGAGAGGGGACGGGGCAAGACAGGGGTATGGGATTAAGAGATACAAACTGCTATGTATAAAATAGATAAGCCACAGGGATGTATTTTGCAGCACTGGGAAATATAGCCTCTGTTTTGTAATACCTATAAATAGAGTATAATTTGATGGCCTTTCTCAATCCTTATTAAGCTCTGCATCATTTGATGGAAACTCTTCACATGGATTCTAAAGACAAGTGTTGTTTTTTTTTTTTCGGTCTTGATATTTTTATGTTCTTTTGTATACTGTCGAGGCTCCATTGTCATATCTCCTTAAATATAGAAGTCCTCTGATTTTCCAAATGTTTGGACCTTTCTCTACTATCTCTCTTATCTCCTCTCTTCTTCATCTGTTCAGTTTCAGTTTTATTTATGATCTCTTTTGTGTGTGTGTGTGTGTGTGTGTGTGTGTGTGTGCGCGCGTGTATGTTTAGGGCTGCACCCATGACCTATGGAAGTTCCCAGGCTAGGGGTCGAATCCAAGCTGCAGCTGCCAGCCTATGTCGTAGCCACAGCAACGCCAGATCCGAGCCACGTCTGTGACCTACACCAGAGCTCATGGCAACACTGGATCCTTAACCCACTGAGAAAGGCCAGGGATTGGACGCACATCTTCATAGATAGTAGTTCGGCTTGTTACTGCTGAGCCACAGCAGGAACTCCCTTCCTTATGATCTCTGTGTGGTTTCACTGCTCTGGTACTAACTTTCAGAAAGATGCAGAACAGGGCTTCCAACTGGCTTCTGGATATCTTCATTTATTCATTTACTCATTCATTCCCTTATATTCATTGAGAACCTCTAAAGAACCTCTAAAGATAAGTACTGCTGTAGAGCTGTGGAGTTGGTAGTGAACAAAACAAGTCACTGCCCAACTGAGTTTACATTCTAATGAGAAAAGAAAGTATAAGCAAGCCGAAAAATATGTCAGGTGGTGGTAAGTATTGTAGAGAAAAATGGAGTAAGAGGATGCAGACTGATGGAAAATGTAGAGATTAATTGGATAATCAGTAGTCTCTCTTGCGCGCTCCCTCCCCCTCTCCCCCCCCTCCCTCCCCCCCTCCCTCCCTCCCTCCCTCCCTCCCTCTCGGCTGCACTCATGGTATGTAGAAGTTCCTGGGCCAAGGATTGAACCCATGCCACAGCAGTAACCCAAGCCATTGCAGTGACAATACCGGATACTTAACCTGCTGCACCACAAGGGAACTCCCTTATAAAGTCTCTCTTTAAAATACCAGTTGTGCAGAAACCTGAAGGAAGTGGGAGTGCAAAGCATCTGGGGGAAAAGTGTTCCTTCCCAACACCGGGAACAGGTCTTAGGGGAAGAGAGAGAGAGAGAAAAAAAAGGGAGAGATACCCCTTTGACCTTATTTTAAATATGTATTTTATAATCATACCGGTTCTTAACACACCTATCTACAGGACACATAGAGATATCAGGGGCTCAAATCACACAGGGCCTTGTGGGGCATAAGGACTTTAACTTTTGCTCCAAAGGAGAGGAGAAGTCATTGAAGTGTTTTGAGCCAAGAAGAAACAAGGAGTTACTGCTGTGAGTCAAGAGGTTAAGAATCCAACAGCAGCAGTTAGGGTCACTGCAGAGGCACGGGTTTGATCCCCAGCCCTGCACAGTGGGTTAAAGGATCTGGCGTTGCCACAGCTGTGGAAGAGCTTGCAGCTGTGGCTTGGATTTAATCCCTGGAACTTCCATGTGCCATGGCTATGGCTGTTTAAAAAAGAAAGGAAAAAAGAGAGAGAGAGAAAGAGGGAGAGGGAGAGAGAGGGAGAAAGAAAGGAAGGAAAGAGGAAAGAAAGAAATGAGGAAAGAGGAGGAAGGAAAGGAAGGAGGAAAGAAAGGAAGGGAGGAAGGGAGAAAAGTGACAAGATCTACCTTATACTTAAAAAAAAACACTGACGAGTTTGTGAAATAATGATTGTATATGCTGAAGTGTGGAAGCAGTTAGACCAGCCAAAAGTGTAACAGAAAATATAATAATGCAAGAAAAAAGAGGAAAGTTTTTACCAAAGGGGCAAAGATGAAAATTGTTAGCACTGGTGAGATTCAGGATTTTACTGAATGTCTGGTGTAAGATATGAAAGAATGAGAGTAGTCAGGAATAGCTGGGCCTTAGAATGGGTAGAATGGAATTTCTGTTTGTTATAGTGAAAAAGACTGAATAGATTATGTAAAGTGGTGAAATCAAGTGTATGACTTTGAGCATGTTAAATATGAGAGGTCTGTTTAACATATGAGGGGAATAGCAATTAAATATTTAGATATATGAGTCTGGAGGCAAAATCAAGCAAATTATATAAGGATGTTATTTGTCAACAGATATATATTTAAATAAAAGCATGTTATTTGTCAACATATATATATATATAAATAAAAGTCGTAGGACTGGATGAGATCTTTAGAGAACAGGTATAGATAAGGAAGAGAAGAGATCCAGATGTGAAGACTGAGTTCTGAAACACTGTAATATTTATTTACTTTATTTTATTTTATTTTTTATTTTTGATATAATGATTTTTTATTTTTCCATTATAGCTGGTTTACAGTTTTCTGTCGATTTTTCAACTGTACAGCATGGTGACCTGATTAAGCATGCATATATAGATTTATCACAAGTGATTAGACATAGTTCCTGGTGCTATACAGCAGGATGTCCTTGCTTTTCCATCCCAAAGGCAATAGTGCACATCTATTAACCCCAGACTCCTAGACTGTCCCATTCCCTCCCTCTCACCCTTGGCAACCACAAGTCTTTTCTCCAAGTCTGTGATTTTCTTTTCTGTGGAAAGGTTCATTTGTGCAGTATATTAGATTCCAGATATAGGTGATATCATATGGTATTTGTCTTTATCTTTCTGACTTACTTCACTCAGTATGAGAGTCTCTAATTCCATCCAAGTTGCTGCAAATGGCATTATTTTATTCTTTTTTATGGCTGAATAGTATTCCATTATGTATATATACCACATCTTCCTAATCTAGTCATTTGTCAATGGACATTTGGGTTGTTTCCATGTCTTGACTATTGGAAACAATGTAATATTGAAACTGCAGGGAGATGGAGGGAGATTAGAAAGGGTGATGGAGATAAAGAATAGTGAGCAAGGGCTTTAAGAAATGACAAGTGCTGCTGGCTGGTTGAAAAAGAGGAACGCTGAGAAATGACTACTGGATTTATTATTATAAAAGTCACTGATGGGAGTTCCCATTGTGGTGCAGTGGAAACGAATCCGACTAGGAACCATGAGGATATGGGTTCAATCCCTGGCCTCGCTCTGTGGGTTAAGGATCAGAATCAAGCCATGTCTGCGACCTACACCACAGCTCATGGCATGAGCTGTGGTGTAGGTCGCAGACATGGCTTGATTCTGACGTTGCTGTGGCTGTGTTGTAGGCTGGCAGCTCCAGCTCCAATTCGACCCCTAGTCTAGGAACCTCCACGTGCAGCCCTAAAAAGCAAAAATAAAATAAAATAAAAATAAAATAAAGTAAAATAAAATAAAAGTCACTGATGATTTTGACAGAAAAATAAAAAAGGTTGATGTAAACAGTGAATATAGCCTCACTTGGGAGAAAAATTGGAGACAGGAAGCAGAAATAACTTTTTCAAGAATTTTTGTTGTAAAAGACTAAGTGGTAGCCTAGTGTTTGTAGAGTGGGTATGAGTCCAATAGTGAAATTTTTTTTTTTAAAAAGTTAGGAGAAATAACACTATTTTTGTTTCTCATGGGAACCAACCAATAGAAAGGGCAAAATTGATGATGCAAGTGAGAAGATAATTGTAGGTGTGTTGTCCTTGTGTCCTTGAGTATATGGGAAGAGGGTTGGGAGTGGAAGATTGTTTTATTTCTCACAAAATAGATGCTTCAACCATTGTTAGTAGAACAAAGTGCTTTGTATATGAATACAGATGCAAACATGCGATTAATTCAATGAGGAAAAAGTGTGAAGTTCTCCTGTGATTACTTTTAAATTTTCAGTGAAATAAAAGGATTATCAGTTGATAGTGGGGTGAGGGAGGAGATTGGGAGATTTGAGATGAATGTAAAATAATTATTTAGAATAATGGCTATTGAATGCTGTTGACAGCAACATAGAATAAGAAATATCACTATATCAGTGTCCAGGATGTAAATACATGAATGCACACACACACACACGCACACACACGCGCGCGTGCGCGCGCACACACACATTTTCTGAAGAAATGTAATAGCATTCCTGTGCAGCAAAATAAACCAGTTTAAGTATAGAATGTGTAGTGTCGTGAGACTGATCAGCCTAATCAAAAGCAAATCATTATGCACTCCTCCACCTCATTTATTCCTCCTGTTTTGATTCCTATTTATTTTAAACTCATAATTCTCAGTAACACAGGTTTTAGCTCTATTAATTTTCTTTCTATACCTCATTACTGAACTCTCTTCATTGAATCATTTGCAAAATAAAAAAACTCTACCTCTAAATTCTCACCAACATTTTTTGTTTCTATATCCATGAATTTAACCACGGTTGAGACCCTTTTGCTTTCTTTTTATTTCTTTTTATTTTTACTTCTCTTATTATGATAATAGTGGACATCCAAGATAAAACATTTACCGTAAAAAGATAAGTAACCAAAGAAAATAAATGTCAAACACAATATCACTTAGAGATTATCTAGCTGCATGTGTTGGTATATATACTTGCATTTTATATGCATATATTTTATACAATTTTCCCTGAAATTGTATACATATTTATGCAATTATATAGTGTAACCGTGTCTTGTAATATGCTTATTTTTATAGTTATGTTGTGAGTTTCATTTCTGTCCACATCATTATGTCTTTGACAAAATCATATTTAATAGCTTCAGAGCATTCCCATATATAGCATTGTAATCTACATTGTTGAGTTTGTGCAGTCATGTGTGTGTGCCTCTCAGATCTGGGACTGTAGGGAGCACAGTTTGTCAAGGACCTCAGCTGCTGTGCTCTGAAATCAGTTCATCTCTTTGATGCAAGGCTGCACTGTCAATAACTGAATGCCAGAAATATACTTAGGCAGGCCCATTTCTTGTAGACAGGATTCCTTGGATGAGTGACTTTGGCTGGAGATGTCCCAGACAGCCTTGCGTTACTTTCTTCAGAACTGTGTACAACTTTCCTTTCTTCCTTGCCTCAGGATCAGACTCATAGGAAGTCTGAAGGCTCTACCTGTTTCTCCCAGCTTCTTTCCCATTTTCTCTCAAGGTCCTTCTTTCCCCTTATAAATTTCTTGTGCACTTAATACCATCCTGGTATCTGTTTCTCAAGAGGACCCAAACTAACGCCAAGACTGAGGTTGTTTTTGGATTTTAATTCTATACATCTAAACATCTGGCTGCTCAGTTCTTAGCATGACATTCTTCTGTTGGGAGTCCTTTGAAGCATTGCCACTGCTAAGTTAAACCTAACCCTTCCTTCTTACCGCCACACTTGGGCTCTAGCCCATCTTTCCAAACATCACCCCCAGTGCCTTTAGTCTAGAGGAAGGCCCATTCACCCAAATATTCTTCTACTCACTTTAGTGTACCTCCTCCCCTCTCCCCACTAAAACATCTGCCCAGCTGATGCCTCCTTCATTCTGAATCCCTTCTTGGCTCTCCCATCCAAGTGTTCTTTCTGCTCCATTTTAAAGGGCACATGATGGTGTTTTCTGCATTGTATTTCCTCTTTTGTATGTTAAAAGAGAGGTTGAATAGTCTGTTATCAGACAGATCTGTATATTTATATTATTGTTGTTAAAATGCATGCACAAAAAACTAGTTGAGATTGGATGTCTGGCAAACACTGAGCTAAAAAAAAAATAATGAAAGATTTTTTTTGTTTGGATTTTGTTTTTAATTGTGACTTCCCAGAGCCCTTAAAATTCTGATACACACTGTGACTTTCCAGGACCAGCATTGATACTTTTCTATAGCTTTTGAGTTTATTTGATCATAAAATCCTTTAAAGACAGATCACACCTTAGGAAAGGGTAGACATTGTCACTGAATTTTTTGCATGTATGATTTTTACAGTAGTATATATTCTTCATCTTTAGTTATTTGCACATTTATGTTACTCATTTTCCCATTTTAGCCTTTAGCAAAAGGTTTTGAAAATAACAGGCACTTGTTGAGTTAAAAATCATGGAATTTTAACAAATGGTCACAGTCTGAAATAATATTTGGTAACTGGAGAAATTTAATTTGCATCTCTTTCGGTAGTTCTTTTGCAGTCCTTTTTATACCATCTCATCCTGGGCTAGGAAAATTACGTTGTTGCTGGGCAAAAGCCATTGTTAACATGAGGCTAAATACGTTTTCTCAACAAATCACTATATTGGTACATTTTAAAAGAAGAACATAAAAAGAAAGGCAAAAACAAGTGGCTCTGGTCCTGGCATGCCCTGGCTGGTGGAAAAGGCAGTCTGTGGGTTAGTGCTGATTGTTTTCATTTCCAAGGGTATGTTTGTCAAAAAGATACTCCGCCAGGCTGGAATCCGGGGCCCCCATTTTAACTAAGTTGTGCACGTGGTCACCTAGTTCTTTGATAGACTTCACCTGCTCATTCAGGTAGTAGGTTTCCAGAAAATCGCACAAATGGGGATCACCCTTGTCTGAAGCCAGTGTGTGCAATTCCAACAACGACTGGTTTACCTTCTTTTCCAGAAGTAGAGCACACTCCATGGCATTCAGCCCGCTTTCCCAGTCGTCCTGGTTTGGTTTCTCGATGTCCTGCAGGCAGATCTGCCCTCCCCGCTGGTTCTGCAGCCTCATCAGCTTCTCTGCGTGCTCGGTCTCCTCCCTGGACAGTCGACGGAAATATCTGGCGAAGTTATGCAAGGCCACGTCATTTCGAGAGAAGAAATAGGCCATGGACAAATACACATAGGAGGCATAGAGCTCCATATTGATCTGGCGGTTGATGGCGGCCTCAGAGTCCGGGTGAAAGTTCTGACGCACCCGGGAGGGGGCACAGGAGGGCCCTGTTGGACCCCGAGAATAGGTGGCTGCGGCCAGCGGGCGGCTGGGGGCGGCAGGCTGGTGGCCCCAAAGACGCCCGGTGAGCCAGCGCGGCGGGAGCGCAAAGCCGAGGCACGCACTGCTCAGGGACACCAGCGAAGTCCTGATGTGCTTGGAGTGGAACAAGAAACTGGACAGCATAGCCCCTCCCCCTTAGAAATAGGGAAACTGAGCTCTGCCCGCTCAGCGCGGGTTCGGGCGCCCAGGAGCACAAGATCTGAATCAGAACGCGGCCTTAGGCGACGGCGTCTGCGTCACACGCACCTTCCCTTCCAAAGGCACCGAACTCCAAGCAGAGCGAGGCTGGGGCGCATACCTGTAGCGGTTGGGAAAAGACAGATAAGGATTACAAACATTGCTCCCGTGGTTGATGCAAGATTTCTGCCCTTGGGTGTTTGTAATTTATAATTTTACCTAAGTCAAAAATGCTCTCATATCTGAAGTGCTGTGACTTGAAAAAGAAAGGACTGAGCCAGGCTGTACTCGCCCTCTCTCTCTGACCTTTTTCTGTTGTAGGACCAAGGAAGGGATGGGGAAGGCAAGGCAGTGAAATAGGGTGAAACAGAAGTCACCACCGATTCATTTGAGAGTCAGTAAGGGTCCACACTCAAAGGAGATGTATTCTTCGGTTAAAATGTCTCAATAAAGCGTTTTCCGTTTTATATGTTGAGTCATTTCTTAATATTTAATTTCTTATGGTTAATTTCTGGGTCTTGGATATTAGTACTACTTCTACTCAGGTCTTCTTTACATTATTTTATGTTACTTTCTCTGTATTAGTTTCCTGTGTTTCTTCCAGTAAGTCAGATTACCTCTCTAGGTCAGTTTCCTCAGTTGTAAATTTAGGATCCTACTTACCATCATTAAGTGGTTAAAAAGATTAAGTAAGAGAATGTATGCAGAGGACTTATCACAGTGCTTCATACAGAATAAGCACTCAAAATATTCTGTCATAATTTTTGTTGGATAACTTTTTTTTCTTTTTCTTTCTAGGGCCACACTTGCAACATATGGAAGTTCTCGGGCGAGGGGTCAAATCAGAGCTGCAGCTGCTGGCCTATACCACAGCCACAACAACACATGTTCCAAGCGGTGTTTGTGACCTATATTGCAGCTCACAGCAACATGGGACCCTTAACCCACTGATTGAGGCCACGGATCGAACCCGTATCCTCATGGATACCAGTCATGTCAAAGCACTGAGCCACAATGGAAACTTACATATTGGATGATTTATATTTAATTATTAAAAATCAATATTGTATATATTGAGCAAGCAATGATTGTTATTATTGCATTTTGCAAACCTTACACATCTTATAAAGAAAAACGATGTGTGTTATATTGCTATCATGTATGGGCAGTGAGGTAGAATTATTTTTTATTTTTTGGCCCCACCCTTGGCATATGGAAGTTCCTGGGTCAGGGATAGATTCTGAGCCACAGCTGCCACCTACACCACAGCTGCAGCTACCATGGATCCTTAACCCACTGTGCTGGGCCAGGAATCAAACCTGCACTGCAGTAGCAACCAGAGCCACTGTAGAGACAATGCTGGATCCTTAACCTACTGCACCACAGCAAGAACACCTAGAAATTCTTTTGTTATATGGACATACCAAACTTGTAGCTTTGGAGTAAAGTTCTCTGGTCTCAAATGAGCCTCTTAAAGTGTACCATATATAAAAATGGATGTCTGAGATCTAGTTGCACTTAAACTCTGCTAGTAGAATGTGATTGATATTCACTAAGCAATTTCTCACTAATTTTTATTTCTCTAAACCCATTTCTGCTTTTATTTTTCTCACACTTTTTCTACTCCTAAAATGTAGTTCCCTAAAGAGAGGTTAAGAAAATGATTCTTAAGAGTGGTATTAAATGCCAGCAGCTGTTACTAGCATTTTAGGAGAAATGGTGCTCTTCATATAAATGCTTATCTCCAAGATAATAAAAAACATAGATATAAAACAAGTGCGGTACATGAGGTTCAATGCAAAACAATGCCATAAAGTACAATGCACAATTAAATATCCCATGTTAACTTTCAAAAATGTTTCTTTTCCTCATTACAAACTTGATCATATATTTTGCTAGACGTTGACAATGCAAGGATCTCGTAGGTGTTATTTTTACCTTACAGGCATTGTGATTTCTAGTATTCACAGTAAAATTAATGTTGATTTACGAAAATATGAACCTATACCATTGCTTACTGCTCTTCATAGATCATTTCTTCCTCAGTTTTAATGGCTTCTCTCTTCCTTGAACACCTCCTTAAGCTTTCGTGCTTCTCTAGGGTTCCCTCTGTTTCCTCACCTTTCTCTCCTCCCTTCTTTTACTCCCTCATGAAATTCTTCTCACCTTTTAAGGGCTCATCAATATATTACCAGCTCTGTAAGGCCTTATATAACCTCATTCAGAATTAACCACTACTTTTTGTCATTGTAATCAAAGACTTTGTATTTAAATGATATCATATCATAATTATAACCCATTGTAATAGTTGTACTTCCATGTATATGAGGGTGTGTATGTGTCCTTAAGGGCAGAGCCTATCATTTTATTCATTTTAGAATGCCCAGGCCTACCATAATGCTTGACTATTTTTTTAGAGAGCACAAATAAATACTTTCAAGTGCCAAAATAAATAGGGATAAAAGTTCTTATTTGATATAACATACCATCTTGGCCTAATGCACTTTTACAGGGTTATCAGTAGATGGCTTCACTTTAAATTATTTGAAATTGTTCAGAAGAACCTCTGTACTTTGATTTCAGTCTCTGAATGAGTAACAATATCCACTCTCTTTTCTTTATAGATATATTGGTTAAATTATGTATTTTATGATAAAATGCT
This sequence comes from Catagonus wagneri, assembly GCA_004024745.2. Taxonomy (NCBI): domain Eukaryota; kingdom Metazoa; phylum Chordata; class Mammalia; order Artiodactyla; family Tayassuidae; genus Catagonus; species Catagonus wagneri. The sequence goes on along the minus strand of PVHT020004020.1, from coordinate 39,714,604 downwards.
TTGCCAATTAGAAATTAAATAACTATGAATTATATTGTTATTCACCAAGTCAAGTTTTGGTTTATGTCATATATAGATCACATTTTATATTACTTTCTTTAAAAAATTTGATTTGAAATGTTAAACATTTGAAATAGTTGACCAACCTTGGGAAATATTTAAGCAACACTCTACACTTTTGCATAAAACAGATTGGAACAAAGTCATAAGTAATAATGAAAAGATGAAAAGTAACTTCATCTCTTCATATCTGCATTTGTAATGATTTTTTTCTCTTTTCTCATTTTTTTTTATTCTCACTTTTACATTCAAACAAGGTTGATGACATAAGCAACTCTTCATTTTCCCTACTGCCCTTGGCCCTTTCTAAAATTGTTTTGTTGAGAGGAGCCTGTAACATGATGAAGTCAGGATGGGGAGAAGTCCACTGATCACTTAGGATTATGCACTTGGTGGTAATGGAGTATTTAAAGATTTTTTTATAGAGAACAGTAGATGAATTTGTTTGGGAAAAGAAAAAGTATACCATAGATGAATGGCTTTTCTGTGTATTATCACTAGGAAACCTCTCAAAATTCTAAAGGGAGTGGTTAGACTCAGCTGTAAAGCACTTTCTGGCCTCACGATGATATCCATTCAAATCTTGGAAACCTTCTGGGCCCCCTAATAATTGAGTCTCAAGTGTAGTACATTCTGCCTCTAAAACGGGAAGATTTCTAACAGACCGTTTTATTTATTCATTCATTTTGTTCATGTAGAGTCAGAGGTGCAAGGTGCAGTAACTCTTACTTTACCTTGAATGAGGCATCTGGCATGCCTCAAACTGTTAGACCCCTAAAACTACACCAATATTACAGCCATTGATTATCTTCCATCTTCTTACTTGAGTATCCAGAGGACTTCTTGGCTCAGCAGGTCTGATTAGCGAGGTCCATCTTTCCAACATGATGCTCTGTGGAATATTCAGATGAGTCAGCTGTCTTTGGACTTACTGTGACAAAGAGCAGGCAAGGTAACATATCACTGGAGCAACAGTGGGAATACGCACTGCTGCCTTTCTAGGTGAATGGTAGGTGTATGTCCCAGGTCCTACTTCAGATGCTCCTTCCTGATAGATGTTGAAAATAATAGATACACCCAGCTCAAAAGTCACAAACCATGAACTAGAGACTTAGTTTTCTGTTTTAGTAAAGATGCCATACCTAGAATAACAACTTCAGTTGGGGTTACTGCTTGGATAAATATAATATGCCCCATTATGATTCATTTGGTATTTGCAGGGATTAGACTGGTGAATTAAATGGTGACGTAGTAGGAACCACTACCTTTGCCTCATTTAAGTCTTTGGGAATGACCATGATCTCTGCCAGGGTGTGATACTCATTGGTTTTAAGAACTTTGATGGACACAAAATTTCAGAGACTTATTCCATGTGTCCAAGAATCAATGTGAGGATCCAGTGTCATTATAATAAGTAAGTTTACCTTGTTTCTGTTGGTTATGTGTTGTTTTCTGGGTGTGCTATTCTGGAATTCTTTTATATCCATGATTCTAGGGAACCCAGTCCTTTATAACAGCACCTTTTCTAGTCAGTCGTAGCCGATACCACTGATTATCTGGATAACATTGATGACTGCCTCACCATCACATTCTTTTCTGTCTTGTGTAAACAGTGAATACCACCAGATAGTAGATTTTTGGTTCTGATATAATAGATCCACTTAGCACATTGACTTTCTAAGCCTTTCCTCATTTAGAATTCTGCATTCTCAGTTCTCAATTTCTTCATAGGTGGTTCTACTATATCCACCTCATTTAACATGGACTGCCAGTATTTACGAACTCCAAAGAGCCATCCCAGTAGTATACTAATATTGGTTCTAAGGTCTTGTCAGGACATCAAATCCTGGGTGTACACACATCAATAAAACTCTACCTTACTCAATCTGATAGTCCAACTCCACTCTCCTGCAGTCCAGCACCATCAGTATCTACTCCTAGGCACACTTTCTCTGTTCATGCCAATATGTAATACCCACTAACCAAGCTTTGTAATTCCTTCTAAGTACAATCCCTCTATTTCTTAGCAGGGTCGGTATTTTCCTAGTTAGTCCATGCTGATATTTGATCTCAGTTGTTGATACAGGTCTATACAGGTTGAGTACTATCCCCCTAAAATACTTGTCTGCCCAGAATCTGTGAATGTGACCTCATTGGAAACGGGATTTTTGCAGAGATAATAAAGTTAAAATGAGATCATACTGCTTTATTTCAGTGACTGCTGTCCTTAAAAGAAGAGGACATTTTAAAATAGACACCTTGACACACAAGGGAGAGGCTAGGCAAAGTCATAGGAAGAGATTAGAGTTATGTTTTTCAAGCCAAGGAATGCCAAGGATTGCTAGAGACCACCAAAAACTATAAGAGGCATGCAAAGATTCCTCTTTAGAATCTTTAGAGACAGAGTGCGACTCTGCCAATATATTTTGAGTTCCTAGCATCCACAACTGTGAGAAGATTAATTTCTGTTGATTTAGGGCAATTACTTTGTAACACTTTGTTGTGTAAACCCTAGAAAACTAATACTAGGGACAGAAATGGGTGTGTGGGTCAATTGTAAGCAATGCAAACACTGTCCTGTTGGACCTCTGCCTCTCTTGATGCCACTGCATAGACTCTATACAAGGTGGAGTGAGACATGCTTCCCTTTTCTACCAAGAGGAAATGGGCTGCTTCTGCAAGCCAGAAAAATCTTGCAGTTGAATAACTTGAGTGCATCTTACTCAGAAGTCTCCACCCCCAAGTGTCAGTTCTTCTCTATCAGGGCCCTGATTTTGGCGAGGCTACAAATTCAGCCTTCACTGAAATTCTCCTACTTTTACAGTCAAGTCCTGTGTCCTGTCTGCAGCTCAGGCTACTATCAGACTCTAGGACAAGGATTTGCAATTTTTTTTTTCTATAAGGACCAGATAAATATCTTAGACTTTGTGGGCCATACAGTCTCTGCTGCATCTATTCAACTCCACCATTGCAGTGTGAAAGCAGCCATGGAATAAATTGTTAGCATGTTGTGTTCTAAAAAAAGTTTTTTTTTTTTTTTTCACAAAAGCAGTGGTTTATCTTATTGTAATTTGTGCAGGACCCAGGAGAGAAATAGATGGCACACTTGAAAATTAGAGTAGTTCTGGAGTTCCTGTTGTGGCGCAGCGGAAACAAACCTGACTACTACATGAGGATGCAGGTATGAATCCTGGCCTTGCTCAGTGGGTTAAGGATCTGGTGCTGCCATGAGCTGTGGAGTAGGTGGCAGACCTGGCTCAGATCCTGTGTTGCAGTGGCTGTGGCATAGGTTAGCAGCTGCAGCTCTGATTCAACTCCTAGCCTGGGAACTTCCAAATGCTACAGGTATGGCCCTAAAAAGCAAAATAAATAAATAAACAAACAAACAGAGAGATAAAATTAGAGTAGTTCCAAAAGGTTTTAAAAGATTACATACAGATGTATGTGAGGCAAAGAAGAAGGGTTAGTTTAGCTCCTCTGGAACTGACCTCAAAAGGAAGACTGATTCCCAGAACCCAGGCCCACTCAGGAAACCTTGAAGGGAAGAATTCAGGGGAATAAATGACCTCACCCACTTTCATCCCTTGAATCTCTTGCTAGCGCTCTGCATGGGTTTCTAAAATGTAAATATGATTAAATCATTCCTTCAAATCTTTTAGTGATTCCACATTAAACTGTAGCCCTAAAAGATATATCCTCCCTCACCTCTCTGTGGATATTTCTTTCTCATTCTAGCACTCTTTACTCTCCCTGAACCTCCGATATGCTTCGGTCCTTATGAACTTCTTTTTAGACACTAGAATGTACCCTTTGTTCCTTTCCTACAGACTTCTGCCCTGTGTCCACTACCTGGTGCACTGTTCCACCCAGAAATCATCACTGAGTGTTTGTGGGCAGAAGGATAACAAAAACTTTTCCATTTCCACATGAGATTATGACTATTGGTTAGTTTAGTGGTTAAGATGTGGAGTGTATGTCTAGGCAATCTTCTTTGTGAAAAAATTACTCCTGATTGGCAAATTAACATTGAGCTTTACTGAGTATGGTGACTCTTGTCCCTGGGAATGCCCTTAGTGAATTTGTTACAAGTAATATTGGCTCCTGTAGAATCTGAAGCTTTTTAGCCAAGGTATCTTCCATACTCATTTTATAGGGATCTTGAGAGGAAGCGTGGTATAATCTGCCATGAAACTGTGCTTCTTATCCTGGGTCCTTCTGAGTGGCATTGCACTAGTCTTATAAGTATGAATGTTTAATTGAATCAAAGAATGCCCTTTGGCATTTGCTATAGAGAGTAAACAAATTAATATGAATGTATCATCTGACAAGCCTCCTACTGCTATTGCTTTCACATAGCTGTGCAACTGTTTCTACCACTCTTCCTTTTGCATCTTTGTCCTCTAGTTAATTTCCATTGTTATTTAGATTATGTTTTAAATCCTTCTTATAAGCCTTTAGGGAGTCCCACAACCCCTTCTACGTAACATTATGAGAATGAATTATAATTATCTATTTAGTTTTATTTTCCTCCTAAATTGAAAAATTCAGATTGTTAGGGAAATATCCATCTTTTTCACTCTTATGTATCTAGAGTTTAGGATGAACTCAATAATACTGTTAATAAAGTGAATTAGGGACTAAAATTCCAAGTCCTCAAACTTTCCTGGTTCCACATTACACTTAAGAAACAAAGGTGAGGGGAGTTATAATTTGTTTAATGGTTTCATTGTAGTTCATTTAATGTCTGACTTTTGTCAAGATCCACTACCAGTAGAGCACAGTGAATAATTATTAATATTGTACCTTATATTCTTAAAAGTTGAATAAAGATTCATCTTTAATTCAGTTTGACTTGATTTGATTCAATTCCAAATATATATATATTAAACACTTGATATTAGAAGATTAAGACACATATGATATAATGGTAATAAAAGTTACTTGGATTTTAAAGCCTCTATAGAATCAAGGTAAAGTGGCAGAGCCATATTCAATCATTGAAGGTTGACTATATTAATATCTCAAACCAAGTATAGGAGGATTAGTGACTGCCTGGTAGAGAGGGTCAGATTTGACCATGGTCTTAAAAGAAGTTGGGGGATGGGAACTCTCTACAGAGAAAACACCATGGGAAGCTCCCAAAGGTGAAAGGATAGAGTTACAACTATAACAGAAATAGTCTAGGCAAAACTTCTGTGGTGTTCAGTTGCAGTATGGATAGGATAGTGCATATATTATACCTTAGGAGAGAACTGATTTAAATTGATCAAGATTTTGAATCTTCTAGCTCTAAAGAATTTAGTGATTAACTGTCCTATCTTGCTGTTAATATGTTGCAGTCTGAAATCTTATGAAATAATAAAGTGCATAAAACATACATGTGCAGGCCTTTATATATGCTTGGAGTAACTATTTTAAGTGCTAGAACCCTGGGAAGCCACTTCCGCTGAAGATGTGGTTTGTCATTGTTACTTAAGTTACATAACACAAGGTTCTTTCAGTTCATGGGATAGACCTCGTTAAATGGACGATAGCTAATGCCAGTAAGTATATTTTTTTGTAAGCTCTTCTGCTTGTTATGTCATAGCTCTCTCCATATTAGCTCCGGAATAAATATGTTTGAAAGTATCATTTTCTTTATGAAAGGAGCTAGACACTATGTATCTTATGTCATAACATTTTTGATAATTAAGTATTTGTAGATTAATAGATGTTATTTAATTCTGCTTTTCTGAATAATTTTATTATTTATAATAGGAAATGGTGATACAGCATTTACACATAAGCTCTAATCCTTCTCCAGTGATAATGAGAAATGTAGTAATCACTGATTACCTATATGTGATAGTCCCGTACAAAGTATTCTACATGCGTTCTCTCACTGAATCTTCACAAAAACACTATAGTAGGAATCAGTACATCTATTTTGACTTCACAAATTATAAAGAATATATACACATTTATTTCCAGTTTTACTCAATCTGAAGTGATTTAGGAAAAATATTTCTAATAATTCTATTTTCTTTTTTTGGCCACCCCATAGCATATATTTTTCCTGGGCCAAGGACTGGATCCCAATCCTGGCAACTCAGGATACTTTAACCCACTTTGCCAGGCCAGGGATTGAATCTGCACCCTGATGCTGCAGAGATGCTGCTTATCCCCTTGCACCACAGCAGGAACTCCTGATAATTCTGTTTTCAATCAAAGTAGGAAGAATATTTTATTTTTTATTACTTTTTTTATTATAGTTGATTAACAATGTTCTGTCAGTTTTTGCTATACAGCAAAGTGGCCCAGTCATACACATATACATATATTCTTTTTCTCACATTGTCCTCCATCATGTTCTGTCACAAGTGACTAGATAAAGTTTGCTGTGCTATACAGCAGGACCTCATCGTTTATCCACTCCCAGTGCAATAGTTTGCATCTAACCCCAGACTCCCGGTCCATCCCACTCCCTCCCACTCCCCTGTGGCAACCACAAGTCTGTTCTTTATGTCCATGACTTCGTTTATTTTCTGTAGGTAGGTTCATTTGTGCCATATATTAGATTCCAGATATAAGTGGTATCATATGGTGTTAGTCTTTCTCTTTCCAACCTACCTCACTTGGTAAGAGAATCTCTAGTTCCATTCATGTTGCTGCAAATGACATTATTTTGTTCTTTTTTTATGGCTGAGCAGTATTCCGTTGTGTATATGTACCACATCTTCTTAATCCATTCACCTGGCAGTGGACATTTAGGTTGTTTCTATGTCTTGGCTATTCTGAATAGTGCTACAGTGAACATAGGAGCGCATGTATCTTTTTGAATGAAACTTTTGTCTGGATCTATGCTCAGAAGTGGGATTGCTAGATCATATGGTAGTTCCATACTGAGTTTTCTGAGCCACCTCCATACTGTTTTTCCATAGTGGTTGTGCCACTCTTTGTCTTGTGATTGGAGCATTCAGTCCCTTGACATTTAAGGTAATTTTTGATAAATATTTATTTATTATCATTTTAAACCTTGTTTTCCAGATGATTCTATGTTTCTCCTTTGTTCCTTTCTTTTTTGGATGATTTCTTTTTATTTTATGCTTGTGTCCTGTTCTTAATAGTTTTTGTGAATGTATTGTTTGGTTTTGATTTCTTTTTTTTTTTTTTTTTGGCCTTTGAACTTTTATGGGCACACCCACAGCATATGGATGTTCCCAGGCTAGGAGTCTAGTCAGAGCTGTAGCTGCTGGCCTATGCCAGAGCCACAGCAGCACGGGATCCAAGGCTCATCTGTGACCTACACCACAGTTGATGGCAACACCAGATACTTAACCCACTGAGCAAGGCCAGGGATCGAATCTGCATCCTATTGGTTGCTAGTCGGGTTCGCTAATCATTGAGCCCCAATGGGAACTCTGGTTTTGATTTCCAATTGCTTTGTTTTTCGAGTATGTTAACCCCTTCCTATATCTGCTTGCTTTAACCTAATAGTCAGATAGGCTCAAACACATTCTAAAAAAAAGTGAAGACTGTCTTGCTTTCCTTCTCCACTTTTTATGATTTTGATGTCTTTTTTTAACATCTTTTTTTTTTTTTGTCCTTTTTAGGGCTGCACCTGTGACATATGGAGATTCCCAGACTAGGGGTCTAATCGGAGCTGTAGCCGCCAGCCTACGCCACAGCCATAGCAACATGGGATCCGAGCCGCGTCTGCGACCTACACCACAGCTCATGGCAACGCTGGATCCTTAACCCATTGAGTGAGGCCAGGGATCGAACTCAGAACCTCATGAGTCCCTAGTCAGATTCGTTAACCACTGAGCCAAGATGGGAACTCCTTTTTTTAACATCTTTATATTTATCCTTTTGTTGTTCCTTGTGTTTATCATCATTTTTACGATAGGTTTTTCTTTTTCCTGTTAGATATGTATACTGTCTTATTTAAGTGATTACTTTCCAATTTAATTTCCTCCTTCCTATCTTTTATTGATATGAATTATAGCAGAGAATTTTTGAACCAGAAAAGACCATGGAGGACCATGGAGTCTGTCTATTTCCTTTATCTTATTTTATAAATGAAGAAGCTGTGTGCTAGAGAGTACTGGCACAGAGTGACAAATTTTGATAGCAATAGGCTTCCCTTTTATCAGCCGTGTCCATGGCATGTGTAAGTTCCTGGACCAGGGACAGGCTTACCTTTAGACAATATTCTTTCAAGTATACTACTCTCACCTAATGCATGATGTATTTTCCCAGTAATGATTAGTACATTAGAATGCTATAAAATTGTAAGATATTAATGCTCATCAGTGACAGTGGAGTGATGGCTTTCATTTCTAGCAAACAGAATAAAACAGTGCTTTTCAATAAAGAGTTGACTATCAGTAGAACCTCCTGCTAAACTGAAGCTTTAAGTGGATTTGGAGAATCTATTGATATAGGAAAAAATAAAAGGGCCATTCAGTTGCATTCATTCAGGTTGTTTCCAAAGTCAGTATAGTCAACCACTCAACTCAATTCTGCTAGCACCACTTGGTAACCACATATTTTAGAGTGTTATATGAATCCTTTGGGAATTGAGAAATGAATTATGTTCTCAAGAATCTCATTAAAAAACTTTTTTATTTAGCAATCTATTTTGAGAAATTTATTACATGGAAAAATAGAGTACATAGCGGATATATAAAGACATATGTTAACTTAATTGCAGTGTTGTACATAAAAATTAAAAACTGAAAGTAAACTGTCTTTCACTGGAACACTGAGTGTTAGAGACATACAATAGAACATCATTCAGCCCTTTAATAGAATAAAGCAGTTCTCTTTGTGTTAATATGGAGAGGTATTCCTAAGATATTTTCAGTGGAAAAATCTGTGTGTATGTACACACAGTCTCATATTCAGAGAAAAAAAGAGTGTATATGCAACTGTTAAATATTAGTAGCATTCAGAGAAAGACAAATATCGTATGATATGATTTATATTTGGAATCTAATAACCATGGTACAAAGGAACTTATTCATAAAGTAGAAACAAACTCATAGATTGCAAAACCAATCTCTTGGTTACCATAGGTGACACCGTTGGGAGGAGGGAGAAATTGGGAAGGTGGGAATAAAATATGCACACTACTGTATCAAATATATGATCAACAAGAACCTACTGTATAGCACAGGAAAATCTACCTAATTGTAATAACCTATATGGGAAAGACAATAGATGTATTTATATGTGTAACTGATTCACTTTGCTGTACACTGGAACCTAATACAACATTGTCAGTCAACTATACTTCAATAAAATTAAAAAAAATCTGTAGAGAATTAAGATAGGATAGGTGTAAGGAAGATTAAGGACAAGAGTGTTTGCTGGAAGGAGAAATGACTGTGATAATCTAGATACAGATTTTGAATGACTGCCCCATAATCTAGGGCTGTTGTATGGTCATAGTTATTGCAGTGGTTTAAATATTAAATCACAGATTTTAGTAACTTTTTGGGGGGTTAAAATTAATATAGATTTCAGTTCAATAACCTTTGCAATAATTTCTTATTGCCTTTGAATGAGACTAAATTTCTGTCCAAAAATCTGAAATGTTTTTTAATAAATTAGAGTTTGTGGCTCATTTAATTATATGCCTGAAGCTAAGTTGTGTATTTATCTTCATGATATAGAAAAATAGTGTTATCAAACTTCTCATTCGTTGAATTGATGACATGCACTCATGCATGACTTCTGGAAAAACACTAACTAAAATAAGTAAAATATGGAGATATTTTAGGATAGTGTATGCAGGACACATTTGACGACCCCTCTTCACCCCATAATTGTTTCTGTAACTGTAGAAATTAGTCATTTTTATACACCTTTTTCTATTTTTTTCATTCTGCATAAAGTAGGATTTTATTGCTTTACATTTAGTAAGTACTCATAAGGTACATGGCATTCATAGCTTAGGTCCCTGTTCATAGTTCATTTGTAATCCAACCCAGAAAATACACGGCTGGTACAAGCATGCTATAACAGTACTCTATCTTTCTTTCTCTAGCAGATAAAGGATTTCACTGGGACAAAATCACAAAATCTAGCTAGAATGTCATTGCTGTGGAATTCATTTTTCTTGGCTTTGGGATTATCCTCACTGTTCTTCCTGATCTCTGGATTGGCTTCACAATCTCTAGACTTTGGTCTTCTCGGCTTAACTGTTTGGATTGTAGGGACATCATTAAGTTGGAATGTTTGGGCTGGTGACCTGTGTGGCACCCAAGTACATTCTGAGTCCCACCACCTTGAAAAGGACTGCCACATAAGATTGTACAGTTTGTGTTCTTTGGGCAAGTGGGTATAATTGAGGGGTCTATAGGTGGCCCAGATCCTTCTGTGCTTCCTGCTTGGTCTGTGCCCACTGAAGAAAAGGGTGCTCATTGTACAACAGCATTATTCATGTGTCAATTTTGGCTCAGTGGGGTTGCCAATTTAATCCTTGCTGATACTTAAAAAAGAATAATACAAGTGATTTAGAGCTAAACTTGAATAACATTTTTTACTTTGAGGAATAATGTATTGAATAATAGCTATATGAGTGGCAGATGTTGATGTTATAAATATTTTTGACTGATACCCTTGTTTTTCCATTTTTTATACTTTTAAATATCAGAGGTAGTGATATATTTGGAATGAATCCAAGGTTTTCCAAGTCTTTTATATTTTTGTTTTTTTCTATCTAATACTTAACCCCTTTCTACTGAGTCAGTAAAATATTCTTACAAAACTGAAACAGAAGTTATTCTTCATAGGATTTGAATAATGCTTTAAACTTGAATTTACCAGTGCTTTACCAGAGTATTTCATAATCTCATTTCCAAAAATTACAATGACATTTAACAATTATTTGATAATTAGAAATTACATGTGAAGGCAGTTGTAAATAGTGCAAAAATTTCAAATTGGTTTCTTACAATGTTAAGAATGTAAGATATAACTTGGAAAATGTAACTCACTCTATATGAAAGAATAAATTATATTTAAATGTGTTTATTGGAGCCTTTAGTCCAGGAAGTGCAAATAACAGAATTAGTTACACTGATATACTCTATATTCAGTGTTGTGATTCAACAATCGCAAATGAGAAATGGCTGCTAAATGGAATTGAGACAGAGCTTCAACACATTATGTGAAAAGTAGCCTTTACCTTAATCCTTGATGATCTTTACCTCCTGTCATCCACACTTTTCTGTAATTCCCTTCCCTTGAGTGTGAGCTGGACCTATTGGCTTAGTAATGAATAGAAAATGATAACAATATAGAATGTCACTTCCAAAATTGGGTGAAAAAAGACTATGGCTTTTATTTTGAATGTTCTCTCTTGCTCTTTCTTGGATCATTTACTCTATGCAGAAATATGTTGTGAGGCAGACCCGTGAGGAGGGACAAGAGAGTGAGCTTGGATGTAGGTGTTCTGAGGCCTGCCAACAGCCACCTGATGCACCTTGGAGGGCATCCTCCCCCAGTCCAGTCTTGTGATAAGAGCTTGACACCAGGCAACAGCTTGAGTGCAGTTTCATAAAAGACTAAGCCAGAGGCACCAAGCTGTGCTTCACTTGCAGTCCTGATCCACAGAAACTGAAAGATAATAAATGCTTGTTGTTTTCAGCCACTAATTTTGTCATATAGCAATAGATAACCGGTACACCATGTTTTTTAATTCATTTACTGATATTAGCTTATTAAGCCATCTGTTGCCTTCTTGTTTTAATTCATATATTTTTTCAAATGCTTTCTTCCTAAAGGCAACATGAGCTGGATAAAGCAGATATTCCACATAGCATTTGAGTTGGCTTATATTCCATGTTATTGGTATTTTTAGGGAGAAATTATGTTTAAAAGAGAGAGGGAAATCTCAAATTTATTAGAGTACACTTGATTCCTAAATTTTAGGTATGCTTATATCTGAGGAAGTTTAGAAATGTAAATTATAAAATGATGAGATTAAATACATTTGCTTTAAAAGATCAAAATTTAGGAGTTCCCATCATGACTCAGAGGAAACGAATCTGACTATATCCATGAGGACGCAGGTTTGATCCCTGGCCTTGCTCAGTGGGTTAAGGATCTGGTGTTGCCACAAGCTGTGGTGTAGGTCATAGATGTGGCTGGGATCTGGCATTGCTGTGGCTGTGGTGTAGGTGGGCAGCTACAGCTCTGATTCGACCCTTAGTCTTGGAACCTCCATATGCTGCAGGTGTGGCCCCAAAAAGACAAAAAAAATTTAAAAGATGGAAATTTATCTTTTGATCTATCATGTCACCTTTGGATATCACTTTAAGATTAATTTTCTATCTCTATTTATAGCATAGAATTGACTCTTCTGTTTATATCCAGAACATGACTTTTCTGTCCCTCCCTCAAAACTTTCTTTCGTGAATCTATGCCTTTAGTTTCTAAGGATAAATAAGTAAATAAATGAAATAGAAATACACTTCTAGGTATATTCTAATAGGGTGCTAGGTTACAGAAGGAACATACTGTCTTTGAACAAATTATAGAGTATACGAAACATTCATAGTATTTCTGTATGTATATCAGTGTAACAAATGATGGGAAATTGTTTATGGTAGTTTACACAAATGATCTCAAAGTACTTTTTCAGAGTAAAATTCCCATTTCTGATGCAGTTACTTAATAGGGTGATGGCTTTTATTTTTATTAAAAATACACTTGAATTTTTAAACTTCTGTTAATAGAGAGGAGTAGCACAGAGTAAGAAGAATACAGTGACGTATGCTTGCCACCTCTCAACTTCCAGAGAAAATATAAGCCTTGGGACATAATGATGGTTTAGTTGGATCCAACAGCCACCCTACCTTTAACAGACTACTCATCTGTTTTGTAGTTGTTGCCAGTATCTTCTGGTTAGTCTCCATTTCTGAAAGTGAAGCAGATGCTAAATTTCCTTGAAATGGGGGGTCAAAATATAAATCAAGGAATTTAGACATAGCTTTGGCAATGGAGAGTGCAGTCCATTTTGGAATAAAGAGTAGACAAAGCAAATGTGCTTGGCTTTCTAGTTAAAGCCCATCCTGAATTACCAATTATGTAGGCTGATATGGTAGCATATTCTAGCAGCTGTCCATTGCTATCTGAAAACTGGCTCTGCTGCTGCTCCTGCTTGGTAACTGTCACACAGTGACCTTAGCTACAAAGTATACATTAAGAACTCTGCCACTTGCTTTTCTTTCCTTTCTTTCAGTGTGTTGTGTATCAGGCAAAATCTCATACCCACAGTCCAGTATAACCACAGGCTTTCAGTTTGCAATAAAGCACTGAAATGTCAGGCTTAATGAGAAAGGAAAGCATCATGCAGAGTGTGAGCACTTCCATTCTTTTGAAAAAAAGCATCTTCCTAACCAGGATAATCAAATTTCTCCATGACACCTGTTGTACTGCAGGAACATGGAAGAATCTGAAATGAATTCTTATTCTTCTTTTCTCCTAGCACATTAAATTAGCTATAGAAAGGTCAGAGGAATCTGCCTTGAAGAAGCAGATAAATGAGTGATTAAATATCTTGATATGATGTGAAACAAAATGTAATAGTCACAATAGTCTGTATTGAATCATTGCTTTCACCCAGAGCTATTAATGGCCTTCTGCTCTATCATGTCAGTGATGTGACAAAAAACAGTGAGGTACTTGAAGCTATGGATGTGGGAGAGGTGCTATGGGCTTTGACACTTGCTGCTTCAATAGCATTGTCTAAAATTTGTCATAATTTGTCATTTTACTAAGACACAAACTTGAATTGTGTGTATGGAGGGTTAGAATAAGATGGGGATTGAGTTGTCTAGCTTTCTTGAGAGCCTTGCCTAGTTTTAATATCTGCAGTTCAAGAAAGTTTCACTGGTTCTTACTAGAATTTAGTATTGCTTTGAAGTACTCTAGTATTTGATAATTCGGGGAAGCACAAGGTTATTCAGATTAATTTCATAAGAATATCAGAGACCTACTGGCAGGTAGAGTTAAGGTTGCCAGAGATCCTCTGAGACCAGTAAAACCAGTTTCAAGGATTGGGCATATAATATATGTAAAATTCTAGGGAGTTCCCGTCGTGGCGCAGTGGTTAACGAATCCGACTAGGAACCATGAGGTTGTGGGTTCGATCCCTGCCCTTGCTCAGTGGGTTAAGGATCCGGCGTTGCCGTGAGCTGTGGTGTAGGTTGCAGACGCGGCTCGGATCCTGCGTTGCTGTGGCTGTGGCGCAGGCCAGTGGCCACAAGCTCCGATTAGACCCCTAGCCTGGGAACCTCCACATGCCACGGGTGCGGCCATAAACACGCGGCCATAAAATGACAAAAGGCAAAAAAAAAAATAAATAAAATAAAAAAAATTAAAAAATAAAATTCTAGGAAGAGATTATGCATTTATAATTGGCTTAGAACATTCTTTCCAATTAGAGAACTGCATATAAACTGGCCAAAGAGAAGGCTGCTTTCTTGATTGAGGATCTATAAGTAGTAAGCTTTCCTGACTCTCTGGATACCCTATTATTTTTTTTTAATTTATTTTTTTTTTTGCACTATAGCTGGTTTACAGATTTCTGTCAGATTTTCCAACTGCACCGCATGGTGACCCGGTTACATGTACATATATGGATTTGTCACATGTGATTAGACATAGTTCCCCGTGCTATACAGTTGTATCTCCTTGCTTTTCCATCACTAAAGCACTAGTTAACCCCATTCCCTCCCACCCCCTCCCCCACTCCCTTGGCAACCACAAGTCTGTTCCCCATGTTCCTGATTTTCTTTTCTGTTGAGAGGTTCATTTGTGCAGTGTTTTAGACTCCAGTTATAAGAGATTTCATATGGCATCTGTTTTTCTCCTTCTGACTTGCTTCACTCAGTATGAGGGTTTCTAATTCCATCCATGTTGCTGCGAATGACATTATTTTATCCTTTTTTATGGCTGAATAGTATTCCATCGTGTATATATACCACACCTTCCTAATCCAGTC
>PVHT020004020.1:39666818-39699446 GCA_004024745.2 Catagonus wagneri | reverse complement strand
TCTGTCGATGGACGTTTGGGTTGTTTTCATGTCGTGGCTATTGTGAATAGTGCTGCAGTGAACATGTGTGTGCAAGTGTCTTTCTCAAGGAAATTTTTGTCTGGATATATGCCCAAGAGTGGGATTGCTGGGTCATATGGTAGTTCTATGTATAGTTTTCTAAGGTACCTCCATACTGTTTTCCATAGTGGTTGCACCAGCCTACATTCCCACCAACAGTGCAGGAGGTGGATACCCTATTATTTTGAGTGTCACTATCCAGAGGGAAGAACATGGCTAGAGTTGTTGCTGGTCACAGCTTTAAGCTTAGAGAAAATGTAAAATTTTATGGTCTTGTTTTGTACTTCAGGGTCTACTTGGACAAGCACATTTTCTGGCATTGACAGAGTCCTTGAAAAATCATGGTATACTTTTGTTCTGTTTTCTGCACATATTCCATGAAAACCATTTTCCTCTCAAAATTTTTCAAAATATATTCTTCAAGCTAACTTTTGGTGGTTTTCTGAGAGGTAAGTAACAGTGGTGATGTGCAGATTAAGTAACAGTGGTGATGTGCAGAGAGGTAAGTAACAGTGGTGATGTGCAGAGAGGTAAGTAACAGTGGTGATGTGCACCATCACTGTTAAAGAGGAAATGTTTTCTGCAGAGGCTTTGTAAATCAAAGATAAGCAAAAGACCATACTAGGAATTTTGTCATTGCACTGTCTGGTGCAATGACGAGAACATATTGACACCCTTGATGGTAAAGTCTGTACTTTTAATTTTAGATGTATAGAATTCAAATATAGTCATGTACTAACACTAAAAAGAGAAAGAAAATATTAAATTATGCTTAGCAGTGACAAGAAGATTTTAAAGAATATGTGTGATAATGGCAGATCAGGAGTAGAGGAAATAAGACTCTATATCTTGACTGACAGTTACTAGTGGTAAAATTACTGTTTTGCTCCTAAAAGAGCAAAGTATAAAAAAAAGTCTTCGTAATTTACTGTTAATTCCTCAAGTTTGTTGGCTAGGAATTTTATGTGAATATTGATGGTGCAATATTGTCTTATACATTTTTTATCCACCACATCTTGGTAACTATTTCTCCCTGGGGCAAGAAAAATGTCTATGTTAAAATGAGAAAAATTGAGCCACGTTTAACGGCTCTTGCTCTGCAGCAGGTGCACAGAACAGAACTGTAATATCATTTAATGGTCATCAGTGGTACGTCTTAAATGGCTTCCTAACTCAACCATTCTTTAAAAGTTCAAAGGGAACTTTATGGGAGATGTCACACTGCCGCTAAAGAACAGGATATATCTGTTTATCTCAGATGGAGTCGACGCTCCTAATTCATGCTTGGTACTGCAAGATTCATGCTTCCTGGAGCTCATGGGCCACTGAAAGCAAAATCAGTGTCTTGTTCTGTTATCTCCCATTAATGGACCTTTGGGAGTTATATCATCTCTCTCCCTGTGGGTCTTCTTTCTCTGTGACATCTCAGTTATGGTAAGTATGCATATAGCATCTGCTAAGAGCAGAAACATAAATCAAGTGGACATAAGTCCATTTCAAAATCATAAATCACTTTGACAAAAGTTGAATTTAAAAATCTATGAGCCATCCCAAATTGACTGTGATCCTTTGGAGCTGTTTAAATAGAATGATTTGGGCATAGTAAATCCTTTATGGGAAGATTTTAGGAAAGGTTGAAATATATGCTAAAAACTCACCTAGGCCTCTAGAAAACTTAGCCATCATTAAAATAACTCCTCTATAACATTTTTATTTTTAAAATTTATCATGACAGCAATTCCAGTGAGTTACTCTTACATTTGACCTCAGATATATGTTTAGTATATTAGCTCTCTTTAATGAAAAATTCTATTGTTCACCTTATTTTAAAATTTTCTGTTCACCTTATAATATATTCTCAGTTTGCAGATGTACTCTTATTTTTTCATGTCATATTTTTACTCTTGTATATAATTATTATTCCGGCAGAGAAAATAAACTTTCAAATTTAAGGTTTTGCTACTTTTTTGATTTTAATGGATTTTATTTCAATTATAGGTATACATAAATCATCACAAGTCAATTTTATAGATTTTGTATCCCAAACCCACAGTGCATCCCCCCACCCCCCAGACTGTCTTATTTGAAAAACCAAGGTTTTCCAAAGTCTGTGAGTCATTCTTTGTTCTGCAAGTAAGTTCATTTTGTCTTTTTAGTTTCTACATGTAAGCGGTAGCATTGGGTATTGCTGTGTCTAATTGTCTAACTGGTTTCACTTCGCATGATAATTTCTAGGTCCATCCATGTTGCTATAAATGTTGGTAATTCGTTCCCTTTAATGGCTGAGTAATGTTCCATTGTGTGTATGTACCATATCTTCCCTATCCACTCCTCTGTTGATGGGCATTTAGGTTGTTTCCATGACTTGGCTATTGTATAGAGTGCTGCAATGAACACTGGTTTTGCTACTTTAAATCTTTATACACTCCTTGAATGAATCACTCTGTGCCCTGAGAATCTCTCCAGTGACTAAAGCCATGTCCTCATATTAAGGGATATAATTTTAGGCTGCTAGTAAAATATAGTTCCGAGAACTTTGTGCTCTGTAAATGATTACCTGTTGTGTTAATACTAATTTTTTTTAGCTCTTTGTTTCCTAGAAGCCCATGATGTATGTGGGTTTAGTGGAATTTTGTTCCTCTGGTATACGCTTACTATTTGGAGGACTGTTGGTACATGACTGCACTTTAAATTTTGGTAGCACTATTATGAAACAGGAATCCAGTTTTTCTCCCTTATGTGCTACATACTTTCACGTACATACAGAGCATGGTAGCAATATACTCTGGAAAATATTTTGTTACTTTCACCTCTTCAAAATTATAGAAGATTTGAATAGAGAGAAAGAGGGAATTCTTTGGGGAAATATTTATATATATTTCAAAAAGTTGGAGGTCTTCTCATGCTGGCTGCTGAGTTTTGACTTCACTTATGAATCCTTTTTCCAGAGGCTGATTTTGTCCTGTCTGTGTGAGGACAATCATGCCAGTCCCCATTTGTTCTTCTTCCCCCTCCCCCCCTTCTTCTCCTCTCCATCCTCCCTTCTCCCCTCCCCATCCCCCTCCATCCTCCCTTCTCCCCTCCCCCCTTCTTCTCCTCTTCTTTTTCTTACTCTTTCTTTTCTTCTTCCTCTTCTTCTTTCTTTTCAGTGTGAAAGCCAGGTTAGTAAAGAAGTACAAAATGGTAGAAAGAAGAAGACTGGAGCAAGTATTAGGAGACTAGGACCCATCATGGCTGTAAAACTTTGGATAAGCGATTTAACTCCTCTCAAGTCCACTTTTCTCCTGTAAGCTCGTAAATGAAATACTTAGTACTAAAACTTTGTGAATCTATTAAATTATTTTGAGAGCCAGAAAACACCCGCTGTCACCATATAGCCCCCCTTGTTGCCATCGCCTTCTCCAGAATTGTCTTCTGTCCTCAGCTCCGTGAGCCACTAAATCAGACATTGTAGCAGTGTTCACGCCCTGCTCCTATCTCCTCAGCCCATCCTGAAATTCACCTGCAGGGAGAATGTCGGTGGCTTCCTGTGTCTCTGCTTGAGGTATTCTCTGGTTCTGGGAGTATATGGTACCCACAGATATGCCAGACCAGCAGTACTGGGGAGTGAGCTGCTTGGGGGCAATCCCAAACCAGTGAAGGGTGGGAGTTAGTGAAAATAACTCAGCTTTCCTAACCCACAGGAGGCAACTCTGAGGGAGTATCCCATTCTGTCTTTCAGAGGATCCCCGTAGAAGTAAGTTTTGGTTACCCACAGAGCAACATGACCTTGATTAGTGATCTTCCTTTCCCTGTCTCACATCCCCAATAACTAATAAAATGAACTCCCTGAACCCAAATCTTTATCTCAGGCTCTGTGTTTGAGGGAAATATTGTTTTGTCTGCTGTTTGACTCCTTCCTGCTTCTGAGACAGCACTGCTGGTTTGCAGTTTTAAGTCATCACATTTTCATGTGTCAGAACCTACTTTCTTTTCTTTTATCTTTGTTGGCATTGGGTGTGTGTTACTCACATAGTCAGTATTTATTCAAGAGGCAGTACTGAGGCTCATGTTCATCTCTCTGTTGGGAATGTCCTGCCGTTCATCTGCCTTTTCTGCCTGTCTCTGTTCCATCAGCTCTTCTCCTTCCCAGGAGCTAAGAAACAGTTACTTGACCTCCTCTTGCTTATCCTCCCAGTCTCATCTTAAACATTTCTTCTGCAGGGAAGTCTCCTTACAGACTTCAAAGAGGATGATGCTGACACTCCCCCATGGCTCCCATTAGCTCCGGTACTTCTATTATAATATGAATTACATTTATAATTGGTTATTGACTATTTTTCTTCCTAATAGCATTATAAGCGGCATATTACTTTTGTTCACCTCTGTAATTTCAGGATTTAGCACATTCCTCAGCCACTAAGCATAGTTAAAGAGTAAATACTGGATCTGAGGAATCACTTAAAGCATATCTTTATTTTATAGAAGATCAGTGCCCCCAAAGATATAAAATTAAGATGGAGCGTGGAACTAAAATTCAGAAACCCTAACTCCCAGTTCAGTGATTATACTAGCACATACAGGATCCCATCCCACCCCCCATCTGCCACGTATGTGGTCCAAGACCCCCACATCCTGCAATTGGATGCCTGCAGTTGTGGATAGTATCAATCCCTATGTATACTATGTTTTTCTAAACTGTACATACCTATGATATAGTTTAATTTATAAAGCTGTCATGGTGAGAGACTATCTGAATTACCAGCATAACTGGTCTTGCTTTTATTAAGAAAAATAAGAATCACTTGAACACAAGCACTGTGATAACCCAGATGGCTGCTAAGTGACTAATGGGCAGGATGAAGGGATGATTCACATCTGGGCAGGATGAAGCAGGACAGCGTGAGATTTATCATGCTGCTCAGAGTGGCTGGCAATTTAAAACTTATAAATTATTTCTGGAATTTTCCATTTAATCTTTTTGGACCATGGTTGACCACAGGTAACTGAAACCTCAGAAAATGAGACCATGGATTTAGGGGGATTACTGTATACTGTGCAATACTTCTTTCTTCTTCTTTTTTCATTTGTTTTTTGTTTTTTAGTTTTTTTAGGGCCTTTCCCACGGAATTTCCCATGCTAGGAGTCGAATGGGAGCTGTAGCTGCCTGCCTATTCCACAGCCGCAACAATATGGGATCCTAGCCACGTCTGCCACCTATACCACAGCTCACAGCAGCACCGGATCCTTAACATACTGAGTGGGGCCAGCTACTGAACCCACATCCTCAGTGGATACTACTCAGGTTCATTTCCGCTAAGGCACAACAGGAACTCCACAGTACTTCTTTATTTCCATTCCAATATCCCTAGCTGAAAAGCTTCATGTGCAGTGTTTTGCAAGTGAAGTCTTATGAGATGTGAAACAGGCATGGAGGCTTGGAGCCTTGGCTCCGTGCAGTTTCCCTGGCTGGTTCTTGCTGCTTCCTGACTCCCTGGCCTCCTGGGCCCCACTGACATCCTTGCCACCTGACCCTGTGATCTCTGCCATCTTCCATCCCTGACAGGGGCCTGGGTATGGGTGCAGGAAGGTCAGGATGGGCACCTGTCCCTTGCCGTGTCTTGGGGCCTGTAATGACATTAACCATCCCTATAAGGCGAGCTAGGGCCCTGCTGGGCTCCTAGGCACACAAGCCTTTCTGTGCCCTCAATGTCTTGTTTTTAGGAAATAAGCTCCAGCCTCCATGATCCTTCCCTGAGTTCCAAAAGGCAGTTGCTAATCAGGAAGGAGAGAGGATGCAGAAACTAGGGAGGAGCAGTCATGAGACAATAGTGCAGCCTTAGGGCAGGGCACTGGTTCCTCCTCAAGGAGTATGCATAACAATATCTTTGAGCCTTTCTGCAGAATTAAAACCTCCGCAGGAGGACAAGACTCCACCAGATGATAAGAAGGCTCAGGCACAGAAAGTAAATGATGAGAATGCTTATGCCTCTGAAGTAGTGACTGAAGTGTCACACTGGTTTTCTGACATACTAGTCTGGATTCCACAGAGCATTCATTTAATGCTTTTGGGAATAATTAAATATCTTGTCTCAATCCTTCTTATAGGAATAAGTATCTATGCCTCAGATTGCTTCTATGTTGAATTACATACTTATGCAAAAAGACTACAAAAACTGTCCTTAAATGCCCACCTGTATGGCATAATGCTTCTTTTAGAAATGACTAGTTCAAAATTGAAACGCTTAGGAGAATTCTGTGGCTGTGACTGTAATGAACCCGACTAGGATCCATGAGGACTCCAGTTTGATCCCTGGCCTCAATCAATGGGCAAAAAGGATGTGGCATTGCCGTGAGTGGTGGTATAGGTTGCAGATGCAGCTTGGACTGTGGTATAGGCCAGCAGCTACAGCTCCTATTCAACCCCTGGCTTGGGAATCTCCATATGCCACAGGTGCAGCCCTCAAAAGACATACATACATAGATACATATATACATACATAAAACTGAAAAACTTCGAGTCCTTCCTTGCCCTTCTCGGCTTAATTGCACCCTAAATACAATCACCCATAAATTCTAGATTAGGCACCCTAAGCACAATTGCCTGTGAGTAACAAATTATAAGCATATGGTGTTTCTTTTGAGGACCATCCTAAATTGCCCTAATCACTAATCAATATGTGTTTCTCACAAGTGTTTTTATTTCTGGGAAAGATCCAGAAACGATAACCCAATTCACCAGGGTCACACTGAGATCTCATGCCAACCTTGATGACTAAATATTCCTGCCAAAGAAAGAAGAATGTATATTTGCCCTCAACCCTGAGTCTTACCCAGAAACCTTTCTCCATTTTACCAAAAACTTCCCATAATTCTTCCCAGTGGAGGGCTCAGTCTTTAAGGCATTAGCCTGCTATGGCCTCCTTTGCCTGTCAAAGCAATAAAAGCTATCTTTTTCTCCTTTGCCCAAAATGCTGTCTCTGCATTTAATTTTGGCAACAGTAGTCAGAGGCTGAATTTCAGCAACACCCCTACCTCAGACTAGCAGCATCTACCTTGTGTTCCATCCATTGGGCTGTGTCTGACCTCTTTTCCACCCTTAGTCCAGGTATGGGTGCCTCCCAGCCCAGAAGTTTAAAATCCCTGGGCGTCTCTGTCTGTTGTGGTGAAGAGCCCATGCACCAGACAGGAGAGCTGACATCTCTAGATCTGCCTCCTCCAAGGCACAGCTCTGGGATGAGATCTGTTGCAGGCTGGCACTTGCCATGCATCACTGGACAGCCCCACACTTGTGTCACTTGTTAGAGTCTACACTTGCCCCACAATCCTTGTGCCACATAACACTCTGGCTGGCCATTATCCTGGGGTAGGCCTGGGTTCTCTTTTTCCTTCCAGACTTTCTGAGTCTGGCTTGTGTCTCTCTCTTCTGTCAGGCTGTGGTAACTTCTGAGAAGGAGCCACATAATATGAACTGTGTAATTTTGTTGAGAGCCACCCGGGAACTCCTGAACTGTGTAATTTTGTTGATTCCACATTTGAGTTCAGTGCTTTGATATCTGCATGTGAAAGTAACATAGCCTAATATAAACAGTAAAATCATGCTCATAATTTAAAATACTAATTTTTATTTACTGAAAATGGCATGAAATAGCAAATTTAAAAAAAGGGGTTAGGATTTCCCATCATGGCTCAACAGAAACAAGTCTGACTAGCATCCATGAGGATGCAGTTTCAATCCCTGTCCTCGCTCAGTGGATTAAGGATCCGGCATTGCCATGGGCTGTGGTATTGGTCGCAGATGCGGCTTGGATCTGGCGTGGCTGTGGCTGTGGCTGTGGCATAGGCTGGCAGCTATAGCTCTGATTTAACCCCTAGCCTGGAAACCTCCCTATGCCACAGGTGTAGCCCTAAAAAGAAAACAAAAAAACCCACAAAGGGTTAAAGAAATTGTGAAAGAAGAAAAGCTTTTCATGTTCATGTAATAGCACATTTTTCCTACTTTCTGAACAAGGGGCCCCACATTTTCACATGGCACTGGGTCCCACAAATTGCATAGCCATCCTGTCCCTGCACAATGCCTCACAATCCTGTCCCTGCACAATGAGGTTTCAGACTTGACCAGGTAGTTCATATTTATCACCTTCCACAGAGAGCCTACAAGTTGAACTAATTGCCTTCTAGAACAAAGTAGATCAGGTAAATGAACTTGTGGTTGTTCTCTGCTGTAGAATAGATTACCCTAAAGCTTAATGACTTAACCACAGTGATTTGATTTCTTACGGCTCTGGGCTAACTGAGCCTCGATGAGGCTTTTCTCACTCGGGGTCTATCACGTTGCAGTCAGGCAGTACCAGAAGTCGGCTTCCTCACTCACATGTCTGACAGTGAGGCTGGATGTTGGGTGGGAAGTCAGATGGGGCTGCCACTTAGAACAATAACATATGGCTTCTGTATGGGGTCTGAATTCCTCAGAGAACAATGGTTGAAATGCTGGAGA
This sequence comes from Catagonus wagneri, assembly GCA_004024745.2. Taxonomy (NCBI): domain Eukaryota; kingdom Metazoa; phylum Chordata; class Mammalia; order Artiodactyla; family Tayassuidae; genus Catagonus; species Catagonus wagneri. The sequence continues at coordinate 39,690,910 of PVHT020004020.1, read as the reverse complement.
GAAAAAGAGAGACAAGCAAAAACACCGTTGTCTTTTCTGAGCTGACCCAGCCTGGAAAGTCAAGCAGCATAGCTGCATCCTCATTCAAATTATTAGGAGTATTGCCAGGTGGAGACTATTGATTGTATGTGCTGAGGCCAGTATAATATACATGGGTCCTAGGATTTAGCAGTTGGGCTCAGGAAACCTCCCAGTTAGGAAAATACTTATCATGCAGTTGGTTCTCAACAAATGGCAGATACTTCTATCTTCTGAACTCTTTTTCTAATATTAAATATAGACCAGAGAATGTCTTCACCTTCAGTTCTTCAAAGAGCACTGTTTTGAGTGTTTGACTTCATGTCCTGGCTCTATCCAACATCTAGCTGTTAGCCTTAAGTCATTTAAGCTTTCTGGTCAGCTGTTTTCTACCCAAGTTTGTAATGCAAATTAATAATGAAATGTGCACAAAATCACGCTGTAAACCATTTAGCTTGTCTGAGTGTGAGTTAGTAAAAAATTGTGGTTCCACTGGCAAATTTGGTGACAAGTTTAATTGGTTAGTTTTATATTTATGATGAACCATAGATATTTTGTGTGGAATAATTACCTTCTGACCCTCCCCTCTCCTTCCCTGCCCCATCCACTTATGAGGTTGATTGTTTCTTTTTTCTTTTTTTCTTAATGGATTTTATTTCATTTATAGGTGTACATAAATCATCACAAGTCAATTTTATAGATTTTGTATCCCAAACCCACAGTGCATCCCCCCACCCCCCAGATTGTTATTTGAAAAACCAAGGTTTTCCAAAGTCTGTGAGTCACAAACAGCTCCTACAGCTCAACACCAAAGAAACAAACAACCCCATCAAAAAATGGGCAGAGGATCTAGGCAGACAGTTCTCCAAAGAAGACATGCTGATGGCAAATAAACACATGAAAAAATGTTCAACATCACTCCTTATTAGAGAAATGCAAATCAAAACCACTATGAGGTACCACCTGACACCAGCCAGAATGGCCATCATCAAAAAGTCTACAAACAATAAGTGCTGGAGAGGGAGTGGAGAAAAAGGATCCCTATTACACTGTTGGTGGGAATGCAAATTGGTGCAACCACTGTGGAAAACAGTTTGGAGATTCCTCGGAAAGCCCAAAATAGAATTACCATTTGATCCAGCAATCCCACTCCTGGGCATCTATCCAGCAGAAACCATGACTCGAAAAGACACATGTACTCCAGTGTTCATTGCAGCACACTATGCAATAGCCAGGTCATGGAAACAACCTAAATGCCCATCGACAGAGGAGTGGATTGGGAAGATATGGTACATACACACAATGGAATGTTACTCAGCCATTAAAAGGAATGAATTACCAACATTTATAGCAACATGGATGGACTTAGAAATTATCATGCGAAGTGAAACCAGTCAGACAATTAGACAGCAACACCCAATGCTACCGCTTACATGTGGAAACTAAAAAGACACAATGAACCTCTTTGTTTCTTAGTCTACAGATGATACCCTGTTCTGTTATCATTTACTGTATTTATAACATTTTAAATCATGTTACTTTCCACCTTGGCAGTGTAAGCTCTTTAATATTTGTGGTTTGGAGGTGTGGGAAAAGAAGCGGGAAGAAAGCAGTAAGAGAGAGAATGATTTCATCCTAAAAAGACAGCTGAAGAGGGATTCCCAGCCATCCTAAATAACTGTGATACCACTGGTCATGTAAATCTTTGTCGATTGATATTGACCCCTGTAGCTCCATCATCTATCATAAAACTGACACTTATCACCTTGTACTGAGTTTTCTTATATATATTTTATCATCTCACTCAACAGAGAAGAAACCTAAGCTTGACATGGTAACATGTTCTAGAATAACTTATGTAAGCATTGGAGTTCATTAAATTCTCCTGATACACTGAGTTCTATTAATGGTTTCATTATTGTATGCCCTCTAGTCTCTCATCATTTCCCATTGGGTGACTTAAATCCTCTTATGACAAACTCTGGAATCTTTGTTGTTACTGAGTTGACAGATGTGTCTTCTCTTTTTCTTGTTCATTAACTTCTGTTTGGTGTTTTAACATAGTCATTTAAAGAGCTGCTATTTCCAATCAGAAAGTTAAGATAATAGGATGTACTGTAAGATTTGATAAAATATGTTTATAGAGCACTTGCTAGGCCTGAGGCACTGTATGAGGCCTATACCTACCTAATTTTATCTTATTGGACAGAATAGAGCTATGTTTTGTGGTCCATCTGAAAAAACTGGCTACAGTATTGTTTCTTGGAGTGTAGTGTTATAACTTTCCATGTTAAAATGAAACTTGTGTTTTCTCCCTAGGCTTTTAACAAAGTAGATTTTTTACCACAAAGTAGATTGTTTCTCCACTAGATTGTGTCCTCTGTGAAAACTGGAGCTGTATTCAACTAAATTCTAATTCCCAAAGTTATTAATACTGCTCTATTTTCTATACAGATGGTCAATTATTGTTAAAAAAAAAAGAAGTTGTGCAGATAATGCCTTCCCAATATTTTAAGACTGTGATTCTAAATTCTTTTTCTTTCTCCTCCCACTCCCCCTACACTCCACCCCTTGCGTTTGGTTTTGATTTACAAGTGTGTCTCTAAATGGGTTAAATTGGGAAAACCAATCCTTTCATTTTACATGCAAATTACTGTTACTTTATGCAAGCTCTTATTTAGATCATATTTGTGGCTTTATAAATTTTTATGTATTCAAAATAGAATTCAGTACTCTTTTTTTCTGCCTTCAGTTTTGGGCTTTTTTTTGGTGACTTTGACTTTGTAATAGGTAATATTTCTTGTTCTCTTCACTAAATCAACAGTTCTGAAAAGAAAGAAAAAAAAATACCAGCATAAGTTATGTGGTAAAACATATTAAAAAAATCCTGCCTCAGTGTTTGAAAATATTTCCTTGGCATAACTTTCATGTTATCATTTTCAGAAAATACAAGTGAACTTGGCTTTTTGGATATTTATTTTTTTAATATAGGCATACCTAGAAATATTGCAGGTTCGGTTCTAGACCACTGCAATAAAATGAGCCATGTAAATTTTTTTTTTTGTTTCCCAGTGCCTATAGAAATTATTTTTACACTATATTTTAGTCTAAGTATGCAAATAGGATTATTTTAACAACAATATATATGTCAATTTATAAAATACTTTGTTGTTAAAAAATGCCTCAGCCAAGACTTCAATAAGTCATAATGTTTCTGCAATGTATTATAAAGACCACTGATCAGGGGTTCCCATCTTGGCTCGGGGGAGATGAATCTGACTAGTATCTATTAGGATGCAGGGTTTCATTCCTGGCCTCACTCAGTGGGTAAATGATCTGGCATTGCCATGAGCTGTGGTGTAGGTCGCAGATGGGGCTTGGATCTGATGTTGCTGTGGCGTAGGCTGGAAGCTGCAGCTGATTTGACCCCCAGCCTGGGAACCTCCATATGGCACAGGTGGGGCCCTAAAAAGACAAAAAAAAAAGAAAAAAAATCACTGATCTCATATCATCATAACAAATTTGAGGATAATAATAAAAAATTTGTAATAGTGCAAGAATTACCAAATATGGCACAGAGACACAAAGACAGAAAATGCTATTGGAAAAATAACTCTAATAGACTTGCTCAATGCAGGATTGCCACAAACCTTTAATTTGTAAAAAACATGCAAATGCATAATGCACCATAAAGCCAAGTGCAGTAAGACATATTATCCCTGACTGGAACCAATTCCCCAAATAACCCAAGAACTGTTATTTTCTTTCAAGGTAAAACAACCTCACACTTAGAAGTCTGAAAGCAAAGCCACTGAGGAGCAAACAGTTGCTCTATACCAGAGCTCTCCCACTTTAGCAAGCGGCAGACACACTGGCAGAGTTGATTAAAACTCATATTCCTGGGCCCACTTTCAGAGTTTCTGATTTCAGCAGTTTAGGGATGGGGGCCTGAGAATTTGCCAGGTGATGCTGATGCTGCCTTCTAGAAACCACACTACTGCAGGCTTTCACTGAGAGTCATGTCTAAGGTGACTTTGGTGGTATTTTAAGCAGCTGGGTTCCAAATAAGTTCAGAGAAAACTCCTGGGTACCTAAATATATTTCTCAATGAGTATAATTTCTAAAACTAATATGAGATGAGTTATTAATTTTTTTACCTGCAGAACTGTGTGTGTGTGTGTAGTCAAAAAAAAATAAATTCTGATCTGAACAATAGCACCTACTTAGCTTTGCATTTTTAAATATTTCCCTTAGTATTCCACAGTATCTAAAATGACTTTCAGCATATTCAGTAATTTATTCCAAAAATATTCACTGGGTATTCACATGTATATTCCTCTCATAATGCATCAGTATGGCTGCATTGATTCTAACAGCCATTTGAAAGCAGAGCAGGCTCAGCATGAGGGTCATGATTAAAATATGTCCTTCACACTTCGTGTCGTTAGAGGCCATTCATAATATAAAGTGCAATAACAAAACTACCTTTGAATATTTGAAGTAATTAAAATTTTAAGGAGTTTTGTCCAATTCTGAAAACTGCTTAACAGATGGAGTGTGAAATTAAAAACAGGAAGTTGGCTGTCTTTTTTAATTAAAATTTTATTATTTTTTAAAGTTAAAGGCAGAGGTGGCTGGGTTTTTGTCTTTTCTCAGAGTAGTTCATGTGGAATAGCTAATCATTCCTAACCACTAGCCGACTACATTTAAATACACAGCACTTCAATAACATTTCCTATGTGCTTAGCACTTCATGTATATGAACATTTAAATAGTTCTAAGCATTTCATATATATTGATTCTCTATAATAATCCATGAAGTAGGTGCTAGTGAGATACATATTTTATAGATGAAGAAATAGACCCAGAGAGGTCAAAAAACTTGCCAAGCTGCACAGCAGCTAAGCGATGGAGCCAGAATCATTTCTGTAATCTGGCTCCAGAGTGTACTCGCTTCACCATGAAGCTTTACTGACCTATGTGATGTCTCTGGTATTTGTCATGTGTTATGTCTCAGCCTGTAGTTTGCTTTCTAATAAATATATTTCTTTTCCAATTAATAGTAAGGTCTTTGAGGGCAATTTCTAGGTCTAACACCACTTGTATCCTATGAAGTGTCAAACACAGTACTACACATGTGATAGGTATTTAATAAATACTTTTCAATGGAATGGTTGGTGAAACTCCCAATTGCTCAATATCAGAAAATACGAATCTCTATTTCTCCACATAGATAGATCAATAGATAAAGTTAGGGATGTGCATATTTTCTTCCTTGACTCTCTATAATAATCCATGAAGTAGGTGCTATTGAGATACATATTTTATAGATGAAGAAATAGGCCCAGAGAGGTCAAAAAACTTGCCAAGCTGCACAGCAGCTAAGCGATGGAGGCAGAATCATATTCCATACATTCCTAGATCAAAAAATATATCTATATGCATTCAATTGCTGTGGAAAATACTGTTATTAACTTATTGATCATACAGTCCTCAAAATTTGAAGTGAAGTCAGAAAAAAACAAATATTTTAAAGCTAGATGGAACATCAGATATTATTTAATTCAGCCTCCCCCCCACTTATTAAGCAGGAGAGAATAGAATTATCAAGTTACATATTCTAGGTCACTTGCATATTTAATGGCTACTGGATATAACTCAGTTTTCTTGGTTTGAAAACTGGAACCCATATACAGAGGGCAAGGAGAGAGTAAAACAAGAGGCAGACTAGTCCAGATTGGTAGATAGAAGTTCTAGTAGCAAAGGAGTTTACATATTTCACGTCTTCACTCACCTGCAGGAATTTACAGAGTTCATATAGAGGCCTTAACTGGGCTAAGTCCTGTCCAGATGGTCTCACAACATATTCAAGGCTGTGTCCTTGAAAATGAGCCCCCACTGGAGGAAGAGGAAACAGAGTGTACTTTCCAAGGATGGGGAGGGGGTGAGGAGCCTTCAATTGCCTGGGTGCAGCTTAAGGGGCAGTGGGCAGTCACATCTTCTGAATGTCCTCCTCAAGTCTAACTATACGCTCCTTGCCCCATATAATTTATTCTCTTTGGTTTTTAAGATAGTACTTCCTTGGGTAGTATAGATAAATATTTTAAAATAAGTTTCCACTTTCTCCCAAATGTCTTCCTTTTAGCAAACAAACAAAAAATCTAATCTTCAGCAATTCAGATTTGCAGGTATCTCAATAGGAGATATAGATTTTTGCATTGTTCTTTCAAGATGTCTGTACGTAAGATGACTCCTGAATATTGGTTTGTCTTTTCTGTGTAACAAACTAATGTAACTAAGATAGTTGCCTTAGAACAATGACCTTTATGCTTAGTTGGGCAATTTCTGCAAGGCCATCCTTAAATTGAGCTTCACTGCATGAAGCTGTGTTTACTAATTCCTCAGCTGTTACTTGTCAGGCCATTTGGGGCCTGACTAATTCTGGATAACTTTATTCACATGTTTGAGTCTTGGCTCTCGGGGTATAAATAGGACTAGGCCATATGCCTCTCATTGACCATTAGGCTAATTTACATGGGTTTGCGTCATGGCCGCAGCAGACATCCCTGGGGCAGCATGTAGGTAAATTTTAACCTGCAAGAGTTTTTAACCCTGAACTTGTGTTTTATGTGCTAGCATTTCACGCCGACTTAAAAAATGCACAACCTGAAAGTCGAGAGTTAAGTTTTGTTTGGGGTAAAATTAAGACTTAAGCTTGGGAGACAGCATCTCAGGTAGCCCTAAGAAAGCGCTCTAAGGAGGCGATGGGGAGGGTGGGATGGGGTGGGGAGCTAGGATTTATGAGTTTTTGCGATACAGGGAAGGTAGTAGGAACAAAAAGATTTACAGATAATTAGCTTTACAGAAAGCCAGTTTTTGTGGGAAGATGTAAAGGTCTGAGCCTACTGGAATGTTTTCTTCGATAAGGTCTTCAGCTGTGGGCCAGTCTTAGCGTCTTTGCTGAGTTCTTTCAGGGCTCACTGGTCTACCATTGGAGTGGCTGTTATTACAGGTAACCATGATATCTTTTTTCCACTTAACTATAGCCCAAATACTGCCCCAAAGGGAGAAGGGGGAATGTCAAGATTTCAGTCATAAAGCTGCAGGTGGGAGGTCCATGCAGCCATGCACACATTTTACAGAGGTTTGCAGCTGGTCTCCTAAAGATTACTACGAGTCACAGACATGAGTCGTCATTGAAGGGTTTTAGTGTTTTTCTAGATATGAGGAGATATAAGAATTGGGTTCATAAAGTCTTATCCTGAAAATATCTAACTATCCGAAGTCTTGTTCTTCCAGTTTTCACAGAGCACAGAGTGACTCACTCCTGGTCTACCACTCTGGTCAGGGAGTGTGGTGGGTCGGCAGCTAAAGCTGCTTATGTTTTACTCCATGTAGAGGCTGATGGCAAGTGCCCGATTTCAGTTCACAGTCATATACATGGCAAATTACTTGGCCAACCTAGATTCAAGAGGTGGAAAAAGATTTTGCCCTTGTATGATAAGAGGGATCACGTGAGGATTTGATCACCGCAGTTATTTGATCACAATTCATTTTCCATTCACTTTCAAAATATCTACATCTCCCCTCAAGCCTTCCCATAAGCCTCATTGAGTTTAACTTTAGTTATAAGTACAGAATCTCATGATTTAAAGACAGTCTGAATATGGCTCTTGGGTGTGTTCGTCTTGCTCTTATTAACTAAAGAAAATGGTGAACTAAAATTACAAGTTATTTGTCCCCCACTTATAATAGAAAGACTGGGCATTTACAATTGACTTTTCCACTGAAAAAGGGGAAGAGCAGGAGGCAGATAGCAGGTACTGATGCATGCAGTTCTGAAGTCCCACAAGGCAAATGCTCTCAAGTCTTCTCTCTGCAGCCAGGGAATGTTTTTTGATTAGGGCTTAGTTCTGCTCCATAGAAGTCTCTTCCCAGTGCAAAATTCCTAACTTTATTTGGGTGTGGTTTCTTTGTTGACTGTTTTCCATGAATCCTGACTCCATCATTTGGGCTCTTGGCTCTATTGTCTGAAAAGTTCTTGGTCTTTCCACAGAAGTTGCCTTTGTTTGCAACTGGGTGGCTTTTTCAGCTTGCTTCTCTTGTCAGAACTTGTCTTCTATGCATCAACGCCTAATTGAGTATTGGAGGCCAGAGTTTTGGAGGCCAGAGTTTGTGATGAAGGAGAAAGGAATAGCTTTATTGCTTTGCCAGGCAAAAGGGGAACACAGCAAACTCATACCTTGAAAAACTTGTGTGCCCAACCTGGGAAGGTTTGGTGAGTTTTGTAACAGTGGTTCAAGGTCAGGATTGCTGATAGGGATCAGGGTGTGCACAGGGCCCCCGTATTTCTTTAATCTGGCTTCAGGGGGTGTTCGGATGAACTTCAGTGGTTCTCCACGTTGTCAAATTGTGACTGTGGCTCTGGAATGAAGAATGCTTCATTGAGTAGTTAAAATCTTCCCATCTTTGGGTGTTTTAGTTCTATAGAAGAGCTCCAAGATACTATCTGTATCTGTGTCCAGGAGCCCCACCAGGTCCTGCACAGTTTCACTCTCCCATAGAAAGTTGAGATAAAGAGGATTTTTTGTTGAATATTAACACTTGTGCTTTCTTTTTGTCTGAACTAATGACGCCTTTACTAATAAGAACTCTCTAAAACTTTGTGGGTTTTCAATAAAACCCAAAGCCTCTCTAGATTTAATAAATGCCTGTTTGAGGATTAAGCTTTCATGTGACCACACCCTTGTTATTAAAAGCCTTGTGTGTATCTAGGAGAGGTCCTTCAGTACTCCCTGAATTTTTCAGGATTTTAAAAAGTGTTATACAGACATTATTGATTTGATCTTTGTTTTCAGTTCAGTCTCATTTTATTTTGAAAATAATTTCCGGGTTGGAGACACTGGGAATGAGAATCAGTTTTGTTTTCCAGTCCAAGTCCTACAGTTTTATTTCTCCTTTAAATTCTGCCTGAGACCATAACAATTCCTTTTTAGCTTCTCTCTCCCTTGTCACATCTTATCCTATAAGCTAAAAGAATCCAACTCGCACTTTGAATATTTTGCTTGGAAGCTATCTTGTCAGTGTCAACAAGTTTATCGGATAAATATTGTTTCTCTGTGTGACTACAAGTGATAGTTTTGCCAATTGTTCTACTTCAGTTTTTCTAAAAGTTTCCATACTGCTTTTCCAGTTTAATTTACCACCCAGTCCTAAATCAAATACCATATATTTTAGTCAACAGCAAGCACACACCTTCTAGATAGCTATGTATAGGTCAGCTAATTTTTTTTAAACCCAAACTGCAAAATTTATTGACTTAAAAATAGTCATTTTTAAGCTTATGATTCTATGGTTCTGTTTGGACTGGGTTCAGTGGTGGCTCTTGATCTGAGGTGGGCTTAGCTAATCTCAGTTGGATCAGATAATGAATCTGTCGTTAGCTGGAAGTTTGATTGGGTGCTGGCTGATTCAGCATGTCCTTAAAATTTTTTCTGGTGACTGGCTGGCTAATATTTGGACAGATAGGGTACCCGAGTCATGTGTCCTTGTTATCTAGCAGGGCAGCCAAGGCTTATCCATATGATGGTGATTATATCAGAGATCCTTAACATGGCAAATGGCTAAGCTTGTTGTTCAAATGCTTTTTGAGTCTCTGTGCCACAGTTTACTAATAACATAGGGGCAAAAACAATTCACATAGCTCACTCATATTCATATATTAGGGAGATATACTCTGTTGAAGAAATGAATTGTGGTTATTCTAACAATCTCACTAACCACATGCTGAAAATACTGACTACAGTCCATTGTCCATATTCTAAAATTTTCAGTACCCATGGACTTCTAAAATTTTCAGTACCCATGGAATTCACAAGGGAAATGGGAGTTCCCTCAGGCTTGTGAGGATGAAATTTTGCTAGAATAAACTGCAATTCTATTAGACAAAAATAATTGAATATAGCAAAACCAATACTCATTCACCTGACATTTTATGTCTTAGTGTGGTATTGATAATGGACATAGACATTTCCTTGTTTACTGTTGTGTTTCTCTTTGATTACTAATCTAAATATCTGCATAAAATAACACAGGGAGAGCATATACGTGATAAATACTGTAGAAAAAACTCCATAGTAGGTCAAATTTTCATAAATGTGTGTAAATTTTAGAGTTCATGGTAGGTAGTGGCATGCTGGGTCATAAAATAACTGCTCTATCCCCTTCTGGTGTGTTTTCCTGAATTACTGAAGCTTAAAAGCTAAAACTAAAATTTCCAAATTCCTTGCAGTGTATGTTCTTCATGATATCTGAGGTGTGCAACATAGATTTGCTGATGAGAATCGGGAAAGGTAAGTTACATTATGTATAGCCGAATGTACAGAGCATCTTGGGGGGAGGGATATTAATTTTCTGGGATAGCTAAGCATGCTTTCGATAACAAAAATGCAAGTTGTGTTTTAATCCGAGTATCGACAGGAAACAAAGAGGACACACTGCCTAACGGTAAAGGTCTGAGTGGTATATAAGAGATCCGAATGAGTACAGCAAGAACCTTGGTATAATGGCAGCATAGATGTATTTTCACTCTATCCCAGGGGAATGAGAAATGGGGTAAGACTGTTCGAACCTGAGAGCGAGGTAAAAGCAAGGAACACAGACATCCTGAGGCAATAGTACGGGAGGAACCTAAGTGAATAAATGCCATAAATTCACTCTCTTCTTTGTAATCTTCTAATATCCCCTGGTTTATCCAAGGAGAAGCTACAGGTGTTATTAGTCTGTTGACGGAGTCCGGGAGATCAGCTTTTTGGGGCAGAGGGAAGAGTGGAAAAGAATAGAGTAAATATGGAAGAGGAAATGGCAAATACCTGGCACAGTTTTCCTGTAGCTGTCAAATATTTGATCTGCAGTGTAATAGGTGCCAGACAGAAGCCCTAGTGCAGTTTTTGCTAGAAAAGTATTATTCTGACTATTGGTTCTTTGGCTGAGATAGAAAGTCTTTAACCTATGTAATGCCCTTAATAAATGGTTTTCTACTTAAAAAAGTATTCTGTTGTTGGGAACAAAGAACCCTTACTATATGGTGGTAATGAGGATGAATGGAATGAAAGAATAAGTGAAAATAACTTATGACCTTACTTAAAAAATCAAAAGTCAAATTGAAGTATAAAGATAAATGTAATACTTGTGGCATCTGGTCTAAGGAGAAAATACCTTGATTTAGAGGTTTATCAACCTATGTGAAAAGAGCTGACTAGCAAGTTTAGAGGCATTTGAGCTTTTGTTAAATAGTGGAACTGATTGTTTCTCTCTGAATTTGTAACAATTTGAGAAATGTATGACTTTGCATCAGAAACTAATTTCGCTTTTACTTGCTCAGCAAATCTCATATTTCTGAAGTCTGTTTGAAGTAGCAAAAGTTGGTACAACTTTATATAAAAGTTGGGAAACTATTGAGGATGAGCCATTAAGTTTATATTAAACTGAGCAGTAGAAAGAAGATAAGTGGTAAGGAAGACAGATACATAATGGCATATCATGAGTACATGTGAACATTCTTTTGTCACTTATAAATGAGCCTTTAGCAACATTTCTTCCACCACAAGAATGTAAAAATCTATTTTAAGTAATCTTGAGGCAAGTAACAGGGTGTGTGGTACATTGTAACTGTTTTTCCCTGTCCCTTTACAGGTTCCACCATCTGGACTCTTTAAGTAGTTTTTAGGAGTTGAATAGGCTTTTGTTCTATATCTTTTTCATTCCTTTTTAAAAAATTGTTCTGTTTAGAATCAAAACATGAAGATAAAATGTACTAAAAAACATAGAACTGTGCATCAAAAAAAGAGTTTCCAAATTAGAAACTAGGAGAAATTATGTGAATGAGGCATATGTGAGGAATGTAATATTTGATACTTACGTAGTTATAGTGCTTCTCACTTTGGGGCCACATCTGTGGCATAGGAAGTTCCTGGGCCAGGGGTTGAATTGGATCTGGAGCTGCTGGCCTTTGCCACACCCTCAGCAGCATGGGATCTGAGACATGTCTGTGACCTACCCCACAGCTCATGGCAATGCTGGATGCTTAACCCAATGAGTGAGGCCAGGGACTGAACCCACATTGTCATGGATGCTAGTTGGGTTCGTAACCCGCTGAGCCACAATGGGAACTCCATAGTTTTTAAATGTAAAGTATAATCATTTAATATACCAGTGTAGCCATTATGAATTGTCATGTTTTTTTTATCACAAGCTTCTGAATGGCCCAGTCTGTTGATTTATTATTCTCTATGCAGTTGCACTTCTTGGCCTACATTGTAACTTAGTCTTTTTGGAAATTAAAAAAACTTTGATGAGCAAATGACTTACTTTCTATTAGTTTTAAAAATATTAGATTTATTTTATAATAGAGGAAGGAAAATGGAAGGCCAAATTAGTTGAAATTTGCAACTTGCTAGTTAAAATTGTTCATTGCTGTCAGTATGCACTTGAAAGATGAAATATACAAGTCAACAATGCGTAAAAATAGCACTCTGACCCACAATCTGCAGCAATGGGTTAGAAAGCCGAACAACAAGCCCTGTAGCAATCTGCTCCAAATATCCTGTTCTTAATCAAAACTGAGAACTTCTCTAGTTTTGCCCTGCTTCCAACCTCGGATAAACTGGAGAGAAGCCAAAATGCACACCTGATCAGAGTACACCCCACTTCTAGTTAGTACACCCATAGCTTTCCCATGCCAGTAGCCTCCGATTGGGGCATGTGTGAAACGTTCCCTTTTTTCCTACTCTAAGCTCTTCTCCGTGTTTTTTGGGTGGCTGCGACAATACAAGTGATGGTGGTTGGCTGGGCTTTTGACCTTGCTATATCAAACAATAGGTAGACTTTGAATGATCTCCAATTATTTGCAAGCTTATTAAGGTCTTTCTCCCTTAGGATTCTGAAAATACATCTGCATTGGCTCTTATCTTTATAGAGAGATAGCCTGGTTGCTTACCTGCCTTCCCCATGAGAGTGAGATAGCCTGAAAGGAAGGGTGCCTTACAATATCTATTATACAGTAGGTTCTTAGAAATAGTTACTTATTATTTGAATGAATAGACTTTAAGCACTATGTTAGTACCAGGACATCAAGTGGTAGAACACAAGGACTGTGTTTGCAAAACCCTTAAAATTTCTTACTTATTTTTACACACAAAACTTGCCTTTGCAATTTTTTTTTGTCTTTTTTTGGTCTTTTTTCTTTTATGTAGAGCCTCACCCGCGGCATATGGAGGTTCCCAGGCTAGGGGTCTAACAGGAGCTGTAACCACCGGCCTTTGCCACAGCAACGCGGGATCCGAGCTGCATCTGCAGCCTTCACCACAGCTCATGGCAACGCCAGATCCTTAACCCACTGAACAAGGCCAGGGATTGAACCCGCAACCTCATGGTTCCTAGTCGGATTCGTTAACCACTGAGCCACGAAGGGAACTCCGCCTTTGCAACTTTTGATGATGCCCACAGATAATTGGATAATTTTCCTAAAGCATGATATATCTTTTTAGATTCAGGGACTGCTGTTTATACTGTTTTTACCAGTTTCATAAAATTTTATGACTCATCAGTCCATTTTTGTTTTGCTCAGTTTTAGGGGTCTGGAGTTACAGGTTTAGAACCATATATATATTGTTTTATTCTCCTTTGTAAGGTAGTCTTATGTTTAGAATTTATTCACAAATAACTAAGTGAAAGAAATTGATCACTACTGTGAGGAAACATAGTAGTCCTCAAAAATGCTCCTTCTATACTCTGTCTTAAAGGATGTCTTACACCTCTTTGCTATTTTTCTCTATTTTAGGCTACTCTTTATTCTCTTATATTCATAGCAATAAATAGAATATCAAAGCAAAAATTTTCTTTGGCTATATTGATTCGTCTCCCATGCCTAAAAAGTCTTTGCTCCCAGTTCTTGTCTTTTTGAAAATAATTTTTTAATTTTGTCCCCTGTCCCACCTCCTTTACTTTCTGTAATTTCTTCAGATATTTTGAGCACTTACTGTTCAAGGCATTGGGGATATAGGGCTGAACAAGACAGATATGATCCTTGTCCTCTTGAAACATAGCAGAATGCAAGAATGTTCACAGTAAGTTAAATAAGACCGCTAAAAATTGTGGATAGTTTTAATGAAAGAAGGATATGCAATAGACAGTAACTGAGAATTGATTGCAAAATTTCCTCACACGATTAGGGAGAGCCTTTTGGAGATGCAGATGTTTCAGATAAATGTACTGAGTCACTTTTATTTTTCTTAGAAGTTTCATCAGTTTCAAATAATACATTTCAAAATAGACATATCACAGATTAGTATGATTTAAATTTTCTAAAATTCAAGTATTATGACTTGATTGTTTGCTGCAGGGTATGGGTCATAGAGGGAAGAACTATACATTTTCTTTGTCATTGAGAGAGTTATTATATGGTTGTAACATTAATTTTTTGTTAATATTTAAGGATAATTATCAAACATTGTCTACCACAGTAGACTGTTTTCCTTAGCTTCCTCAACTGAATAAAAATCAATAAATCTGTCTTAGGAATTTGCAAACTTTTCCTGTAGTGGGTCATATAAGCAAATAATTTAGGCTTGGGTGAGCAAAGGGTCTGCTACAGCTCTTCAACTCTGCTACCGTAGGATGAAAGCAGAGATGATGTATCAATAAATAGGCATGACCATACTCCAGTAAACATTTAACTACAAACAGGTGGCAAATCAAATTTGGCTCTCCAAGCTCTAGTTTGGCACCCACTGACCTACCTGTTAGTAGTTATGAGGAGTTAATGGGTAATGCAACTTAAGATACCAATCACAGCGACTATTACATTGTAAGTCTTCAGTGTATATGTTACAGTGTTTGCTAATTGCAATAAGCATCATTATAGATCTTAGACTAAGGGTCACAATGCTGGGCAAAATTCTCAACTTGGTTTGTCATCTAACATTGACTCTTGCCCTCTTAGCTATATTTGGGGTTCCTTTTGAGTTGTAACCAAGTGACGAATAGGTAAGTGTTGTGGAATTAATGGGTAGTCATGATTCATGATTAACCTAAATCCATTTGTTATTCTAGATACTTTATATGGCAGATCAACTTTTAGTTTTTGTAAATTATATTAAAGGTAAGATATGCCCTCTTGTTTTACACATGTTACCCCAAAGGACAATGTACTATAATTACTTCCCCTGAAGACAGTACAATTTGTCTCTGTTTTCTTTACCTGTATCAATTCTTAAAATAGTATCATCCCTGGACACTCTTATATTTTCATTTTCTGTGTGTATGCTGCTGTACTTAACCTCATAGCACAGTGTACAGTTTAGAAACAAACACTTTAAAAACTGTTGCTGTAGGTTTTCTGAAGAGTCCTTTCAAATTAGGAGGAAACATTTTAAAATTTTTTATAAGAACAATAGAATACTTAATTAGATTAAGTATGAAGATTCCTACCTGTATTTATTTATTCTAATATATGTGATTATATTAAGTTCATTGAAATATATTAATACAGAGCAAGTAAAACATAAAATATTTACAGGATCGTTTTGAAGATTTTTTTTTCAGCATGAGATGAAGCATTAGGACAAATAGAATGGTGCTGAGATTAGGGAATATAAAAATTTTATCTTTTAAAATGCTGTCCTTATTCATTATTGTACAAACTAATAGAACAATACATTGCACATAATTTACATTTGGTATGATTTACAGTAATGGAAAGTTAATTACATAAATTCTTATTACTGAAAATACTGTGGTTTGAACAGATAGCTCAAAATAAATATCTAGCAAGTCTGAAAGAGAAAATCCACAAGTATCTAGAAAGCACATCAAGTTGGAATGGTGGGAGAAATCTTTAGTGTGTAAAAGATGTGTCAGGAGAGGACAGGATTGCTGCTTTCAAGTTAATTAAAAAAAATAGCCTAAAAAATACCAGGTATGAAGAGATACCAAACTTTACACTATAAATTTCCCAGTGGCCCAGCTAGGAGGAATGAGTTTTGGAGGGAGGACTGAATTCATGAGGTAAAACAATGGTTCTGAACCTTTTTTTGAATCACTGAATCAGTGGAAGATATACTGATGAGTGGTATGCAAATAGATTTCAGGCTAATAGATCAACCACTTTGAGGAAGGGGTATCCAGAGATCAGAGTTTAAGGACCCCACTGGTCTTCCCTCTTGCTTTTTGGTCAGTAGATACACATTTAGATAAATCCAAAAAGTAATGTCTACTACTCATCAGGTTTTTTGTATCTTTTCCTTAAACTATTTAAGGGTAGGATAACTGAATACGTTCATCTAGACAAAAGCACCTATACAAATGAATAAATACTCATTCAGCATTCTTGGCGAGAACCATTTGACATTATTATGAGTATTGATTGTGCTATGTATCTATGAGCATTCTATTGTGAGTATTTGGTACATATCTTTACCAATTTTTTAAATTTTAAAGATCTTAAAATCTTCTGGTTTAGATATTTCTCTGCTAATTGTACTATTTGGCTTGCTAGAGAATCTAGGAAACCACTATTGGTTTGAGAGACGATTTTTTTTTTTAAGGGAAGGATATTCAAAACTCCCATCTAATACGAAATGGAATGGAATTTGCTCAGATAAGATATTAAAGCCTATCTTTTGCCTGAGTTTTTAAAAGATAAAATTGAATGTGGGTGCATTATCTAACCTTGTGATCAAGCTACACGTTTTCATAAAGGTAGCACAAACAGGGAAGCAATTATTAGGTTTCTTCTACATTTTCTGTAGACCGTATGGTACATTTTAGTTAACACGTGGTTCTTGGACCAGGAGCACCAGCATCCTTGTTGCTGTTACAAATATAGTTTATCACCATCACCTCAGTCTTCTCCATCAGAATCTCTTGATGGGAACTAGCAACTATTTTTAAGATAATCTTGAGATTGTACACTAAAATTTGAGAACTGGTATAGTTGAAATTAGATGGACTTTGGGGTCAAGCTCATTTTAATCCTGATTTCTCTACTAATTTTGGAAGCTATTGAGTATATTTGTGCTTTTCCCCTTTAAATCAGGGATAATAAATTTGCTTTAGGGCTTCTAGAAGATTAGTGAAAATGTGTAAAAAGTAATAGAATGCTCCCTGAAAATAAGAGGGTACATAATAAATGGTGTTTTTTTTTTCATATTGGAGTAATGATACATGCTATTATTTGACTACTTGGTACCAAGGCAACATTTTTTCATGTATTGACTCACCTGATATTAATAGCAACCTTATTTGGTATATTACTGTTTTACCGATTTCATAGAGGAAGAAATTGAGGCATAGAATGGTGTATTATTAGTTCAATGAAGAACTAAAATCTGAATGAAGGTTAATGTTCAATCCAGTGGTAAATACTTGCATTGAATTTGCAATTTTTAATTAAAGGTATAATGCTTAGTAATGGTGCTTGGCTTCTCAAATTTTAAAAATTAAAAAGACTGGGGGGAGTTCTGGTTGTGGTGCAATGGAAACGAATCTGACTAGTAACCATGAAGTTGCATGTTCAATCCCTGGCCTCGCTCAGTGGGTTAAGGATCCAGAGTTGCTATGAGTTTTGGTGTAGGTCGCAGATGCATCTTGGATCCTACATTGCTGTTACACAGGCTATCCAGGGAACTTCCATATGCTGTTGGTGGAGCCCTGAAAAAAAAAAAAAAATCTGCCTTTAAGTGCTGACCTCACTTGTTACCTGCTTGTATCTCACTGTATTACCTACACAATGTTGTCTCCACCCCATCAGTGGTTTGCTAAAGGCTATTTTGATTTATTACAACCTTTCCATCAGCTTAAAACTAATGCTGACGGTACTGTCAAATAATTCAGAAATCTCATTGGCTGCAGTTGATAATTTGTAATATTTGTGATTTGAATAGAACTTTAGTGTGTGCTGTTTTTTGGTGTGTGGATTGAACTTAAGCTGAATTGTATATTTTAGACTTAACTGCCATTTTAAAATTTATTGTGTCCAGGAAGTTCTTAGACTGTTGACTTGATCATTGTCAGAGTAAAAAGGATAGCATATTTTCTCAAAGATAGCTTAAAATCATGGCCTTTGGAAAAAAATGCTGAGTTTAGTTCAAGGCAAATAAACATGTAAAATATTTCTTGACGACTAGGTCATGTGCTTTTCAAATGAAATGTTCATATGATGTTGCTGTGAATTGTAAATAAGTACCACTGGGCACTTGGAGCACTTTTAATCGGTACTGCTTTCCTAAAGGTGAATAGTGAGAACTCAGTGATGAGGAATTACTTTTTCTTGGTTCTTAATTTTTACCCCCCTTCTTCCAATTAATGCTAGCTCTGTGTGGTATAAATTCATAGTCTTATTTTTCTGCAGTACATTATGGGAAGATTTAATTATCTCCCTTGTTTTGAGACTATGGGAAGCTAAAGAGATTTGACTGAGATCATTTAAAGATAACTAAGAACTGAGGCAACAAATACAACTTGTGTATTCTTTTCAATGTAGGAACATAAAAAGAAAATTCCTAGAGAACTTTGATAATTCAGTGTTCTCAATTAGCAAATTAATTTTCATCTTGTTTGTAACAGAAAATAGCAAACTACCTCATTGTCACTCAAAATTAACATCCTTCTTGCTAACTTAATACTCGATACTCACTAATTCTTACTGAATGTGATTTCATTTCCTTTGTGTAATCCACGTATGCAATTTTCATTTTCACTGTATAAGAATTTTTTAATTATCCAAAGATAATACTTTTATCTATAAATTAAACCAATTTTTCGTTGGCTTTTATTTTTTTTTGTGTGAAGGGGTTTTCCTTTTTAATTTTCAGCTTTTTTGAAAACAATGATTATAATAATATCTACAGGTAGTATTGTTTAACTACGAGAATGATTAGTTACATAGTCACTTTTTCTGTATTTCCATCATTGCCCTTTGGAGTGGGAATATTTTGTGCAGAAGTTTTGTACAACAGAATATTGCAGAAATAGCAGGTGGGTCTTGGCAGATGAACACTTGAAATCATAAAGGGGAGAGGAAAAGAGGAGGGAAGAAGGTTAAATAGAAGATCATAGCACACAACTGTTTGAAGTCGATCACATGAGGACATTCTCCAATGGCGAACTTGTGGCCCTAAATTAATTTAATCAGAGAAGCTATTTCCCTCTAGTTCTACCCATGTCAGTTAACAAAAACTTGAAAAATGTGAGTCACTAGTGCTGAGTTCTCTTTGGATGTCACATTTCTAGGGATGTCACATTTGTTAATCTATGTAAAGAAAAATCTGGCCTTGGTGTTAGGAAATGTAGATAAGATTTTTATGTGACACAAAAATGACTAATTATCCAAAGCACTCAGACAGATACTTATATCATAACTGTGATAGTTTGGCTCTTTAAATGAGTGCATAAAAGTTCTCACTATTGATTTAATTAATGATTAATAAAATAGATATGGTTCATTTGAGAGATTAACATTAATATTAGGTCTTTATTTTCACTTCCTATTTTTCTTTAGTTTGAAAACTCCTTAAAAATGATTCTATAATCTTCTGTTTACCTATATGTCAGAGTTTAATTTGTGCGTGTGTGTGCACACGCCGCACACATGGTATATGGAGGCCCCCAGGCTAGGGGTTGAATTGGAGCTGTAGCTGCTGGCCGACACCACAGCCACAGCAATGCCAGATTCTTAAACTACTGAGTGAGGCCGCAGATGAAACCTGCATCCTCATGGATGCCAGTCAGATTCATTTCCACTGGGCCACGATGGGAACTCCAGAGTTTAATTTTTATAGTTAAAGAATATATAGCAACTTGAGTCCAAACTTGGATTTTAATCTGATAAGCCTATAGGTTAAAAAGATAAATGTGAAATAATTGAAAATGTCAGGAAATACTGAAAGTAGTTTAGTCTATATTCTTTAAAACAGTGTGTAATTTTCCCTACATCATTGCAAAAGAACATCTTTGAAGTTTGTGTCTTCCTTTCAACTCATAATTACAGATGTAATTAAAATATATTATTTCTCTGTCATTGAATTCAAATAAGTTTTAAAGTAGCTGTTAAGTGAATGTTTCTACTCCAGACAAATAATTGTTCCTATTCTTCATATGTCCTTGTGGTATTTTGTAGTTCAACTTGGCTTTGAGTAGTCATAGAAAACCCGACTTTGTGTTGTATTACTGGTTTATTATAAAGGATGTAACTCAAGAACTGCCAGATGGAAGAGGTGCTTAAGGCAAGGGATGTGGCAATAGGGGTGCACCACCCTTCTGGAATGTCCATGTCACCAACTTGGAAGCTCTCCAAACTCAATAATTCAGGGATTTTGTTGAAAGTTTTATTACATAGGAACAATTGATTAAATCATTGACC
Organism: Catagonus wagneri; assembly: GCA_004024745.2. Classification (NCBI taxonomy): domain Eukaryota; kingdom Metazoa; phylum Chordata; class Mammalia; order Artiodactyla; family Tayassuidae; genus Catagonus; species Catagonus wagneri. The sequence goes on along the minus strand of PVHT020004020.1, from coordinate 39,670,473 downwards.
ATTGGTGACACTAAACCTCCAGTCTTTCTTCACTCTCCAGTGAACAAGGAGTGGGGAAGAAAGTTCCAAATCTCTCACCATGCCTGGTTTTGTGAACAGTCTCCATCCTGAAAACTATTTAGTGCCACCCAGAGCCACCTCATGAAAACAAAAGATGCTCCCATCACCCAGGAAATCACAAAGGACTTAGGGGCTCTGTGTCAAGAGCCAGGGAAAAGACCAAATATCTGTTGCCCATTATACACCTTCCATAATCAAAAAGTATGTAGAGAAAGGCCATAGCTTGACTTATGCATACTGGAAACTTCCAGAATGCACAGGACTCCTTTTAGTCACTTGCAAAAGTGACAACCAAATAACTCTAGCTTTTACTCTAAGTCCTCTCATCCCTTTTCAACACTATATTTACATCAGGATAGAAACAAATTGCTTATTTCCTTTGTATCTCTTTTAGTCCTTAACACATTACCTTGTATAGAGCATACTCCCAAATGTATTGAATGGACTATTTAAAATAAGCAAAAGAATAATTTATTGCGGTTTTAATAATTTTTCATGTTAATAAACATGGCAAATATTTATCATTATGGTTTTCAGAAATTGAATGCAATACTTAACAAGAACTATGCGAAGTTCTTTACATGAATTGTTTAATTCATCGATTTTTTTTTTTTTGAGGTATGCCTTACTTCCTCCTACTCTGTGTTAACTTCAAATAGCTTAACGGATTTTTTTTTTTTCCCATAGCCACATAGTTGAGATTAAGTAGAGGGCTCTTTGTAACACACTACTGTCTCGCTCACTTTGTGGGATATTAAATGAGTTTTTACAGAATAAAGCAGAGTGGAAGTGTTATAGCAATATTGTGACTGCCCTCCCTTCTCAAAAACTAGTTGCCCCCACTCGCACGCTAAGGATTACTTCTTTAGATTCCTACCACTGGCTTATTTTTAATCAATTACAATATTAATGTTGAGGATAAGTGCACTTATATCTGTGTCATATGGTAACACACTGGAAACATATATCAACTGAGTATTTTGGCCTTAAATCTTAAGAACAAAAGGATATTTTCTCCCCTTGTGCAGCTCTGCATTTGAATGCATTTGAAGAAGACTTTGCTTTTGAATTTGCATACAAAATGCCAAGCACAGAAGTGAATGTATATGTACGGTTTTACTTCTAGGATCCTTTCTTTTAGAGCAGTTACTTGGCATTTTTTTAGAACAACTGTACTTTATGCTGTTTTATAATAAAAATCATTAAATAACCATAGCAACATATTTTATTGGTATTTAGATAAGAATATTTACCCTTTGAATCACTGGTTGTTCAGCAGTGCCACAGTTTCAACACCAGACATTGTATTGATTGAAGACTATAGCTATTTGGATAAGAGGTACAGGCAAACTGTCCCCAATACATGTGGTATAATGATATTGACAAAGTTTCAGACTCTGCAGCCTGACTTGTTTAATGTCTGCACACAAATGGAGAAAAATCATAGTCTGACAAATTCTAATGTTTCATAAAACTTTTTTCTGAGACGTTTATTTTGCATGGATCTGATCGAAATTAAATGGCTTTCTCTACTCAAGTGGGAAATCAATATTCAGAACTGATCTGATGTCTAATTTCGCTCCCAGTTTTAATCCTATGCTTAATTAAAGCATCTGATATATTTCTTATATCTCATTGTCTTTTACATAGGAATAATCACAATTCTGATGACACAAAAGGTAATTTGAAGAGGCATCAGTTGAACAAAAACGTGGAGTTTTTTGTGGAGTTAAGATAGACAAAAAACTTTTGATTATTCCGTTTACTCAATCATATTTCTGGCAGGACTTCAACCCTTCCAGCTTTACAGTTCCTCTGTGGAATACTTCATTATCTGGCATACAACCTCAGAATATCTCACAAAGTGAGTGTGACAGAGTGAAGTGAAAAGAAAGGGATTGTGGAAGATGGCATTGGTGTTGGCTCAAACTTCTCCTTGAAAGAGAATTATAGTTCCCATCCATGTCTATGAAAGTTGTGCCTGTTGCGGGAAATAGAGATTCCTACGCAAGAGAAACAGCAATGGTCTGTGGAATGTGATCAGAAGTGAGATAACACCACTTCCAGGCAGAAAACTTCAAGAGGCATTGTGTGCAATTTTAGCAATTCTGTTTTGGTTTTCCATTGCTATGAGAGTTACATGTTGCAGGTGTATGTCTCACTTCAGCCTGGGTCCTTGAATTTGAAATAATATGTAGAGCAGGGACCCACAGCTACCAACATAAAACGTCAATGAGAAGTAAACCTTTATTATTGTAAGCCATTGAAATTTATAGCTTGTTTATTACCATAATACAGCTAACTAATACAAGATGGTTGTATGTAACTCCAGGCAGTTACGAATACATTGGTTTATTTCAGTAATAAAGCCCAGAAATAGGTAAATTCCTTTTAGGGCTTGGAGTAGAGAAGTGGGATTAATCTCATTTAGAACTACTTCACTTTAAACATGGATTCCAGACTTATACAATCTTCAATTATGAATATATAGAAATAGTGGTTTATCATTTGGAACTTCATTATGTTGTGATATGAACAATGAATCATTGCTCTTTCAAGGATAATTGTTTTTCAGTCCCAAAGGCAAACATTTTCAAGTCTAATTCCAATGAAATCTAAGAAACTGTCAAAGCCTTTTGTTGAACGAAAATGGAATTTATTGTATTGAATACTCTGAAAACAAAAAGAACCTTAAGTGTAGTCGGTAAATCTTTTTTAATGCTTCCTTGTAATAGTATTTTTTTTCCAAACTTAATTTGCATCTAAGTATAAAGTAAAAGAAGACCAAAATTAACTTGACAAGTCCAAGCAGCTAGAAGTTTAGAACATAGTGGAACTATGAATATTTTGCAATTATAGGGCTTTCCATTCTTAATATATAAAATACAAGCTATACAAAGAATGGATTGTGAAAAGTAAAAGATCACCTTTATTTCCTGCTATAATCTTAGGAGTTGGGAATCATTTCCTAGTTTTTATTCCCCCTTCTTATAATTCTAAACATCACTCTTGAACCTTTCTTTCTTGATTTAAAAACTTTGGAATTTATCATTTTATTTGTGACACAGTAAACCACTAATTAAGATCACTCATATCAATTTTTTCTTAAAATTTAATACATATCTGCACCACCTGGTAATTAATATGAATTATGATTATGAATATGCATCCTTTTAAAATCATACCTCTTATTTGGTCAGGTTGAGATGAACTGCTCTCTAAATCTGACAAAAAAGCATCATTCTGTAGTTTCTTGTTGGCTTTCCCTTGAGTTAGTGCCATTGTTTCTTGGATCTTCTATTTCTTTTATATTAGATTTTAAGTTTTTTAAAAACAATTCATTGAGTAGTACTTTAACTTTTTCTCTGTCCTTTTATAACTGCAAGTGTCTTTGCTTTTAGAATCCAATGTGCTAATATTTGAAGTGAAGAATCTCAGATTCCATAACTATTGTTTTCAGGATTTTGAAGACATTACTTAGGTTTCCAGTTCCCAGTAATGCTGGTGGGAATTTGAGGCATATCTTATTTCTATGCCCTTGAAGGTAAATTTATTTTCTGAGGCTTTAAAATTTTTTTTTTTTTTTTTTTTTTTT
>PVHT020004020.1:39661400-39665818 GCA_004024745.2 Catagonus wagneri | reverse complement strand
CAGGGATCGAACCCGCAACCTCATGGTTCCTAGTCGGATTCGTTAACCACTGCGCCACGACGGGAACTCCCTAAAATTTTAAATTGACTTTCCAAGATATGAATTTTATTAGGTTGAATCTAGATTTGGGTTATTTCAAATTCATTATGCTATGCATTTAGAGATTCCTTGAAATCCAAAGACTTCAGTCTGGCTTTCAGTTATTGCCTTATAAATTTCCTTTATTCCTCTTTGCTATCTTCTACATGGTCCAGCATCTGAATGCTCTGCAAATCCAATTCTGTTGACTTCTTTATTGACAGTGTGTGGTTTTATATCTCATAAATTATTGATTATAGACATAATGTCATAGGAAATGTTGGATGAATGAATATTAGTGCCTAGCAATGAGCAATCCCTTTTCTGTTATGCCCTTAAAGAAAAGTTGAACTGGATCTGAAGTTTTTTGTCGCTATAGTTGTTCTCTGTACACAGCCAGCTTCAAATTGCTCTCATGTTTCCTCATGTTTGATCTGGGGCCTGGTTTGCTGAAAGGACTTTGTGATGTCCTCGTGCATCCTCAGCTTTCTACCTTTACTGTGCCACAGAAAAGATGAAGTCTTTCTCCATACTTTCTCTCTCCTCCATTAGTAGACAGTTGTTGCACATTTTTGGTATTTTGTAACTTGGTGGTGAGGGTAGGGGACGAGGAGTGTTGTCTCTTATCCTGCTCCAGCCTCAGGCTTAAGTAGGCCCCATGCCCTCTCATGAGGGGTGTCCTCTTTGATCCTGCGCTCTGCCCTCATGACAACCTATCTCTGCCTTTTATATTTTGCAGATTTTGTGCTGGAGCAGTTTTTCTGTCTTTCACCATAAGCAGGAGACTTGTTTTTTAGTTCTGGATTTGGAATATTTCTTGGCTCTCTGTCAGAGGCAAGATTATCTATTTTACCTTCCTGCAGCCACAGTGAGTCTTCTTTGCCACAGGTGGCAGGGCTTCTTTTTATGCTTCAGGTATTGAAGGATTTTGTTCCATAAAGAAGGATCCAATTGGGTCTTCAGGCTTCACTCCTCTAGACCTGCACCACCAAGATGCGCTCCTTGATTTCCCACTTTGCCCTCAACCTTTTTCTTGAGCATTTGGTGAAGGTTGTTGGAAAGGCGTCTATGAGCAGAAACAAAATTCCTTTGTGGGTATAGTCTCCCAGGCTTCAACACTCTCCTACTACCCCACATTCAGACTTCAGTAATTGTGGTAGTTAAGTTTATGGGTCAACTCGGCTGGGTTAAGTGCCTCGATATGTGGACAAACCTTATTTCAGATGTTTCTATGAGTGCATTTTTTGATAAGATTAACACTCTACTAGGTTATGTAAAGGCAGTTGCCCTCTATAATATATGTTGGCCTCAGCCAACCAGTTGAAGGTCTGAACAAAACCAGTGTCTGACCTTTCCCAAGCAAGAAAGAATCTTGCCAGAGGATGACCTTTGCACTCGACTGAACTCTTTGCAGTTCTTTTCTGGGTTTCCAGACTGCCGGCCCATCCTGTGGGTTTTGGATTTGCCAACCTTCACAATTCTGTGAGCCAGATGCTTTGAATGTCTGTCTGTCTCTCTAATTAGTTCTGTTTTTCTGGTGAATGGTGATTAATATAGGAATTAAAAATAAATCTACCTGAATTTTTACGATCTTAAATTTTGACGGTGTCTGGATTTCTTCCCATGTTCTGTTTTAGATGAACCTCACATCTCATCTCTTTGAGGAGGGGCCTATCTTTGTCTGAATTTTAGGCTACTCCATGACCTTGCAAACTAAATTCAAGAAAAAATAAGAGTTTAGGCTTATCTGGAATTTTCTTATTTTTATTGTGGGCACAATGTTCTTTCCAGCTCTCTAAATCTTAAACACAAAAAGAACTTCCAGTAATAATCTTCTTTTCATCTCTTCTAACATAAAACTGGAGTTGCCTTTTTTTTTTTTGTCTTTTTGCCTTTTCTAGGGCCATGCTTGCAGCATATGGAGGTTCCCAGGCTAGGGGTCTAATCAGGGCTGTAGCCACCAGCCTACGCCACAGCCACAGCAACATGGGATCCGAGCCACGTTTGCAACCTACACCACAGCTCATGGTAACGCTGGATCCTTAACCTACTGAGCGAGGCCAGGGATGAAACCCACAACCTCATGGTTCCTAGTTGGATTCATTAACCACTAAGCCACAATGGGAACCCCTTTTTTTTTTTTTTTTTTTCAAATTATCTCCTACTCCTTAGAATATTGCTATTTGGCCCAGGGTTCTGTTTTTAAATTTGGAAACCAAATATTTTTTTCATGTTATTTTTTATTAAACAAGGTGATGATCCCTATTTGATCACTCATGTTTATGGATAAAGGCCTATGCTCGTTAGCATAGATAGTAGTAAAAATGTCTCTGTATTTACAGAGGCTGCACCATCAGTAGAATGCCTGGATGTAAATTTTTCTTAAGTGTATAGACTTTGTCACCTAAAAGGCTACCCTTTTTCCCCCCCAAATTGGGAAATATACAGGCAATCCCTGGACCATGATAGCCATTAATGTAAGCATTCTCCACTCTAGTGGGGGATACATGGAGGTGTTTTATTCTGAGATGGAACTGCTTCCCTTTCTATTGCGTCTCTAGTTGAGTTCCCACAGGCTAATTGCAGAGATAGAAAGTTACTGCACGCTTTGATCTGCCCTTCTCTCCATTTTTAATATTGATCTCATGATTGGCCAGTAGGATAATCTTGCTCTTCGCGAAGTACATTTTAGGGCCCTTGTTAGGGGCAGATCCAGATATTTTATCAGTATCCCTATAATGAACACATGGTTCTTATCCATATTCCATCCCTATTTTCTATACCTGCCAACTCCAAGCTTGAAACCTTTTTAGGGCTTCTTCAAGCTAAACAACTCCCATCTCTGCATTAGTCTTTCTTTGTTAATGCTTTGGTTTGTAATTTTGGTCTGATTTGTCTGCACTTACACTATAATTCGCATTGTATGACATAAAATCTTCATCAGTGGAATTTTTTTTTAATTTTTAGTGTATATTTTATTTATGATATATCTTGAGTATTGCACTATGATTTTTGGAGTGAGTAAAAAAAAATGCTTATAATCTATTATCTTGACCTAGAAGTTTCCTTGTGGACTTTTAGCAAAGGAAAAGTATTTTTGGTGAGTGTGATTCAGTTCTGCTTAAATAATACTTTGACCATTCTATCCATTTACTGATTGATAAATATTGAGAGCTTTTTATATATAAGGCACTGTTACAGGTGTTTTATATGTATATACATATGTATATAGTGGATAATAAGACAAACAGAAGGTGCCTTACGTTCTATTAGGGAATTAATTGTTAATGTTTAATTACAGTTGTAATAAATTCTACAAGAAGAAGCTAGTTTGGAATGACAGTACTTAATAGGAAACCCAGCCTCATCTGGCTGTGAGGGGAGATTTCATCCATAAAGTAAGCTTTGAGTTTCACTATGAAGAATGTGTAGAAATTTCTAAGGAAGGAGAGGGTCAGGAAAAAGTATGCTGAGGACACATCATCAAATATACTCCTTATTATCCTTGGGATTCAGTGATAAAGTCTACATCCTTCTTAGCAAAACCAAAACTATAATTTGCTTTTTCCTTACGTGTAACTGTACTCAATTTAAGGCCAGGGAATTGAGATGAGTTTCTAAAACCTATTTTGTTCCTGATAAAACTCTTTTATTTTGGGTGAGTTACTTCATTTCTTAAAGGTTTCATGCCCTATTAAATGGTGTAAATTGTTATAAATTGCTACAGAAATTTTGGAGAGTAGATATAATAGACAACGATAATGATGAGGAAACATAGAAATGTTCACAGTATTGAAGACAAATATACTATTGTTACTTCAGAAATAACTGAAAAGTAGTATAAAGCCAAGTATGCAAAATACTCATTGAACAAAATGGCAAAAAAATACAGAAATAGGCTTAATTTAATAATGTAAATCTCAATTTTACATCAAATTAATGGAAAGTTATTCAGCTACTAAAATGAATGGTTATATAACATCATGGGAAACTATATTCTAAAAGTAAAAGCAGCAGATTTTAAACTTGTATGGATTTGAAATTTGCAGAAGTGAAAGCAGCCGTGTTGATGTTGTAGCTTAAAGAATTGTTTTCATTTTCTCAAGTCTTTGATATGAATATAATAATTTGGAAGAAAAAATGACAGTATAGCTATAAAAAAAACCCTGCTGCTTCTGACTTGTCTTCTGAGGCTTAATGAAACAATATGTCAAGATCTCTGAACTAGACATGGCAATTTTTAGAGATTCATGGATAACATGTTTCTCATGCTCTAAATAACAGTAGATGATGCCAAGTGAAGAAGGTTACCAAATTTCTCTCTGCATGTCAGATGCAGT
>PVHT020004020.1:39596400-39658900 GCA_004024745.2 Catagonus wagneri | reverse complement strand
GCATAAATACAGGCTTCCGTAGGAAGGATTTCAGAAAGCTGTTAAAATTCGTAGAAACTCTCCTGTCATTATACCCCATGGGGCCTTATTATAGAGTCTGTACAGATACATGCAGTGTGGTCAGGTATTGTGTTCTATTTATAGTTTAGAAGGTTGTGTTATCTAGAAAAATGACTGAATACTTGCGTGAGTTCCTCTGGTCCCTGGTTATATAGTAGGGAGCATAACTTACACATGCGTACTTATTTCCCAAGAGTAATGTAAAAATGAATTATTATAATTCCCATAAAGTATTGGAAGCTTTTTAATGATAAGTAGAAAGTATTACACTAATAATAATTTTATTTTGATTAACTTTAAAAGTCTAAGCTAATAGTGATTTTAAATTTTTTAGTAAAAATAACTAAAAAATGTATTCTTGCCAGGAACTGTTTGTTCCTTTGCTATTTCATTCTACTTCTTGGTTGAAGAACTCACCTCAAATTATTTCAAGAATAAAACATTAGAATGTTGGAAGCCAAAATCTTCTTGAAACTGCAAAAGAATTTTGCTAATCAGTTAAAAATAAGTTACTTTACCAAAAATTGCAAAAATGTGTATAGATAATTTCTGCAGTGCTGAGGCTGGTGAATTTAGAGAAAATCAATAATAAATGCTGGAAATATGAAAATGGTTAAACAACAGAAATATTGGTGTCATAATAATTTGATGGAGGCCAGTCTGCCTTGGGTAATACCAGACTCTCTGTGTCATGATTAATGACTCTGTGTCTCCATTAATGGCTCAGTAGTATACTTCACAGAATATCCTTAGAATTGTGCATTTGTGTTCTTTTTGTTTCTCAGTGTGGTAAGTCCCCCCATCCCGTGGAAATATTTGGTATTTGATAAGGGATAGAGTTAATCTAGAGAATGGAATGAAATATTACTAGGTGTCAAAGAAGCAATGGGATACTTTGTTGAGGATATTTGGTCTGGATGATCCTTGGTTCTGTCAAGACCAATGAAGGGTCTGAGATTTTGTACTGCTTGCAAGTTAACAGGTTAGCCTGACATAGTTTGGCAGATGATGGCAGCAAACATGAGACTCCTAGGTCTGGGACAGTTAACAATTATATGAGATGAATGAGCAGTGATTAGATGTAAGCATATGTGTGACAGAAAAATGTTCAGCCCACTTGGGGAGTGCGAGACGAAAGAACGGAGAGAGAAATGGTTCGATGTAGAGAGGACAGCCTGAGCAAAAGCATGAACGCACCAGAGGGCCTTGGAATGTTCAGCTTCTATGGTCTCGGATTTTTTGACAGCCTTACTAGGCACTGTTACCTGTCAAAGCAAGATTTTAAAAAGCAGCTCTTGGCAAAAACAAGAGCCGAGCACTTGGAAGTAGTAATGAAGCTGGCTCTGTGTCCTGACTTGGTGCAGGGTTTTGGCTGAAAAGCAAAGGGAAATTTCCACTGCTTAGACTATTCGTTAACTGTGCCGTGACTGCATCTTGAGGTTAGTTTGTTTTTAAAGGGTGATGTAACACTTCAATAGCTATCCTATTGTACAGAAACACACTTGAGGGCAAAAAAATAATAATGGTAACCACTCAAAATCAGGTTTTTTCCCCAGACATCTCTATTTCTGTATTACCTAAGACTTTGAATTTTTAAATTTTTAAAAAATTTTTCCCTTATAGCTGGTTTACAGTTTTCTGTCAAGTTTTCAACTGTACAGCGTGGTGATCGGGTTACACATTCATACATAGATTCGTCACAAGTGATTAGACATCGTTCCTGGTGCTATACAGCAGGATCTCCTAAACTTTGAATTTTAATAACAAAAAAATGACAATTCTGCTGAAAGTTGATGTTTTTAACATCCTATACTTGACCTCCTGCTGTCTGTTTTTAATTTCCTGGGTGACATAACCACATTCATAGCTCAATGTATATCCTCCCAAAGGCTCATGACTCTTGACTCCTCAATTCTCATTCTTAGTTGCTTTTTAAAACATATCTATTTAGTTATACCACAGGCACTTAGCATTCTCAGTATCCCATGTTGGATTCTTTGATTCATTACAAAACATTCTTCTCTACATTTTTTATTTATTAAATCTATGGCTATTATTGACCTGTTAACTAATATGTTTTCATTCATGTACATCTTGCCTCCTAAATATTTTCTTCAATTTAGGCTCTTTGTCTCAGCTGCACCACTGGGCAGCTTCATTTTCTTTTTAGGACCACATCTGTAGCATGTGGAAGTTTCCAGGCTAGGGACTGAGTCAGAGGTGCAGCTGCCAGCCTACACCACAGGCACAGCAACATGGGACCCCAGCCGTGTCTATAACCTACACCATAGTTCATGGCAACACCAGATCCTTAACCTACTGACTTGTCTCCATAGTTACTTAATGCATTACAAAAATAACTTTACTATAATTTAACTTCTATATTTTGATAAGGATATTTCAAAACAACGGGTTTGTCATTCCATGTATTTTACTTTACACATTAAGAAAAAATATTCTGAGATAGGGATGCATAGGTTTCACTGTTTCATGAAGGGTGTTTTTTATTTTTCAGGGCTGCACCTGAAGCATATGGAAGGTCCCAGGCTAGAGGTTGAATGGTAGCTGCAGCTGTTGGTATATGACACAGCCACAGCAATGCCAGATCCAAGCAGCAACGCAGGTTCTGAGCCACATCTGTGACCTAGACCATAGCTCAAGGCAATGCCAGATGCTTAACCCACTGACTGAGGCCAGGGACCGAACCCACATCCTCATGAATAGTAGTCTGATTCACTACTGCTGAGCCACAACAGGAACTCCAGTATTTCTGTTTTTAAAACTTAAAATTTATTCTGGTTTACCCAGATCATTTCTATTTGTCTTACAGCATTAGGTTCATTAATTCCCCTGGCCTGTTGGTAGTTAGCAACACATTCTGATGATTGTTATTACAAGGCCAGGGCACTTCTTTGTGCTAAGACTTGGGGTGTATTTTTGCTTATTTGACATCTTCACTTGATGTCTCAAAGTTATCTCAAACTCAGCATGTCCAAGACTGAGACCCTTATCAACCCTTCCCAAATCTGAGCAACATTCAGCCTGTTGGTCAAACTGGAAATCTGGCAGTCATTTTTGTTTTGTTGTGTTTTTCATGTGACCAAACAATTTTATTTTTCCCTCTTGCCCTCTTTTTTTTTTTAATTACATTTGATTTACAGTGTTGTGCTGGTTTTTGCTGTGCATCATAGTCACCTAGTCAAATGTATTCTTTTTTTCATATTATCTTCCATCATGTTCTATTCCAAGAGATTGATAGAGTTCCCTGTTTTGCACAGCAGGATTAATTGCTTATCCATTCTAAATATGCATTCACCAACTCTATACTCCCCATCCATTCTATTCCTCAGGCATCCACACATCTGCTCTCCACACCAATGAATCTGTTTGTTTTGTACACAGGATCATTTGTGCCATATTTTAGATTCCACATATGTGATATCATATGATATTTATATTTCTGATTTACTTCACTCAGTATAAGAATCTCTAGCTGCATCCATGTTGCTGAAAATGGCATTGTTTGGTTCTTTTTATGGCTGAGTAGTATTCTATTGTATATTTACTACATTTTAATCTATTCTTCTGTTGATGGATATTTAGGCTGTTTCCATGTCTTGGTTGTTGTGAGTAGTGCAATAGTGAACATAGGAGTGCATGTATCTATTTGAATTATACTTTTGTCCAGATAAATTCTCAGGAGTAAGATTGCTGGATCATATGGTAGTTCTATGTTCAGTTTTCTGAGGAGTATCTATACTATTTTCTATAAAGGTTGTACCAATTTACATTCCCACCAACAGTGAAGGTGAGTTCCATTTTCTCCATACCCTTTGCAGCATTTGTTATTTGTAGACTTATTAAAGATGGCCATTCTAACGGGTGGGAGGTGGTACTTCATTAGTTTTGCTTTGCATTTCTCTGATAATAGTGATGTTGAGTTTCTTTTCACGTGCCTATTGGCCATCTGTATGTTGTCTTTGGAGAAATGTCTACCTCTTATTAGCCTAGCTTGCATGTGTTTGCTGTTCCTCGTAGGACTTTGGCTGTTTAAATTTTTTCCTATTTCAGGGTATTTCCAGGTCCTATTTTTGGGGGGGTTTTTTGTTTGCTTGTTTTTTTTTTTGGCCTGGAATGTGCCTTTCCATATTCTTCACATGGCTACCATCTGTTCCTTCTTTAATTTTCAAGTTGAAATGTCTTCTCTTGACGTGTACACCTTATCTAATCTAGATATGGTGGGACACCTAATATAGTCTAAATGGCAGCACACTTTTTTCATTACAGCATTTGTATTTACATTTGTTTCTTTGATTTTTGTTTCTCTTCCAGGGGATTATTAATTTCCTGAGAGCAACTTGTCTGTCTTGCGTGTTATTGCGTACATCCTGGGTAACTAGCATAGTTTTTGGCATATAGTAGTGATAATGATGATGTATAAAGCATATTGAAAGTTAATCTGTGCAAAGAGTTATCCTAAATACTTTATGTATTTTAACTCCTTTAATAACTTTATGGTGTATATGTGACAATTATTAATTTTCCATTTACTTATGAGGACTCTTGAGATGCATATTTAAGTACTCACCCAAGTTAAGTATTTCTTTCCAGGTCCACAGACTAGTAAGTGATTTAAGTGGATACACTGTGCTTGCCTAAGTCTGTGTTTTTGGTATTATCTAATGGAATAATACTATTAACAGTTCCTGCTAAATGTGAAGACAAACCTTATAAATAACTTAGGGTATACTTTGAATGGTAACTGACTTCTTACACCTAAGGTGACATATGACTTAATGCCTAACTCTCATTTTATAAATCTGAGTTATTTTACAATGATCTGTTAACCTGTATTATATTGCATTTTCCAAGTAAGACTTCACTCTAAATAAAACTGTGACCCAAAACACAATCTTGAAACCTAAACTCTAATCCTCTTAGATTTTCCTTTTTAAAAATACTTGCATTAAAGGGCCATTGAAACCTTTTCATTTTAATCTACAGAAGCTATAGGGCACAAAGTTGTCTTCTTCATTGAAAGAATCTGTCATTTTTTATCAACTCGCAAAGAATAATTACATTTCCACACTGTAGACCAAAGATCTATTTTTTGTGCTGATTAAAATAGTAAAGCTATTTTATTTCATGATCTCCTACACACAAGATCTAAGGAATAAAGAGTGTGTAGTTTTACCACTGTACATTTACTTGTTATAGATTTGTTTCGTGAATAAATAGAACAGTAGTTATCAAACAGTAATACCGCCGAGTGGATGCTCAATGCTATGCTTTCCTGATGGGAAACTCTGCAGAGTCTGTGGCCTTTTAAAGTCACTGTGCATTTGAACATGTCGACTGCACTGAGAAAAAAATAGTAGTCTTATGGCCAGAAAAAAGTCCTAATCTGGTATTTTTAAATTTAGTTGATCAAGATCCATTTTTCTTCAGGACGTCTGCAGTTCCACTGCAGCTCAACAGTAATGAACCCAGCTAGTATCCATGAGGACATGGGCGTGATCCCTGGCCTCGCTCAGTGGTTAATGATCTGTGCTTGCCATGAGGTGCAGTGTAGATCGCAGATGTAGCTCAGGTCTGCTGGTTGCTATAGCTATAGCTATGGTGCAGACCTGCAGCTACAGCTCCAATTCGACCCCTAGCCTGAGAACTGCCCCATGCCCTAAAAAATCAAAAAAAAAATTTGAATATCTAAAGAATCAAGAACCGTTCCATACCTGGAAATACTGCTATAGGCTTTTTAAGTCAATGTTTATATGCTGGCATGAGTAAAATATTGTCTTAATAATATGAAAACAGAGCTGACCCTAAAATAACCAATGGAAAGGCTTGGAAATTTTTCTCTACTACTGTAGGAGGAAAAATGCATTTTTTTTAACTACAAGTTTGATCATTCTTGCTGTATATTTTCTCCCAGTAGGAGCTGTGAACTCTGGTTCTTATGAAACATGGAAGATGCCCATAATCAATTTTATGTGTGTGATACTAGTATCTTTCCACATAAAATGTGAAAGCACATTGATTACAGCTAGTAAAGATGACAATTCCATTTCTATGTACTATAAACTAAAAGTTCTAAAATTATTGTCTTTTTTGGTGGCTGCACCTGTGGCATATGGAAGTTCCCAGGCTAGGGTTTGAATCAGAGCTGTAGCTGCTGGTTTATACACAACTCAGAGCAATGCCATATCCTCCACCTACTGAGCAGGCCAGGGATCAAACCCACATCCTCATGGATACTAGCTGGGTTCATTACCAGAGACACCACAGGAAATCCTATGTTGTTCTAACTTGCTAACAGAAGTAATCATTACTGAAGATACTGTTTTCTTCATTTTCTTAACTTTATTTTTTTAGATTTTAAACTTTTAAAATTCTTTTTAAATTTATTTTTTCCATTGTGGTTTTCTTCATTTATTATTTGGAATAATTTTGAAAGGAAAATAAAAGAGTGCTTTATGGGTCTTGGAAAATTTTCAAAGAAAACGTCATGGCAATTATTGAAAATTAAAACGTTTTAAAATGTAGGACTTACATGTGACATCAGATGAATGATCATTTCTCTCTGAGTAACTGGATAGTGATACTTCTTAAATCTCCTCTCTCTGGTCAATTACTTTTGCTCTTAGATTTGGCTCCTTTATTTCTTTGTACTGCATTCTTCTAAACTCTATTGATGAGATACCTGAATGACTATTGGCGTTATGTCACATTGGATCTTCATTTCTTTCTCCTGTTCCTATGGTAAGTACTTCCCCAAACTCTCTGTTATTTTTATATTTAGTCATTTGTTTTTGTTTTTTTAGGGCTGCACCCATGGCATATGGAAGTTCCCAGGCCAGGGGGTCTAATCAGAGCTGCAGCTGCTGACCTATACCACAGCTCGAGGTAATATCAGATCCTTAACCCACTGAGTAAGGCCAGGGATAGAACCCGAGTCCTCATGGATACTGGCCAGTTTTGTTACCATCGAACCACAATGGGAACTCCCCCAAACTCTGTTACATGCAAGTTGAGTGAAGGGCAGACTTTATTATTACATCCATCTAAACCAAGTTTTGTCCTTTGGACTGCCTTTATTTCTATCTACCTTCTTTAGTCTTTAATAGCTGAACCTGTGTCTGTTGAATCTTCTATTCAGAAAGCGTGAATTGAGATGATTGTTTCTGTATATGCTTTCTACTGGTAAGATCATTAGCTTCTGCATGACATATGCCATTTATGAAAAACTTGCTTATGTTCTATAAAAGGTGATTTGGGTTTGGGTGATTAAATAAATACTGTAGCCTCTGGATTTAAGCAAAGGTCAACTGAGGACATTCAGTTATTGGAAGAATAGTGGAAGCCTTCTCTTGTGAGCCATGTGATCTGTCCATTTAACTTTATTATGGATGCTGTGAGAGCACAGCACATGCCCTACTGTGTCACAAAATCATGACCAGGGAAGCTTCTTGATGTGATTTTGAGGGGTGAAATCTTTTTAAAAAATTGTTTTATTGATATAGTTAATTTACAATATTATATTGGTTGCAGGTATTTAACATGGTTATTTTATATTTTATAGATTATGCCATTAAAACTTACTGAAAATATTGGGTGTATTCGCTGTGCTGTACAACGTATCCTTGTAGCTTATCTATTTTACACTTTGAGGTTTGTGCCTCTTAATCCCCTGTCTGCCATATACTTCTCCCCATGGGTAAGCACTAGTTTGTGTTCTGTATCTGAGAGTCTATTTCTATTGTCTTGGGTTAGTTTATTTTTTGGATTCCACACATAAGTAATACCGTATAGTATTGTCTTTCCCTATTTGAAATACTTCAACAAGCATAATACTCTGCAGGTCCACATGGCAAAACTCCATTTTGATGGCTGAGTAATATTCCATTTTACACACACACACACACACACACACACACACACACACCCCCAACCTCACATCCTCTTTAGCCATTCTTCTGTAGGTGGACACTTAAGCATTTAGGTTGCTTTCATATCTTGGCAACTGTAAGTAATTCAGCTATTAAAATCTTTGGGGTGCATATATCTTTTCAAATTAGTGTTTTCATTTTCTTTGGATATATACCAAGAAATTAAATTACTGAATAATACGGTAATTCTATTTTTAGTTTTCTGAGGAAACTCCATTTTTTTTCCACGGTGGCTGCACCAATTTATTTCCCCAAGACCACTGCATTAAGTTTCCCTTTTCTCTGTCTTCACCAATCTTTGTTATTTGGAGACATTTTAATGATGGCCATTATGACAGGGGTGAGGTGATCTCATTGTGATTTTGATTTTCATTTCTCTGATGCTTAGTGCTATTGAGCATCTTTACCTGTGCTGTTGGTCATCTAGATAAATTCTTTGGAAAAATACCTATTCAGGCCTTAAGCCCATTTTTTGACTGTTTTGATTTTTTTTGATTTTGAGTTTTGAGCTGTTGATGTATTTTGGGTGTTAACCCCTTATTGGTCATATCATTTGAAAATAATTTCTCTCATTCAGTAGGATGTATTTGTATTTAGTCCAAGGTTGTGTATGATATAAAGTCTGAAAGAATAAGTGTATACTACAATAGTCCTTGTGAGAATTAATAGGGACATGGAGTGGGATATCATTAGTAGAGAATTTGAAATTGGGTAGAATCTGGATACATTTTGAAGAGCTTGATGACAGGATTTACTTCTGGATTATACTTGGTCAGCAAGAGAAAAGTCAAAGATGACTCCAGGATTTTTAATTTAAGAACTTGCTAGGATAGTGGTGCTATTTGTTGAAATAGAGAAAATTCGGAGAGAAGATTTGAGGGAAAATAAAGAACTCAATTTGGGATCTTAAGTTTGTTTTACATATTTGACATCCAAAAGTTGGATATCCAATAGGTTAATTTGGTATCAAGGACAGAGCTCAGGGAAGAGGTTGGGACAAGAGTAAAAATAATTTATTAATGTAGAGGTTGTATTTAAAAATCACAGAAATTGATGTGATCCCTGAGGAAGTAAATGTAAATAAGATGAGATGAAGACTGAGAGCAAAGTTCTTGGGGAAGGTCAAGGAGACCACAAAAAAAAAAAAAAAAAAAAAAAAAAAACAGCTGGCAGGAATCCCTGGTGACCTAGCAGGTTAAGGATACGGCATTGTCATTGCTGTGTCTTGGGTCACTGTTCCGTGTAGGTTTGATCCCTGGTCCAGGAACTTCTGCATGCTGTGGGTGTGGCCACAACAACAACAACAACAAAACAGTTGGCAAAATAGAATCAAGAGATTGTGGTGTCTGGAAACTCTGTAAATAATTATTTCAAGGAGAAAAAAATGTGCTAAAAGCAGTGATGGATAGAGGAAGATGGAACAGATAGGTAGTCAGGGATTTGGCAACACAGAGATGGGTGGTGATCTTAGTAAGTGTTTTTAGTGAAGTGGAAAGATATATAGACAATGGGGGAATGGAAGTGCAAAAAGCAATTATTAATCCTTGTAAGTGTTGTGCTATTTGGAAGAGAAATGAAGGAGTCTCTGATAGGGCATAAAGAGTCAAGAATGTTTATTTTTTTTAGGTAAGCAGTATTACAATGTTTGAGTATATTGATGAAAATGATCCTATCATTAGGAAAAGGTGATGTTGGAAGAGAAAGAGATCAATTGGAGAAGTGAAGTCCTTCAATAGGCAAGCAAGGATTGGACACATTGCTGATGGAGGGGGCTTAACTTTCAACCCTGGCAGCAGAAGTGAGTGCCATGTGTGGAAAGATAACGGAAAGATAATAAAAGTTCTCTTTAAGGAGTTCTGTTGTGGTGCAGTCGAAATGAATCCGACTAAGAACCATGAGGTTACGGGTTCGATCCCTGGCCTTGCTCAGTGGGTTAAGGATCCAACATTGCTGTGAGCTGTGGTGTAGGTTGCAGACACCGTTCAGATCCCGCGTTGCTGTGGCTGTGGCGTAGGCCAGCAGCTGCGGCTTGGATTAGACCTCTAGACTGGGAACCTCCACATGCTGTGGGTGTGGCACTAAAATGACAGACCAAATAAAAAGTTCTCTTTAAATTGTTTGTATTTTAAATATTTCAATGAGAAAAATGCAACCTTCTGAGAGGAAAGAGGTTTTGAGAGATAGAATAGGTAGGAGAAGGTAGTAAATGGTTCACTCAGAGAGTGGCAGTTTAGATTGGCTGAGCAAAATAGTTGGATGGCAGGGCAGTTTTAAATGTCTACTCAAGGTTCATGGTCATTAAAGTTAGAATGGTTAGGTTGCTTTGTTCTGGCCATATTCAGATTTTGAAGAACAGGTTCAAAGCTATTAGAAAATTACATTTAAACTTAATTGGGATTTTTCCATGTGAGTTTGAAATATAAAAGGATGGAGGCATTGAGGGTAAATGAGAACGTGAATAGAAAAATGAACCATGGGAAACTTACTTGGATAAAAAGAGAACGATGGTGTAATTTGTGTTTTCCTAATGCATTTAAAATAATTTAAAGGCCTGTATATATTTCTTTAGCATTGTGCCCTCTGAAATCAAAAGTAGATACTGGTCTCAACAGCAAATAGCTGGTACTTAAAGTCAGCTCAACATCCCCTGTGCCACAGACTCACACTTCTATTACGTATTGGCAAGGGAACTGAGGAAATAGTGATTCCCTTATTTAATACAGTGTAAGAATTAGGAAGATATTACATGAAACTAGGTTATTTTAGGAAGAGGAATAATGTTTTTAGACTGAAAAATACATACTGGTTTTTTTTTTTTTTTAAATCTATATTCAAGAAGGCAACTTGAGCATGCTGAAGAGACTACCAGCTCAAGGAGATCAATTCCCTTGTTTTTAGATGTGTGACATTTAAGCGGGACATTATTTCCTGGAGCTTGGTTTTCTTTTGATGAAGCAAAGAATGTTTGTACTAGACAGAACTCAAGGCTGACAGCTCTTATATCTGTGGAGCAGTAAGAAGAAATAAAAACAGCAGGTTTTTGAGTGAGAGGATTTTTGAGGATGAGGGACTAAAGTGGAAGTTCACTGTAGCACGCAGCTGGATTTGTGACACTCCATGCAGGCTTTATGTTCTGCTCTAGTGTTCAGATACGGGAGGCTCTGTGGTTGCCTTTGCTCAGGTATGACACTGCAAAGCTCTCCACGTGGAACTTAAGAATGTCATAACAGGTTGGTATATTTTGTAATACAAATTAAGTACATTTTGATTCTTTAAAGATCCAACTGATATGCTCTTTTATAATTGTGCAAAAACAATTGTTTTTTATTCTGTGATTTATTTGAAAGAAGCTAATAATATATTTTTGTCTTTTTCTTAGCTAGTGGTTTAGAAGTAGGATGGAAGGGCAACCACTAAGTGTTTTATTATAAAGAAGGAAGTGTCTATTCCTAATGACAATTCTTTTTTAAAGGGGATTTTTATAAACCTAGTAGTACCAATGGATGTATCCTAAATTGATCTAGAATTAAAAAGAGATAGCTAATATATAAAGTTTAATGTGTTTTTATATTGGAATAATTTATTCAGCCCTAAAAGTGAACATGCTTATCCTCTAAAAGCAGCATTTTATACCCACTGTGATATTTAAGCATCAGAGATGCTTATGGAAAATTATTCTTACTATATAGAATAATAATTGCTTTAACTGCTTTATGAATTTCTCCAGTGGAAACACGCCTGACCTGTGGCCTCTAGTGGCCTAGGGATTCCTGAAATTGTATGCGTAATTCTATTACATGCATATTTTCAGAAGAGAAAACCCAAAGCTGTTATCAGATTTTCAAAGAAGTCCCTGATTTCTTTAAAAATATCAGTGACTACTATAGCTGTAAAACTTAGAAAGGTTTTCTTTGGCAACTATTTAGATGTACATACTAGAGATATTTATTAAGAGAAGGCACTACCACCCTGCGTAAGATGTAATAGATGTTCAGTAAATGTTTGCTAAATTTCCACTGAGAGGCCTAAGGCTAAAGCTACTAAAGATCATTTTGAAAAGAAGGAAATGACAATACATTGGAAAATGTAAAGAAAGAAACGGAATTTCAGGAGTTCCTGTTGTGCCTCAGTGGTAATGAACCTGGCCAGTATCCATAAGGACCAGACTGGATGCCTGGCCTCGCTCAGTCAGTTAGGGATCTATGTTGCCGTGAGCTGTGTGGTGTAGGTCACAGATGCAGCTGGGCAATCCCACATGGCTGCGGCTGTGGTGTAGGTGTTGGCTGTAGCTCCAATTTGACTCCTAGCCTGGGAACTTTCATATGCTGCACCTGCAGCCCTAAGAAGCAAAAAAAAAAAAAAAAGAAAAAAGGAAATGGAGTTTTAAATAGATGAAGGAAGATTGAAAGCAATGATGTGTTTTCTTTATTGGATATTTTTAATTTTTAATGATTTTTATTTTTTCCATTAGTTTGTTTACAGTGTTCTGTCAATTTCTACTGTACAGAGAAGTGACCCAGTCACACACATTCTTTATCTCAAATTATCCTTCATCATGTTCCATCACAAATGACTATAAAGTTTCCAGTGCTGCACAGCAGGATCGCATTGCTTATCCATTCTAAAGGCAATAGTTTGCATCTATTAACCCCAGATTCTCAGTCCATCCCACTCCCTTCCCCCTCCCTCTTTGCAACCACATGTCTCTTCTCCAAGTCCATGCATTTTTTTTCTCTGGGGGAAGCTTCATTTGTGCCATATATTGGATTCAGATATAAGTGATATGATACATTGTCTTTCTGACTGACTTCACTTAGTATGGGAGTCTCTAGTTCCATCCATGTTGCTGCAAATGGCGTTATTTGTTCACTTTATGGCTAAGTAGTAGTCCATTGTGTATGTATTCTTAATCCATTCATCTGTCAATGGACATTTAGGTTGTTTCCATGTCTTGGCTATTGTGAATACTATCGTGAACACAAATACTTGTGAAAGTTGATACAACCGTCTTGTAAAACTGGTATTGTTCACTAATTTTGAACATACATATACATTGTGACCAAGTACTTCTACTACTTGACAAACATCCAACCAAAATGCCTACTTATTTTCACTGAAACATACATAAAATTGTTTATTAGAGCACCATCTGTAATAACCCCAAACCTCAACGTATTCAACCATTTATCTGTGGGATAATAGATGATAAAAGATTCCATATTCACACAATGGAATACCAGTCTATAGAATGAATGATCTATAACACAACAATAATAGAAGAATTTCATAAGCATGTTGAATTAAATCAAACACATGGTTTATACTGTATGATTTTATTTATGTAGAGCATGAAGACAAAATCTATTGTGTCATAAAATAGACAGCTTATACAACTCAACAGCAAAAAAACCAACAACCTAACTGAAAAATGGGCAAAAGACCTGAATAGACATTTCAGCATTTCAGAATGTGTGTGACTGTGTCACTTTGCTGTACAGTAGAAATTGACAGAACATTGTAAACCAACTATAGTGGAAAAAAAAAATAAAATCTCTTGTGACAGAAATCACAAAGTGGTGAGCTTATAGGAAATGATTGGAGGGGCATGAAGGCCTTTTCTTGGTGCTGGTCATGGTCTGTTTCTTGATTTGGACTTTGCTAACATGAATGCATGGCATTTGTGGGGGTTCATAGTACACTATGCTTTTAAAATAGGTATACTATACTTCAATAAAAAAAATTAAAATACTGTGGAAATAACAGATTTTTAAAAAGTATTTTAATTTAAAAGCCTAAATGCTTTGCTACATACCAGTATGTTATTACTAGTGAAGAAGATTGCAGCATTGGGCAAAGTATAAATGTACTTGATTATGACCTTCTTTTGCACAGTGGAATAAGAGGCCACAATATGGCACAAGGGAAATTTCCCAGGAAAGACTGCTGTAATGATATGTTCTTCTGAAAACATATTATTTGCTGAAATAAACACTTCAGCTGCTCCTAGGATTTGGCGAAACTATTCATTAAACTGCAAGAGAATGACACAAGAATTCACTGAACAGAAAATACGTAACCTGCTATATGGGTTTTCTGTCTCAGATAACTTGGAGATTAATGAGACTAGATTGTTGAAAACTGCTCTGTTCTTTCCAACCAAAATCAAATATAAACAAACTAATTGGAAAACATCTCATATCTTAACATGTTCTAAAGATTATTATTTTTTTATTTCTGCGAAGAGTAACTTTAGATACCTTTAAAAATGTATAGTATACTGAAAACCTTTAGAAAAACTACTTGGTGATGGGAGTAGTTATCCAGAGATGAATTACTGGGTTTATTAATGTAACAATTTGAGACTGACAGCTTATAAAAAATGAGCAATCAATGTGATTCTTTAGCCCTTTCTTAGAAATAGCTTTTTCCATGCACTTTCCCAGCTATATGCTTTTGTTTGTGAGATTCTTTCTGTTTACTGTGTTTATGCCTATTTAGGTATAGCTATTTCATATGAACTCTCCTGGGAAAAAATCTGAATACCTTGCTTCATATTTGCCAGCATGTTAATTGATGAGTTTTATGCCACTAGTAAAGGAAAATAATGAATATAATAAACATCAATATTCAAATAGATAAAGGAACCAATTTATGAGAAGGTAAATTATGTTAAATCCTTGAATGTAAAGTACTCTAGCTGCCCATCCTAAGACTGAGGGTTGGAAAATAAAAGAGAAAAGCACATCTGAAAGTTAAGAGGGTAGTAGATAAGGATCTATGGGAGTAGCATTTCGAGATTTATTACATATAACATTAAGCTACTGATCTTCTGAAAGTTTTCTCTTAAAAGCTAGAAAATGTTCCCTTGAGCCTCTTTGAACGTCCCTGAATATACTGAAATTAATAGGTAACTGCTGCTCTTTTGGAAAAGCAAGAGGATGGGAGCTAGGAGGGAGCAGAAATAGATAAGCCTGGGGAAATATGAGTGTGGACCATAAAGGTGTGCCTTATCAGCTCCTTGGACTTCACTTTAGCTTGACTAGAAATCTGTTGCAAGGGAACTGTAGGTTGGGGGTCGGAGGGGAAGTGGTAAAGCAGAGGATATGCCATCATCACTGTTACCCAGTACAGAATTCTCGGGGAATCTACCTGTGTTAGTTTTCAAAGGTTACTGTCACAAAGTACCAGAAACTAGGGGACTTAAAACAAACAATGTATACTTTTAAAATTAGGGAAGCCTGATACTCTAGGCAAGAAAACAGTTCATGCTTGTTCCATCTTCTGGTGACTGCATTTTTTTGCTGCTTCGATCTTTCTTAGCTTGAGGCCACATTATTCCAATCTTTAACTCTGCGGTTGTGTTGCCTCTTGCTTTTTTCTGTGTCTTTTTCCTCTGCGTGTCTTTGTCAAACTCCCTCTGCCCCTCTCTAAATGATTGTATATAGAGCCCACTTGGATAATCCAGGTGAAACTCCTCCTCTCAAGATCCTTAAGTGAATCACAGATGAAAGGCCCTTTGTCCCACTAAGGAAACATCCACAAGTTCCAAGAATGATCTGGACATAACTTTGGGACTGCTATTCAGCCCAGTGCACTAGTAGATTTTTTTAAAAAACTAGAATGCTTTGCATTTAGAAGCCAAACAAAACAGCTTAATTTCTTCTGACTTGCGTTATAACCAACTCTTAGTCCTATTTAGATAACTTTTTGTAGCATTCAAAAGTTTGAAATAACCACAAGTTTACAGACTTGGACCAGGACTGGGAGGTAAAATCCAATTTGCCCATTTCATAGATGTGAAAACCACTAGCCAAATACTTAGTGACAAAACAAAGTTAAACCAAGAAATGAGACTTAGGACCTTGGGCAATTGCTCTTTCTACTTCATCAAACTGAATGGGATATTACATACTAATTGTCTTAAGTAATTCATTCCTAAAACCACTCAGTAGGCGTTCCCGTGGCGCAGTGGAAACAAATCTGACCAGGAACCAAGAGGTTGCCGGTTTGGTCCCTGGCCTCGCTCAGTGGGTTAAGAATCTGGCGTTGCTGTGAGCTGTGGTGTAGATAGCCGACGTGGCTCAGATCCTGCGTTGCTGTGGCTGTAGTGTAGGCTGGCAGCTGCAATTCCAATTAGACCCCTAGCTTGGGAACCTTCATATGCTGTGGGTGCAGCCCTAAAAAGAAAGGAAAAAAAACACAAAAAACACTCAGTAAAGGCTTTTTTATTTTCATTTTGTCAATAAAACTAATAAATATTATATTTTTATGATTACTTAAGATAACTTCACAATAATAATCCTAATAATCCTAACAATAAAGAACAAAAGTACAATTTATATGTGTACAATAATAAATGCAATTATAGTACTGTCTCTAAAATGAAAAATGTTAAGCAAACCACTCAGAGGCCCTTTTGTATTTGTCACTTCTCGTTTTGAGTTTTCTTATCCATTCAGGCATTTGCAGTATAACTTCAAAAGATGCCATTACTTTGAAGAAATTCTTTGTTTTTGCCCTTTGTAAGGTCTGTTACTGTTTGACTAGGAATACTAATATGAATTGCTTTGTAAGAATGGCAGTGCTCAGAGAGAAGATCAATAGCTGAACAGAGCATACATCTTCCTAATATTATGCCATCTATTTTGAGAATTATAGGAATGCATGATTCCACATGAAAGTACGTGTGGTGGTTTTTCTCATCACGAAGGAATTCTTTGGAAATCAGAGATGAAAGTGAATGTTGTCTATCCATGGAGGAGTCTGGTGTCCACAAGATAAAAACAGGGAATTCAATTAGAAAAATGAAAACATGTATGTGCCAATAAAGGAAGGAAGAAGAGGAGTGATAGAGGGATTGAGAGAGGGAGAGGAACTAGAGTACTAAAAGTGTCTTTTGCACTTCCCACCACTTCTTCAGCAAACACTGTGAGGAACTTTTAGCTGAAGAAGTAGATTTTTTTTTTCTAGAGTTCAATTTTAATTAACTACCCAGCTGTTGGTACATGGATATTAGGACAATTACACCTAAAAAAAAAATTACACTTCTTCCAAGCTATAAAACCAGATAAAATCTGTGTGAAGTAACAATTTACAGATAGACTGTATCAGTCTGAAGTAATTTCTAGAGATGAATTAATTCAGTATAACTAAGAAAAAATTATACAGATACATGTTTTTAGTATTCACGATAGCACTGTCCAAGAAAAAGACTTGCCCCACAAACTTTAATATTTACACTTTGTAATTTAGTGAGTTGACAGATATACTTATGTTGAGAGAGGCAAAGAGCATAGAGGCTCTTAAATATTTTTTTTTAGTTAACTACCTGGATTTTCTTCATGAAAACTGTTTTTTTTTTTTTTTTTTTTTTTTTTTTTTTTTTTTTTTTTTTTTTTTTTTTTTTTTTTTTTTTTTTTGCTTTTAGTCTGCACCCGTGGCGTATGGAAGTTCCCAGGCTAGGGGCCAAATCAGAACTGTAGCTCCTGGCCTATGCTACTGCACAGCAATGCGGGATCCATGCTGTGCCTGTGACCTACGCACAGCTCATGGCAATGCCGGGATCCTTGACCCACTGAGAGAGGCCAGGGATCAAACCCACATCCTCACGGATACTAGTTAGATATGTTTATGCTATGCCACAACGGGAACTCCTCCTCATGGAACTCTATCTTGATGAATGTGGTCATCCCTTGGTATCCTCAGGGTATTGCTTTAGATAACAAAATCCAAGGATGCTCAAGTCCCTAATTTAAATGGGGCAGTATTCGCAGATAACCTAGGTACATTTTTCTATGTACTTTAAATCATCTCTTGTTTAGGTATAATACCTAATGCCATGTAAATTCTATGCAAATAGTTGTAAATACAATGTAAATGATATGGAAATAGTTGCTGAAATGCAGCACATTCAGGTTTTGCTTTTGGAACTTTTTTGGAATTTTTTTTTTCTGAGTATTTTCAGTCTGCAATTGGTTGAATCCTTAAATGTAGAACCTGCAGATAGGGAGGGTCAACCATACTATCATTTATCTACCTATCTCTCTCTGTGCAGTCAATAACTAAATATTTGACTCCAAATATAATTCAATATAATAAAATAATTGAAAGGAACTTTTAGATAAATGCTCTGCCTTAAGAGTGTTACTCTCTTGCCCATTTCTTTTTGAGTTACCATTTGGTCACGGGGGGGGGTCGATATGACATGTCATCTTCGTGATAAAGGTACAAAAAGGGTCCTCAGATTGGTGTGATGTTTTCTAGAATCTTGCTCATTTCTGTTGGGTCTAATTAGTCTGGTTTACTACCTGACAAATGACAACTAGTCTGTTTCTATGTTGTGGTATAGAATTTCCCAGGTTTTTTGCAGTTGACCTTGGTTCCTGGTGATACAATTAACTCCCTAACCTGGACTGTTAACCTCTTAGTTTTTGGCTAGGGATCTCACTCTGTTTTGCTATAGGAGACTGCCCAGGGCATGTTCATAGACTGTAAACTCCACTATCTTCAATCACCCATAGGACATGTGGAAACTTCCAGGCTTCTGTACACCATGCCACATGGTAGCTACAGTAGCTTGGTCTTTAATACTCAGTTTACTTGATACAGCCTTCTAGGTTTGCGTGGGTGTAGTCTATAAGACAAATAACTTCTAGGATCCTAAATTTTCTTTAAATTTCATAACATCTCTCCCCTTTCTGGGATTTTGGCTTTGAGA
Source organism: Catagonus wagneri (assembly GCA_004024745.2). NCBI lineage: Eukaryota > Metazoa > Chordata > Mammalia > Artiodactyla > Tayassuidae > Catagonus > Catagonus wagneri. The sequence goes on along the minus strand of PVHT020004020.1, from coordinate 39,640,177 downwards.
AAAGATACCAGGCATGTGTCTGAGTATCCGCTTCTGTCACTGCTGTATCCTTACTGTTTTCTGCTTGTGATGTGATCAGCATCTCCCTAAAAGTAGAGCTTCTGTATTAAGACCACCAAGCCTGTATGCTAACTATAAAATGACAGATAAAGGAATTTAGAACATTCTTTTCTTGTGATAAAGCCAGGTCTTTGAATGTATTTTCTTAGAGCAGAGAGAAATGTATCATCTCTTTTTTTCTCTTTATAGTCCTACTGTGACAAGCTGTTAACCCCCTCTCCATCCCTGTTTAGGTAGACAGAGTCCTTACCCTGACTTGACATGAGCAGAGATGCAAAAGAGAAAAGCATAACTTAAATAGTTGAAACATTATTCCCCACTTTAACAACAGTGTTTGAGAGCATCCCGAAGTAGGGTGTCAAAGGGTCAGGAGTGACGGGTTATAGTCAAATCATAAATTCCAGAGACAAGTGAGGGAAAAGAGAAATACCTGTCATTGATTTTCCATTCTTGATATATTGTTTATTCTGATAATCTTAGGGAATTTCATATGCCTGCTCTGAGAAGTACTTTTTAAGCTGAAAGTTTCTAGGCATGCACTTGGGTTGGGTTTTCACAGTATGTTTAATCCCATCAATGTGGGAGTTGATGTTATGAAAAGCATTTTTATGTCATGGTTTTCTTTTTCTTCTTCTTTTAACCATTACCTCCCTTCTGTTATTTGAGATCATAAACACAATTTTGGAAACATGTCTTTAGCACGGATTGCCTGATGTAGTGTTTTTATGACTTTGTTCACTACTTCCCTGAATCAATTTTCATTTTGTGCAGCTTCCATATGGCACTCTATTTTCTGTATCTTTCAAAGGTAATCAACTTGTGATAGACAATATAATATATACTATTTTGGTGATGAAGCCTGTCAAATTCTGAATGTGATTTTTATTATTGTTTATGGCTTGAGAATAAAGTGTAGGTCTGTAGTTCTTCAGCTTGCAGTTAAATTTTTTTCTCATTGCTGAATTTGGCAGCCCAGAGGGTTTATTTGTATGAATTCCAAAAGTGAGAAGGAAGTAGAATTGTGATTCTCTAGGCCTTGGCATATTCCGATGTTTTATAGGAACCAAATTTAAGTGACCATTTAAAACTACTCTCTCCTTTTCTCTCTTCCTTCAGCCCTGCTGGCCACATTGGTGTACTTGGGAGTTTTGCAATTCAGTCTTCTCTGTGAGAAATGTGGCTACCCTGGGTTTAAGTATGATTTACTCAAATCAAAATGTCATCTCTTCATGTAGTTCTTAATCTGACTTCTCTAACCACACTGTGATGCCTCCCCCATCAAACTCCTTTCATCAATCACATTTTATTGCACCATGATTTCATTTCCACATAATACTTACTGTTGGCTAGCACTACCATAATAAAGTACTGCAGGCTTGGTGACTTAAACAACAGAAATTTATTTTCTGTCTCAAAAGCTAAGAAGTTTGAAATCATTTCTTGAAGATTTCATGTGAAGATTTCATTTCATGTGAAATCATTTCTTGAAGATTTCATTTCATGTGAAAGTCTTTCATGTGAAGACTTTTATGGCTTGTAGATGGCCATCTTCTTTGTCTTTACTGAGTCTTCCCTTGTACTTACCTATGTCCAAATGTGTTTACCTATGCCCACCCTAATAACCGTGTTTTAACTTCATTACCTCTTAAAAATCCTTACCTCTGAGAGCAGTTACTCTGAGGGACTTGATACTAGGATTCCAACATATGAGTTTTTTGTTGTTGCTGTGAGGGGCACAATTCAACTACCTGTAACAACTAATAACCATCTCTACTACATGGTCCTTTTTTTTTTTTCTTTTTAGAGCTGCACCCGCAGTGTATGGAAGTTCCCAGTCTAGGGGTAGAATTGGAGCTGTAGCTGCCCACCTACACCACAGCCACAGAGCAATGCTAGATCTGAGTAGAGTCTACGACCTACACCACAGCTCACAGCAATGCCAGATCCTTAACCCACTGAGCAGGGCCAGAGGTGGAAACAGTGTCCTCGAAGATAGTCAGGTTTGTTACTGTTGAGCCATGACAGGAAATCCCTCCTCTTCTTTATTCACTTCTTTTTTTCTTTCTTCCCCACTGAAAATGAGGCACCAGAAGGTCAGGGTTTTATCTGTCTTTCGCCACATTGTGTACTACCACCTAGCCTAGTGCCCAACTCAGAGCATAGGCTCAATGATCTTTATTTTTAATCTAAATTAAACAAATATGATACATAATTATCCCTAAACTCTAAAGTTTACTCCTTATTGGCATTCCTAAAATTCTCCTGCTGTATCCTTTGTTTGGATATCCTTTCTGAGCTAAGTGAATGGTGCTCAGGCAATAGCTACCTTTGCTCTGTTGGCACCCGTTCTGTGTGATTCAATACTATGACAGGTTTCTGGAGGCTATATAGTTGGTACACATTATTTCTGGGCATGTCTGTGAAGGTGTATCTAAGATATTAGCATCTGAATTAGTATGCTGAATAAAGGAGACTGCCTTCACCAATGCAGGTGGACATCATCTTACACCTTGAGGGCCCGAATAGAACAAAAAGGTGAATTTGTGCTCTGAGTTGAGACACCCCTCTTCTTCTGCCCTTGGGTATAGGTGCTCTGTTTCTTGGCACTTTGGACTCATAGCATGACTTATAACATGGGCCCCATCATTCTCAGAGATCCTGACTCAGACTGAATCGCAACACTGGCTTTCTTGGCTTTCCAGCTTTATCATATTGTTTTTGTTTCTTTGGGTAGTCCTGATTAATACAGTATCCTTGGATTTTTCTAAGATTTACTCCTTCCTATTAAAAGAAAAGCCCTTTCTGCTTAGCTTTTGAGAGCCTTGCAGATCTTAAGTCAGAGCTTTCTCCCTGTTTATAATTATCTTCCTCCGCTTACCGCAGTAATATTTTAAAATACCTCCTTAGGTAAGTCTGAATTTGTATTTCACTTCATAAATGCATCTTTGGAAAGGTATTGGTATATCACTTGAAGATCATGAAAATACGGTTCATAGACTTGCCTTCCTATAATTTGTTTTAATCTTTGTATGCACTCACAGTAAAATAAAGGCTACTCAAAGGACAGATTCACTTCATCCTAAATATGCTTTTTTTCTTTTTTTTTAGGGCTGCAGCCACAACATACGGAAATTTCCAGGCTAGGGGTCAAATCAGAGCTACAGCTGCCAGCCTGCACCACAGCTCACAGCAATGCTGGGATCTTAACCTACTGAACCTACATCCTCATGGGTACTAGTTGATTTCGTTACCACTGAGCCGCAACAGGAACTCCATTAGCCAGGTTCTTAAACCGCCGAGCCACAATGGGAACTCCCCATCGTAACTGTTTTTCATAAGCTTAATTCTTAGCAACTACTTCTGGCCCCAGTAGAGAATACATTTGCATTTTTGAAATACACGACTGCTTTTTCTTGCGTTTTTTCCAAATAAATATTTTATAGTAAAAATATTTACAATTGAGAAATTGGGTGGATTAAGGAAAATAAATTGGTTCTGCTTATTGATTAGATGATCGTTTCAGGGATTAAAATTTGCTTAAAAGAAAATTTTTGTAGAAAGGCCGCTCATTAAAAAAAGAATATGAACTCTGAAAAGCTTTATATACATTTTATTAGCTTGAGTACGATAATTTTTGTCCATTTGACATTTTTGGGTTTGGCAAACTTGTTTAAAGAGGCAATAATTTGAGAGGTCCTGAAGATCACCCTCTAATTAAAAATTCATTAGAACTACCCACAGAACTCAGAAAAGCTGTTATACTCATAGTTACAGTTTATTACAGTGAAAGAATACATATTAAAATCAGAGGTAAAATGTGCTCGGAGCAGAGTCCCGGTTCAAGATCCCAATTGCCCTTTGTCAGAGGAATTGTTTGGATAGCGTGCTTGATTTCTGCAACAACAGTGTCTGACAGTAAGTATGAAGTCTTGGTTACCCATGACACTCATCCAAGAGTTGCTATTCAGAGTTTTTATCATAGTTGGTTTCCAGGTGCTCCAGAGATTACAAATTGATAATTTGTGACCTAAGGAACACACCATAAATTACACTGTTAGCATAAAATATATGGCACGGCTCAAGGCTCAAGATAAATAAAGACACTCTCCGCAAGCAGGTTATTCCAAGGGCATAGATATTAGCTCCCAGGGAACCAGTCAAGGGCCAGACCTTTCCTTTAAAGCTACGAGGTTTGAATACCGCAAATCTGTTGAGTCAACCCTCTTTCTGTAAAGCTCAGGGTAGTAAATGTTTTTGGGTTTGTTGGCTGTCACAACTACTGACTTCGTCCTGTTAATGCAAAAGCTGCTGTAATAACACATAAATAAATGAGCAGGACTCTGTTCTAATAAGGTTTTATGTACAAAAACAGATGAAAGACAACATTTGAGTTACAAGTCATAGCTTGCAAACTCCTGGCCTAAAATAACGCAAAATAAAATTGAATGCTGGGAGTTTGAGAATTGAATTCTGTTGAGTGGATAGCCTTACTTTAATCTTCATTTCTTCATATGGAGACTAAGGATAACATTTTCTAAGGAATTACTTTCAACACGATGAAGAACTGGTAAGCCTTAAAATAAATTTATTCTTTCATAATGAATTTGAAGTTAAATGTCTGTTACATGAATATTTAATGGAAGTCCTCATTCTTAGACAAATACATTTATTATTTTATTTTTATGATATTAATCAGAAACGAGGCTAAAAGGGAATTATAGCATACCTAGATGAAAAGTCAAATTACTTGTAGTAGAAGAGAATGATGGAATTTTTAATTAATTTAGCAATACTGATAATTATATCTCATGGTCCTCATGGCCTTTTTACTTTGAAGAATATTTAATTTTCTTTCAAGAATTAATCAGGTTTTAGGTTCAGTGTGACACAGAAAATTTTGAATACAAGAGTTTTTTTATTGAGGTTTTCAAATGAAAACTATCAGAGAAAAACATATCACCTTAGTTTTATTATCTAAATAGAACTATGAAATATAACAGTCTGAAACTACTCAGCTGTTTCTCTAGCACAGAAAATGCTAATTCTACAGATGAGAATATTGTGTGATAAGAATAACTTTATTTAAAAAAGCTTGAAACTCTGGTTTTGGGGAAGACAGTGACTTTGGGCATATTTTATTCATTTCGGAGCCTCACCTTTCTGTAATAGATTATACTGTTCTTAAAGGTTTGTAAAAGGATTTAATTGAAAATAATTGAAGGTACTTTGTACATAATGGAAACTTAGTTGTTTTTGTCATAACTGAGATTTACTAGGTACAGTGCTAAAGTACCTTGCATTCATTTTCTCACTTAGTGCTCCCAACAACCCAATGAGATTGGCTCTATTGATACTTTAATTTTTCAGATCACAAAGCAAGGTTAACCAAGTGAGGAAAGGAGCCGAATGAAACAAACTAAGAGTGATAGGAGCTCAGCATTTTATTGTCTCTGCCTACATCTCTAGTTGATGATCTTAACCAGTGTCCCAGGTATTAAAGTGGTGTCATCACCTCATAGTGGTGATGACTATAGTGTTTTGTTCCATTTGGTGTTTTTCCCCTGAGGAGTCTTAGAAATTGAAATTTCATGTAAATTTTAAATTTCTGGATATTCTTGAATACCCTGTACTTGCATGGCAGTGATAAGCTACAGCCAAGAAGTAAATAGTTCTACTTAGGGGAAGTGAGTAATCTCCAATTTATTAAAAATCCTCACTACCTTATGTTGGCCACTCTAATAATTCCCTTATCTACGTCTACTGCTTCTAAGGACATTTTGGGAACTTTACTCAATAGATGTCTTTCAATTTCTTTCCATCAAAGAAGTTAAATGACTATCTTGGAATAAGTTATAAACTCAAAATAGGAAAATTTCTCCTGTCATTTTGTTCGGTGGCTTCTTAACTTTGAATATCTTGATCGAAAATATTTTGAACTTGAACTTTATATTTTATACATTATACCATCAACTTATTAAATGTTAGTAAAACATTAATTTTATTTTACATAAAATATTCCCTCTTACGTTGTTCCTACACTCAAATATTTTTTTACACAGTTCTGGAGAAATATATATCCTGTTTTGGAGCTTTCAAATTGGCCTAATCCTAGAAGCAGTGTTTTATTTAAAACTAGGTCTAGGGAGTTTCCTGGTGGCTCAGCAGTTTAAGGACATGTCATTGTCACAGTTGTGGCCTGGGTCACTGCTGTGGCACAGGTTCAATCCCTGGACCGGAACATCTTCATGCTGTGGGTGTGGTCAAAAAATAAAACTAGATCTAGAGTTATTGATTTCTAATCCAGTCTGCTTGGATTTGCTCTGACTCCCTACAGGATAGCAAAATTGTTTTCAGAATCAAAGCTGTGCTATATGACAGAAATGTTCTAGCCAACATTGATTTTTAAAATTTATTGATGGTGGAGTTCCCTTCGTGGCTCAGTGGTTAACGAATCCGACTAAGAACCATGAGGTTGAGGGTTCGATCCCTGGCCTTGCTCAGTGGGTTAAGGATCCGGTGTTGCCATGAGCTGTGGTGTAGGTTGCAGACGAGGCTCGGATCCCGCTTTGCTGTGGCAAAGGCTGGTGGCTACAGCTCCTGTTAGACCCCTAGCCTGGAAACCTCCATATGCTGCTGGTGAGGCTCTAGATACAGGCAAAAAGACAAAAAAAAAATTTATTGATGGAAAAAGCATTATGCTTGTTTTGGCAGGAAAAACAACAGATGCTATATTATTGTTTATTATTAGTGATTTATCTTAATGCTGTGGCTAAGTTTTATTTTTTTTAATTTTTCTGGCTAAGTTTTAAAGTAGTTCAAAGATAAAAAATTTTTTTGGAAAATCTCAGGAACCTCTATATTTTAGGATACCATTATCTCAGGACAGTTTGAGTTAATGACAGAAGAATTTAGTGTTCTTGAAAATTTTCTTGACTGTTAACTTTGGAAAGTGATGGAAAGATGAGAATTAAATGAGCTAAATATAATTAACAGTTTTATGAAGTAGATAATATTACTATCCCACTATTTTAATTTATTGCATAAACCACAGCTGCCTTTCTAGAAGAGTTCAGTCAGTGGGCTTGGATCAGTCCCCTACCATTTCAATAAGATTTGTCTCTTTAGTCTGCCCCAGATAATTGGTGATGGTGGCTGCCTGGACCACTCTGTTGGGGAAGATTCTGAAGCTCATCTAAAAATGATTCTGTGACAGGTTTTCCTATCAGGCATGGGCGTGTAGGTAATGACAAGATGTAATACTGCATTTTGCAGATGTGTATTTGGGAAATATGTTATTTTGTCTATTTTCTTATAATGAAAAATTTCTCATTTTCTCATCTCATGATGTTTAATTTTGGGGCTACCTTTGGTTTCTAAATTAAATACAGTTAAACATGCCTATCTCAGTTTTAATATTTACATATAATGTAATCTTAAGTTTTTCCGTAAACCTTAAAATCTCCATGTCCTCCTCTAAAAAAAATCAGTTGATAATAGTACCTATCTCATAATGTTTTTATGATGATTAATGTAAAACATAAGGCACTTTACACCATGCTTGGTTAATAGCAAGCCCTCAATAAATACTAGCAATAATAATTTTATTATCTTAAAAGTGTTTGAGGTTTTAAAGACAACAGGTGTCTTCATTACTAAATAGGTTTGTGGATTTTTTATTTCCTCTGAGGCTATGCCTCCAAAAGTTAGCAATTTCACATAGAATTTCTAGAAAAGTAAAACTTGACTTTGTAAAAAAATAAATCAGAAAATGTCTGTGAGATATGAGCCTTCATTATAAGTGTTTTGGAGAAGTGAAATAAAAGTTGAGAAATTCCAAAATATAAATTCAAGGACCTGGATGGGTTTTGTAATATTTTAAATATTAAAGCCAATGCCAGACTAAAGATATATTTGTGTGCTTAGGCCAAGTATATAGCAGGTAGCTGGACACTAAGATGGGTATATACCTACCATTTTCTCATAGTCAGTTTTAATAGGGTAGGCCTTTGACTGAGAAATTGACATTGGGCCTTTGAGAAATTGACATTCCAAATTGAAATGGATGCATGAACCTTCCTGAGTTGGTTCAAAATAATCAGACCTAATGTAAGTTGGTCTTAGAGTTTGATTGCCATGCTTTCTTCAGTAGATGACAAAGGCAAGTGCTCTGCTAAAGAAAAATATCTCCATCCTAAAATCTTAAAAAAAAAAATGGTAGTTCGATTTTGAGTTTTCTGAGGAATCTGCATACTGTTTTCCACAGTGGTTGCACCAGTTTGCATTCCCACCAGCAGTGTAATAGGGATCCTTTTTCTCCACACCCTCTCCAGCACTTACTGTTTGTAGACTTTTGATGATGGCCATTCTGGCCAGTGTAAGGTGGTACCTCATAGTGGTTTTGATTTGCATTTCTGTAATGAGGAGCGATGTTGAACATCTTTTCATGTGTTTATTTGCCATCTGCATGTCTTCTTTGACTTTTCTGTATAATTTTCAAAACAAATTATTAATTTCCACAAAAAATGCTGCTGATATTTCAATTGGAATTATTCAGTCAATATAATAGTGTCCAGAGAACTGACATTTTAACAATATTATGTCTTGTAATCCATGATCGTAATATATCATATGTGTTTGTACTCATACTGTGTTCATGCTGTGTTTGTTTAGAATTTTAAAACTTATTTCATCGGTGTTTGGATTTTTTTTGATGTTCAGATCTTACACATATTTTACTATATTTGTAAGTACTTAATGTTTTCTACACTCTTCAATTCCAATTGCTAATTGTTCATTGATGGCATATAAAACCACAACTGAATTTCTTGAATCCTCCAAATGTGCTAAATTCAGTTATGAGTTCTAGTATCTTCTTTTGTGGACTTGGAGATTTTGTGCATACATTTTGTGCATAGACAAACATGTCATCTGCAAGTAGAGTGCTTTTATCTTCTTTTTGTATCAGTATGTCTTATTTTTTTCTTCATTGCACTAGCTAGACCTTGTATAATGATGTTCAACAGAAGTGATGGGTATTGATATCCTTGTCTTATTTTTGATTTGGGGCAAAAAATATTTAGTCTTTTGCTATTAAGTATAATGTTAGTTCTAGGATTTGGGAGAAAATTCCCTTCTCTCTGTAATTTGCTGAAAAATTTTAACATAAATGTCAAAGAATTTGCTATATCTGTTCCAGTGTTGATTCTTTTTCTTTAGTCTGTGGAATTACATTGATTGATTTCTGAATATGGAAAAAATCCTCCTCCTACTAGAATGTAAGCTCCACAGGCAGTGCTGTGCTTGAGAGGACTCACACTGACTTCTGAGAACTGATAATTTTAAGGGATTTTGAGAACAAGTCATCAAACCATTAGTATATGGAAATCTGCCATGGTGAGAGAATTCACACAATTGACATCAGCAAATGTTACCCAGCAGGCCTCTCTATATCCTTTTCTTGGTTATCTGATGGTGCATATTTAATAATCCCCAAACTCAATGGTAAATAAGAGCATTTACTCTGCTCACAAATGTGCCATTTGACAGGGTTTGGTGGCAGAGCTCAACTCTTAACCACTGAGTGTCAGCCCGGCAAACTTGTGGTCTCGGGCCTGGAATCATCTGTAGTTTGTTATTATCTGATGCCTCATGTAGGAAGGTGTATACGCATGTGAAATCTCTAACGAGAATGAAGATGGGGGGATGACTATGGAGCACCAGCTCAACCAGCTGCCTTACGTGTATTTGCCTTCTTGGAGATTCTTGAAGTGGTCAAGCCAGTGCTCCTCTTGCTGCTTATAGATGAGATAAGCTTGCTCATAGAGGACATAAGGCTATGAGCCTTATCTCTTCTATGTTCTTGGTCATAATCATCATCAGTAACAGCTAATAGAAGTATAGAGGGAAGAAGAGTATCTTGTTTAGGTGGTGAAGAATGTAGTTGGACTTAGGGCTGAGGTAGCTGAGAGTTTTCAGGCATCTCCCTCTAAGCAGTCACTCTATATGAACTTCTCGGTATAGCAACCTTAGTGGTTAGCTGTATTTCTCAAGATACTGGCTCAGTACTCCTTAGGTATATAGTCTAAGAGAAAGAATCACTCAGAATATGTGTAATCATTTATAACTTAATTCCCAAAGACATACAGCATACCTTCTGCTGAAATCAGAGGCTGTAGGCTCTTGATGGAGAACATCAAATTGCAGGAAGACATGTGGGATGGAATACATTGCTGCAGCAATATTTCAAGAGTACAATCTGACATAATCTTTTCACTACTGTTTTCTAAATGTCTATAACAGTGCTTGGTAAGGTAGAAGAACTGAATAAATATTTGTGAAATAAATGAATCATTCACTCATTTTGCCCAGCTGACACTGAGTAGAAATGAATGTGTCATTCTTAATCATAGCACCATGGCCTGGAAAAACATAGAGGCTCACTCCCTAATGTCTTAAGTATGTTGGTCTGATTTTTATGGTAACCCAGGCAATTCATAGCCGAAATTTCTTATTTTCCTTGCTTGTGTTCTGGAGTCTTGGCCCTATGCAGGCGGGAGGGGCAGGGGAGTGAACAAGGTGTCAAAGTATTAATGTAACTTTATTTTTTCTGCAAAAATAGCTGAAATGAAGTAAAATAAGCCTCTCAGTGAAATTCAGTATAAAGTTAAATGTCTTACAATATTTTAATTTCACTTTAGTCAAGGGAAAGTTTTTTTGCCAATGCAAACTCACCTTTGCTCCATGAGTCCAAGTTCTTGAAATGTCTCGGATCTCTGGATGGCACACCAGAGTGGATCTTAAGGGGTATCTGGAAGTAAAGAGTAGAGTCCCATCAAATTAGTCGACAGATGAGCCGTGCATTGCTCTTGACAGTTAGTCATAGCAGAAAGTAATGTATGCAATAACAATGGATTCTGCTTGGATTCCTGCCCTTGATATGGTTGGTGGTATTATGATTTCTGTCTCTCCCTTTCTCATCTATGTGGTTTTTCCCTCTTAAGCTTCCCCTCTCCTTGAAATCTTAAGAAATCTAGTTTTCAAAGTCAGAAAAGAGGGAAAATGTGCTCTAGGTCATTTTGAACCTCCAGTTCAAAACTTGGTCTGATGGTTTCTAGTCTTTGTAGTAGAAGGTTTGTAGTCTCCATTTTTGGTTTTATAGTCGCTTGTAGTTACGTAGACTGAAGAGGCTGGGGTGGGGAAGTAGGTGAGCTATGAGTTTGGAAGTATAGGAACTCGGGGTAAAACAGAGTCCCATGATCAGTAACTAGAGATACTTAGCACACAGATACTCACTTATATACCACACATAGGCATACATACATACATACATACATATATATATATATATATATATATATATACACACACATGTATATATATATACACACACACACACACACACACGTATATATACATACATACACAGTATTGAGATTATGGGAATGTTTTCTTTGTGCATATCCAATTTTAGGATTACCAATTCATTTATCTTCCAAGCCAAAATATCTTTGAGAGTTAAATAATGGCCTGTTATTAATAGTTACGTGCTGATAATCAGCATAAACCAATACTATACTGGGCAAACTGGGACCACAGTCACCTTAACCATAATACACTTATGATTATTATTCAGAACTCTAAATGGAAATGTTTTCCAGAAGCATAAGTATTTTTTAATGATGAAACCCTTTATGTATGGGCACGTTTTATCAATTTCATGCTAAAATTCCTAAAAGAAGCATCTTGGCTAGCTGAGCAGTGGTTCGGATGCCGCTAAGAGATAGCTAGTTGAATGGGATACAGTTTAGTTAAATAAATACCTTTGGGCTTCCATCTCTTCTCAGGAACAGTATAGAAATTATGCTAACATTCTAAGAAGTCATCATGTGACAAAACAAAATAATGGAAAGTAGGCTTTACATGATTACCATATTTCTATTGTGTTTTCAGTATATTGGCCAAGACTGTATCTGGAGACAGATGCTTTATTGAAACATAGGCTCCAATACCTATATAGTTGTACGATCTTCCTTCCTACAGTTTTTTTAAAGATTAAATTGCTTAATTCAAAAAAATGTACAATATCTGGCACAGAGTAAATGACTGATTTAGTGTTTATTATTATAACCCTCCTCCTTAATAAATGGCATAATCACCTATTTATTGCCATAGCAAGAAACCTGGCAGTCTTTACTGCATTCCCCTTTTACTTCGCTCTAATCATTGGCTATCCAGATTGTCAACAATTATTAAGGTATATCTTTCTCTCAATGAGTTTTCCTCAGTCCAGTATTGTTCCCTAACTATATCATATCGACAGAACAGCCAGAATGACTTTTATAATGTACATAAATTTACTGCCTGAATTCATTCAGTGGCTCCTTATTCTTGGAATGGTTTTTACTAGGTTCCTCAAAATTTGCTTCTCTTTACTTAATTCCTCACCCTCATTTCTTGCCACATTTCCGCTCACAACTTATAAACTCGCTAGACAAACATTCTTAAAGCTCTAGGAAAGACTGCCTGATTTGAGCCTTAGTTCTTTCACATAATACTGTTTGTTTTATTCCTGCCATCCCTTACGTGGGCCTTAACACTTCTAATTATCTTTCAGGGCTCCGCTTGGCTATTACCTCCTTTAGAGATACTGGCCCACTTAAGTGATGCTAGATGTCTTCTTGGCTTCTCCAAATGACCTGTGCCTGTTTCTTTCAGAGCACCTTATACATTTCTAATATGACTACAGACTGCACAATCTTTCTTCCAATAGAGTGTGAACTTCCAGGCAGGAGCTGGTATGGTCTTTGTTGTATTTCCACTCTGAGCACAAAACATGGCATATGATGTCTATGTAAAAGATGCTGGTTGAATGAATGAAGGAATCTGTGGTGCTGATTAATGAATTACAGGAGGGCACTTTTGGCATTGGTTTTTTGCTTTGTAAAATAATGCTAGAATCTTTTCCTTAAGATTTAAAAGTTTTTCTAAAATGACCTTCTAAAAAGTTGTTTTTCTCCTTAGAAAAGCTTCACGATGAAATCAATTCTCATTAAATTTGTGGAGTCTCTTAGAGATAAGGAGACAAAGAGCATAAAAAGTTAATTAAGGAAATAAGAATTTATGGAAATGTTATGTCATCCCTGAAATTGAAAATTGAAAATACACTAATTCTTAAGCCTTGTTGCTGTGTTTTCTTCTCGGTGCATGTGCTATTCAATTAACCTGTCTTCTCTCATCCTGGAACCCTATTTCTAGAGAAAAGACTGGGATACCTTTATATGAACATCCAACCAGCTGGATGCCTAGAGTGAGAGATGACAAATTTTTATCTGGCAGCAATAAGAGTACAAAACTATAGCTTGGGATGGCATGTTTGTTTTGTTTTGTTTTTAGCCCCAACCCTGGCCTGTGGAATTTCCCAGGCCAGGAATCGCACCTGCACTACAGCAGCAACCCAAGCTGCTGCAGTGAAAATGCCAGATCCTTAACCTGCTGCACCACAGGGAACTCCTTGCTATTGCATATTTACACTGAATAACTGAGCATATAAAATAATGACTTGTTTTTGGTGAAAATTAAACATTTTCAATTATTTTGATATTAATAAGCATAAACTTATTTTCTTGTAAGAATATATTCTCATTACAGAAATAATTCTTATAGGAAATTGATCACAAATATTCATTCTTCAAAGAATCAATATTAGTATGTTAGCCACTAGTCACATGTTTTAAGCATTTGAAACATGACTAGTCTAAATGAGATTTGCTGTAAGTTTAACATTTAAGTCTTTGTTAAAAAATGGAACATAAATTATTTCAATTTTGTATTTATCAAAATACCAATATTTTGGATGTAGTAGGTCAAATAAAAATTTCTTAAAATTTCACTTCAAGATTTTTATTTTTTAAATTTTGATGCTAGAAAATATAAAAATACTTATGTGGCTGACATTATATTTCTGTTGGACAGCTTTGCTCAAGGTGGGGTTCCTGTTGGAGATTGTTTTGTGTGCATGGGGTCCTGAGGAAGTTTATGACAAAACAGCTGCAGGCCAAAATCCCCACAAAAGCTAGTATAATATATTTATGTTAGTATGTACAATAATTTGGGTATACTGTAGGTAAATGCACATGGTACTTAATTTTTTCCTCTAAGAGTACTTCAAACATGTCAGTCATATGATCTAATTGTGTGAATAATAGCTGTAATCTATAGTCTGTGCCTTGGTAGAGATTTTATGCTCTTAGGATTTTGATATAAAACTCATGTTTCTGGGAGTTCCCCTCGTGGCTCAGTGGTTAACGAATCCAACTAGAAACCATGAGGTTGCGTGTTCGATCCCTGGCCTTGCTCAGTGGGTTAAGGATCCGGCGTGAGCTGTGGTGTAGGTTGCAGACGCGGCTCAGATCCCGCGTTGCTGTGGCTGTGGCGAAGGCCGGCAGCTACAGTTCCTGTTAGACCCCTGGCCTGGGAACCTCCATATGCCGCGGGTGTGGCCCAAATAAGTCAAAAGGACAAAAAAACAAAAACAAACGAAAAAAACCTCATGTTTCTGAATCTTCATTCTGAATCTGATTTCTGATTTCTCATTTCTTTTTGAAATGAATATGCTGTGGGTGCGGCCCTAGATAAGGCAAAAAGACAAAAAAATAAAAAAATAGAGTTGAACCAATGATTTTACATAATTAAAAATTGGGAAGTTCTTATTGTGGCTCAATGAACCTGTCTAATAACCATGAAGATTCAAGTTTCATCCCTTGCCCAGTGGGTTCAGGATCTGCTGTTGCCCTGAGCTGCTGGGTAGGTGACGGATGTGGCTGGGATCCCCCATTGCTGTGGTGGTGGAACAGGCCAGTGGCTACAGCTCCAATTTGACCCCTAGCCTGGGAACTTCCATATACCATGGGTGAGGCCCTAAAAAGGAAAAAAAAAAGTGAAATTATACCCCATATAAGGAAGGAAGCAAATACAATGTTTTGGTTCAAAATTCTTAACTGAGCTCTCTTGTACTTGATTTTCATTTCAGCACCACTGTCAAATGTCGACCCTCTGGGTTCATTTATACTTAGTTTTGTAAAATAGATGATAAACTATTTTAGCTCTTCAATAATGTGCTTCCATAGCCACACACACGCACACCAAAAAAACCAAACAAGCAAACAAAAAACTATCACCAAGAATTTTTGTTTGTGTTTAGAAAATGTGACAGCAATTTTAATCCTATTTAAATTTGCTTTTTTTGAGACACAGCTTTTAATCGGTTTGTATATTGTAATTTATTTTTTTATCTGTTGTTTTTTCTTTACAGTTACACATGTATAACAATCATCACAACCACATTTTTATAACATTTCCATCCCAAACCCTGGACTGGTTCTGATAGTTCTCCTTCTTTCCTGAATGAAGAATGCTTCATGAAGTAGTCCTTACATTAGTTGGGGGTTTTAGTTCTGCACAACAGCTCGAAGATATTAAGTATCTTCCTTAAGGAGGAATCAGTACCCTGCCCCAAGAATACACTACTGCTCCTCCCTGGTTTTCTGCATCCCCTCCCTTCCCTGATTAGCATCTGCATTTTGGAACTCAGGGAAGATTATGGAGGCTGAAGCTTATTCCCTAAAAACAAGCAATGGAGGACATACAAAGTCTTACATGCCCAGGATCCTCACAGGGCCCTGCTTGGTTACAAGACCTATAACCAGGTAGACAATTGTCTACTTTTATGTAAGTAGGTTTTGACTTCTGATGTGGTATTAACAAACATATAACAGGAGATACTGGTCACTCCTTTTTTCTGCTAACCCTTACCTAAAACAATTTCAGTGTCTAAAACTATAGTAGTTACAAGAGGATACCTTGACACCTTAAGGTTGCATCTACCAGCTGCCAGCAGAAGTTACTTTGATTATGGCTGGTGGCATCCTAAGTCTGAGACAGCTCAGAAAACTCAAGTTGAGACAAGATTTTATCCTTTACAAATGGGAGAAATTCTTTCTTTACTGACAGTAACTCCATGGGGTCATAGATGCACGTTCGTGGTGATGTCTTCTTTTGGAATCTTTTAGAGGTTACTTAATGAGTGGTTAAGTAGTCTGTGGCTCCCACAATGAGACTGAGACTCAGTAGCCCAGATTATCAAACTTCGTTTGCATACCAGGATGATGTGACCACAGAGGAAGTCAGAATGTCTGGAACCATCTCTCTGGAATTTTAGGAGAGACTCTCTTACTTCTAGTATAGTCTGTTTTTCCCAAACCACATAATTTTTATCTTCAGGTGTCATTGGGTCCATGGTTTCCCACTCTTACATGTTTACTTTTTTACCTCTTAACGTTGAGTACACAGATAGATATGCTATGGTGACCCAGTTCAAGACTGACTACAGATTGGTTTTGTCCACTTTCTGCAGCTATAATCCATGAGGAAGGAGAACTAGAGGCAATCACTGGTTTAATAAAACATGGACTCACGGCTTAGACAGTTGGTTTAGAACTTGAGCTTTAATATTTCCTAGATAACTTACTTAATTCCTTTGTGTCTGTTTTCTCTATTAAAATGGAATTAAAAATAGCGCTTTTCTTATAGGGCTGTTTGAAGGTTAAATAAGGACTAAATGAGAAGTGTTTGGCCCGTTCTTTGCTTGTGATAATGTACTGACAAAGGCTGATTATTACTGCTGAAGAGAAAAAATGTTTGCGTCTAGTGCTACACCTTTTTTGAGCTCTTACTGGGCACCTCCTTAACTAGACAGAGCTATAAGAAGATAGAATATTATACAATGTAATGATGGTAGGCAACTGATGGACAAATACAATTCAAGTCATAGTTGGGGAATCCTATGACTTGTGTATGAATAAGTTCCATAACCATCATCAAATCTCTGTATGTACAGGAACACCATGGAACTCAATTATTTTTAATTAAATTCCCGCTTTCTCAAGACATAAATGAACAAGTTTTTAAAAATTAAGGCTCCTTTGGAGACTATCAAACTGTGACTCTACCTTGACTTAGATTTATCAGTTCTATTTATTACATCTTTTCTTTTTCAAGTAAAAGCTAGTGGATAGTCAATCATGCTATGAATTGTATTCTCTATCACTTCTATCAAAGCCTTTGATATGAGGCACAGAGACAATTTCCCTATTGGAGCTTTTTTTCATTGTGTTGGCATCATTTCCATTTATCAGATTCAGTACTACAAAGAAAAGAATCTTTGGTAGATTGAATGTCTATCTTTTAAACTTAATCATGGCATAGCAGAAAAGTGAAACCTGAGGAGTTATAATTTAACTGGTGACAGAAGGAGAGCTAATGAAGGAAGCAGATAAAAAGATACTATTTTGAATATTCAAGAAAAAGTACCCTCATATCTTAATTAAAATCATAAATAGTTCAAAATGGGAGTTGTGTGAATTTTACAGATTTGCTGTCATCTTATTATGAAAGATTTTTAAGACAACTAGCTCCAGAGAATTCCAACTTTTCATTGAATATTTGAGGACTAAAGAGTTCTGTTTATTCTAAATTTTTAAAGATACGAACCAGACACTACCGTGGAAATAAGACTGCAGTTCTTACAGACAGCATCGTGGATAAAAACAAAGACATTTGGGGACAGAAGATGCTTTGTTCCCTTGTATATTTCTAGTAACTTTGGAACTGCCTATTTCTCCTCTGTGAAATGGATTTAAGAATAGAATATACTTTATAGGGATTTTATGTGATTTTAATTATTTAAAAGTTTTTAGAAAACTTTGCCACAATAAGCATTCTGTCAGTTAATATTGACATTATTGTTATTAGTGCTCTTATAATTATTTTGTGTAAAGCTTTTTTTTTGTTTAAATTTAGGAACTAATTGTTTATTCAAAACTTTGCTTTAGGATTAATTTCTAGTGTTCAAACTTAATGAGGTTTAAAAAAAGAGATGAGAATATAATAGACCAGAGGTTTTATGTTGTCCAGATAAATCAGCACTAAAATCTAATAGCTATTAATTTTGGAAAAAATATGAATTATCCTTCCATCATTTGAATTGTGGCACTTTGTTACATATATCTTGGACTAGTTATGAGGAAAGTCGGTGAATAATACTGCCTACTTTGACTTCCTACATTGTACGTATTTGGTGCAGTCGACAATATATTCTGGATGTTATAATTGTATAATTTTTTTAAGTTATGTCGTAGGCATTTAACTTCTACCTCCATGTGTGTACAGAGGCAAGAGATTGTTAAATACTTTATTTTTTAAGAATAAAAACTTGGTATTGAGTAGGTATTGGAAGTTTAAGAGATGGGTAAGTCAAAAGCAATTCCCAATTTTCAAGCCTAGGTGGTTAAAAATAATACTGACAAATAGATTTACCTTTGGGGTTAGATGACTAGAAGGTAACTAATCCAGATTTATAAATCTTGAGTTTCAGTTGAAGAGAGGTCAATGACTAATCCATACTGAATTGAGTGGATAAAATACCAACATACCCACTCAAATAATGGAGGAAGGTTTAAACAACAAACCTGTGAAAGTAATGTATTTCATTTTAAACTTTTTACTGCAGTATAGGTGACATAATGTGTTAGTTTCAGGTGTGTAGCAAAGTGAATCAGATATACACATATCCATTCTTTTTCAGATTCTTTTCTCTTATAGGTCACTATACAGTATTGAGTAGAGCTTGTTGTGCTGTATAGTATGTCCTTGTAACTCATCTATTTCATATATAGTAGTTTGTATATATCAGTTACAACCTACCAGTTTATCCCTTCCACCAATATTTCCCCTTTGATAACTGTAAGTTTGCTTTTGCAAACTTTTGAGGCTGTTTGCTTTGTGAATAAGTTGTTTTGTATCACTTTTTATTAGATTCCATTATTAGTGATCTCATATGGTATTTGTGTTCATCTTTGATATACCTCACCTAGTATGATGATTTCTAGGTCCATCCATATTGTTAAAATGGCCTTATTTCATTTTTTATGACTAATGTTCCATTGTATATATGTACCACATCTTTATTCATTTCTTAGTTGATAGATATTTAGGTTGCTTTCATATCTTGGCTATTGTAAATAGTGCTACAATGAATATCCAGGTGCATGTATCTTTTCATATTATGTTGTATTTTCCAGATATATTGCCAGGAGTAGAATTGCTGGCTCCTATGGTAGTTCTATACTGAGTATTTTAAGGAATTTTCATACTGTTCTCCTTCTCCATAGTGATTGCACCATTTCTCATTCCCATCAACAGTGTAGGAGGGTTCCCTTTTCTCCACAACCTCTCCAGCAATTATTGTTTATAGACTTTTTGATGAAGGCCATTCTGACTGTGGTGACAGTGGTACTGCACTGTAGTTTTGATTTTCATTTTTCTAGTAATTAGTGACGTTAGCATCTTTGTGTATTTTTTTGGTCACCTGTCTTCTTTGGAGAAATGTGTCTTGGATACACCCATTTTTTATTGTTTTTCTTTTTTATGTGAAGCTGCATGGGATGCTTGTATTTTTTGGAGATTAATCTCTCTTCAATTGCTTCATTTACCAAGGTTTTTTCCCCATCCTGTGGATTGTCTTTTCATTTTTTAAATAATTTTTATATTTTCCACTATAGTTGGTTTACAGTGTTCTGTCAATTTTCTACTTACAGCAAAGTGACCAAGTCTCTCTCTCTCTCTCTCTCTCTCTCTCTCCCACACACACACACACACACACACACACACGTATATAATGTATATATACACACACACACATGTATAAACATTCTTTTTCTCATATTATCCTCCATCATGCTCCATCATAAGTTACCAGATGGAGTTCCCAGTGCTATACAGCAGGATCTCACTGCTTATCAGTTGGTTGTCTTTTCACTTTGTTTGTGCTATCTTTGGCTGTGCAACATCTTGTAAGTTTAATTAGGTCCCATTTACTTACTTTGTTTTTTATTTTCATTACTATAGGAGATGGATAAAAAATACAGTGCTACAATTTATGTCAAAAAGTAGAATATCTGACCTTATGTTTAGGTCTTTAATTCATTTTGTGTTTATTTTTGTGTTGGTTTTACAGACTGTTCTAATTTTATTGTTTTACATGTAGCTATCCAGTTTTCCCACCAGTACCTAGTGAAAAAACTGTCTTTTCTCCACTGTATATATGTGCCTCCTTTATTGTAATTTACCATATTGCATGGGTTTATATTTGGGATATCTGTCCTGTTCCATTGATCTGTATTTCTGTTTTTGTGCCAGTACCATGCTGTTTTGATGATGGTAGTTTTGTAGTGTAGTCTAAAGTTAGGGATCCTGAGTCCTCCAGCTCCTTTTTCTTTTTCAAAGTTGCTTTGACTATTCAGTATCTTTTGTGTTTCCATGCAAATTAAAAAATTTTTTTGTTCCAGTTATGCAAAAACTGCCATTGGTACTTTGATAGTGATTGTGTTGAATCTATAGATTGCTTTGGGTAATATATTTATTTTGACAATATTGATTCTTTCAATCCAAGAGCGTGATTTATCTTTCCATCTGTCATCTTTGATTCATTAGTGTCTTCTAGTTTTCAGACTCCAAGTCTTGTACCTCTTTAGATAGGTTTATTTGTAGGTATTTTATTCTTTTTGATGCAGTGGTAAATGGGATTGTTTCCCTAATTACTCTTCCTGATATTTCTCTCCTGGTGTATAGAAATGCAAGAGATTTCTGTGTATTAATTTCGTATCCTCCAACTTTACCAAATTTATTGATGAACTCACAATGAACTCATTTTTCTGGTAGCATCTTTAGGATTTTCTACGTATAGTGTCATGTCATGCGAAAACTGCAGTGACAGTTTCACTTATTCTTATCCAATTTGGATTCCTTTTATTCTCTGATTGCCATGTCTAGGATGTTGAAAACTGTTGAATAAAAAGTGATGAGAGTGGACTTCCTTGTCTTATTCCTGATGTTAGAGGAAATGCTTTTATCTTTTCATTTCTGAGAATAATGTTAGCTGTGGGTTTGTTATGAATGACCTTAATTATGTTGAGGTAAGTTTGCTCACTTTCTGGAAAGATTTATCAAAAATGAATGTTGACCTTTTCAAAAGCTTCTTCTGCATCTACTGAGATGATCATATGGTTTTTATTCTTCATTTTGTTAATGTGGTGTATCACACTGATTTGTTTGTGGATATTGAAGAATCCTTGCATCTCTGGGATAAGACCTCCTTAAGCATGGTGTATGAGCCTTTTAAAATATTGCTGGATTCAGTTTGTGAATAATTTGTTAGGATTTTTGTGTCTATTTCATCAATAATACTGGCCTCTAATCGTCTTTTTCTGTGATATCTTTGTCTGGTTTTGGTATCAGGGTGATGGTGGCCTCATAGAATGTGCTTGGGGAGTCTTCCTTCCTCTTCATTTTTTTTTTTTTTTTTTGAAAAGTGTATGTAGTTTTAGGTATTAACTCTTTGGTAAATGTTTGATGGGATTTCCCTTTGAAGCCATCTGGTCCTGAACTTGTGTTGGTTGGAAGTTTTTAAATCACACTTTCAGTTTCGGTACTCATGAATGGTCTTATTCATATTTTCTACTTCCTCCTGGATCAGTTTTGGAAGGTTGTACCTTTCTAAGAATTTTACCATTTCTTCTGTATTTTCCATTTTATTGGCAAATAGTTGCTCATAGTAGTCTCTCATGATCCTTTTTATTTCTGTGATAACTGTTGCATTGTCTTCTTTTTCATTTCTAATATTATTGATTTGAGACCTTTTTCCTTTTTTATTGATGATTGGCTAAAATTTATCTTTTTTTTTTTTTATCTTTTCAAAGAATCACCTTCAGTTTCATTGGTCTTATTTTCTTTGTCTCTATCTCAGTTGTTTCTGCTCTGATGTTTGATTTCCTTCCTTATAACTTTGGGTTTTGTTCTTCTTTCTCTAGTTGTTTTAAGGGCAAGGTTTTTCTTGTTTTCTGAGTTTTTATTGTATTGCAATAAGCTTTACTCTTACAACTGCTTTTGCTGTGTCCCATAGGTTTTAGATCATTGTGTTTTCATTGTGAATTTTCTCTAGGTATTTGTAATTTCCTCTTTGATTTCTTCAGTGTTCCTTTGGTTGTTTAGTAGCATATTTTTTAGTCTTCATGTGTTACGCCCTTTGCATTTTTTTTTTCTTGCATTGATTTCTAGTCTCAGAGTGTTGTGGTTGGAAAAAATACTCGGTATGATTTCAGTTTTCTTAAATTTATTGAGCTTTGATTTGTGGCCCAAGATGTGATCTGTCTTGGAGAATGTTCCATGTACACTTCAGAAGAATGTTTATTCTGCTGCTTTTGGATGGAATGTTCTATAAATATCAATTAAGTCTATCTGGTCAAATGTGTCATTTAAGCCCTGTGTTTATTGATTTTTCTGTTTGGATGATCTGTTTAGTGATGTAAGTGTGGTGTTAAAGACCCCCCACTGTTACTGTGTTACTCTCAATTTCTCTTTTTATGGCTGTTAGCAGTTGCCTTATATAATGTGGTACTCCTATGTTGGGTGAATATGTATTTACAGTTGTTATATCATCTTCTTGGATTGATCCCTTGATCATTAGATAGTGTACTACTTTCTCCTATAACATTCTTTATTTTAAAGTCTATTTTGTCAGAGTTGAATATTGCTACTCCAGCTTTCATTTGATTTTCATTCACATTGAATATCTTCTTCTATCCACACACTTTAAGTCTTTATGTGTCCCTAGACCTGAAATGTGGGTCTCTTGAGACAGCATATGCATGGGTTTTGTTTTTGTATCCATTCTACCACTCTGTCTTTTGATAAGAGCATTTAATACATTTATTTTCAAGGTAATTATCAGTATGTATTGCTTATTGCCATGTTCTTAATTGTTTTGGATTTTTTATTGTTGAACTTTTCCTTCCCTTCCTCTTGTACTCTTCTCTTGTGATTTGATGACTATCTTCAGTGTTGTCTTTGAATTTGTTTTCTTTTTTTTAAGAGTGTGTCTGTTGTAGTTTTTGGATTTGTGGTTCCAATGAAATTTTGATACAGCTTTCTGTGTATATTGTAAAATTGTTTTAAGTTGCTTGTCTCTTAATTTGAAATGGATTTTTAATATTCTGTGTTTGTCCTTTCCTCTTCTCATGATTACTGGTTTGGATATCATATTTATATGTGATTTCATACTTTCATACTTTTATTTATTTACTTGTGCCTTTTCTGGTAAGCTTTCTAATTTGTAGTTCTTTTGTTTCTAGTTGTGTCCTTTCTTTTCCTTTTTCAACCTAGAGAAATTCCTTTAGCATTTGTTGTAGAGCTGGTTTTGTGGTGCTGAATTATTTTAGCTTTTGTCTGTAAAACTGGATTTCTCAGTCAAATCTGAATGAGAGCCTTTCTGGGTAGAATATTCTTGGTTGAAGGTTTTTTCCTTTTATCATTTTAAATAAATCTTGCCATTCCCTTCCAGCTTATAGATTTTCTGCTGGGATTTAGCTGATAAGCTGATGGAGATTCCCTTGTACGTAGTTTGTTGCTTTTCCCCTTATGCCTTTTATATTTTTTTTCTTTGTATTCAATTTTTGTTTGATTAGTATGTATCTCACCATGTTTCTCTTTGGATTTATCTTGTGTGGGACTCTTTGTGCTTACTCTACTTGATTGTTTTCTTTCTCATATCAGGGAAGTTTTCAGGTGTAATCTCAACAAATGTTTTCTAAGGTCCTTTATCTCTTCTCCTTCTGGGACCTGTCTGATTGGAATATTGGAATGTTTGATGTTGTCCCAAAAGTCTGAGTTCCTCATTTCTTTTCACTCTATAAGATATTCTTCTCTTAGCAATGATTTCCATTATATCTTCCACCTCACTTATTCATCCTTCTGCCTTAGTTATACTGCTGTTGATTCATTCTCATGTATTTTTCACTTGAGTTATTGTGTTCATTCTTATTTGCTTGCTCTTGAACTCTTCCAGGTCTTGGAAAAACATTTCTTGTAACTTCTCATTCCGTGAGTCCATTCTTTTCTGAGGACTTGGATCATACTTACTATCACTACTCAATTGTTTTTCACATAAATTGCCTATCCCCTCCTTATTTGTCGTGTGGGTTTTTGTCTTGGTCCTTTGTCTGAAACAGGTTTCTCCATTATCTTATTCTTTCTGTCTTTCTGTTTATGTTCTCCTTTCTGTAGACTGTGGGGTTTTAGTTGATTTTGCTTTTGGTGTCTTTCCTCTGGTGGTTAATATTGGTACAGAGGTTTATGCAGGCTTTCTAGTTGAAGGGACTGGTGTCTTCCCACTGATGGGTGGAGCTGGGTGTGGTCCCTCTGGTGGTTAGGGCCTTACCAGGTGGTGTTTAGAGGTGGCTGACTCTAGGAAGTCTGCTAGGCTTAATTATTTATTTATTTATTTATTTTGCTGTGAGGGTGTTTTTTCAGTCTGGATGTCTTCCACTTCTTTCCTCAGTGTATACTGGCTGTTACCGCTTGATCAGGAGATGTGAGTGATGTTGTGGTGATCGGAGCCTGCACTGGATATTGAATAGGGCCTCATATTTACTCTGTGGTTGTCATAGTCCTGTTAGGGGCAGGGTCTGCTCCCTAATTGTTAGAGTAGAAACCCCAATATGTGTTTCTAAGCTTGCTTATGTTCTGTAGTGCATGGAAGGAGGGCTTGCAGCATTTCCACTAGGAGAAGAGCCACTTAATATTCCCCCACTGGATCTGTTCACCTGTGAGTGTGCTCTGTTGTGTTGTCTTTCACCTGTTGTGTGGGCTCACAAAATACACTGTTGTTTGCACTGGTCTTGGCCCCACTTTAACCATGGATATGTCAGTTATTGGACCTGCCATCTTTCAGCATTTTCATGTGGCCACCAGACCCAGAATTACATTATTCGTCCTCCCAGGCCTGCTGGAGGAGTTAGAGTCAGCTCAGACTCTGGCCTAATACAAACCGTGCATGTGTGCATCCACAAAGCCCACATCTTCTAAAGCCAGACCCCTTCAGATGCAGGAACACTTGTCGGTTTGGATGTTCCACCAGGACTGAATTTATAAGGTCAGCAGAGGAAGTGTAAATTTGGTTTGTACAGCTGGGTGGATAGGTTTCAGCTCTTCCTCCTTTGTTGCAGGGCCTCTGAGGCTAAGGGTGGTTTCAGCACCACCTCTGTGTGTGAACAACCCACCAGTGATTGCTCTCAAGGCAGCAGGTGTATGGGGTGGTGAGAAGGCTGGTGACTACTTTAGAGGTATCAGGTGCAGAGGAGCAGGGTATCTGGCAAATGCATTGAAACCTGTGACTCTTTATAGCTTCAGTGGAAAGCATAAAAGTTATTCTTTTTAGAGTGTTGCATGTCAACTTTTCTTCCCACCAAGTTTCATGAGGTGGAACCATTCTACCATTCTATTCCATACCCCCTCTGCTCCTTCATGTTGGAAATTTTTTGTCTTTCTAACACACCAAGCTTGTTTTTATCTATGTAATCTGCACTTGCTGTTCCTTCTACAAGTAGAAAGAATGCGGAATGTTTTTTTTTTTTTCCTGATACCTTCACTTGACTGCATGAACTCTGCTTCTTTAATCCTCAGGTTTCTTATCACCTTCCTAGGGAGGTGTTTCACGACCATCATAGCTAATTTGTGATCATCATTTCTATCATTATTCTAATTTTTTCACTTTTTGAAATTATTGATCTTAGCTTGCTTGTTAATTGCGTTATTGTTTGTTGCTCATTCTTGAATGTCAGCTCCTTGAATGAACAGATGTCTACTCTTAGCTACTACTGTATTCCCAGTCCTAGGATGATGTCTGGAAACTAATATCATGTCAATTTTTTTTCAGTAATAGATAATGGACAAAATAATAAGATTAATTATACCTTCTCTTTCATGATCTTTAAATGTATGTAGAAAATGAGATAAAACAATGTAATTATGTAGTCACCTCTTTGGAAAAACTTTTTTTTTTGTCTCTTTGAAGGCTGCACCCATAGAAAATGGAAGTTTCTAAGCTACGGGTCAAATCAGAGCTGTAGCTGCTGGCCTATGCTGCAGCCACAGCAATACAGGATCTTAGCTAAGTCTGTGAACTATACCACAGCTAACAGCAATACTGAATCCTTAACCCACTGAGCAGAGCCAGGGATCGAACTCACATCCTCATGGTTACTAATCTGGTTCATTACTGCTGATCCATGACAAGAACTCCCAAAAAAGTCTTGCTAAAAGGAAAAAAAAGTAAATATTTTAGAATAGATCTATTTGCCCTACAGAGATAGTTATTCTTAAAGGAGATACTGTGTTTATTTCTCTGGTATCTATTTATTTCTTCTCTTTTTATAATCAGCTAAAGATTTTCCCACCACGTGATAAGGGTGGAATTAACACCACACAAACATCTAACTGTATCAGAAATCACATTCCCCTAATCCTCACATTTAAAAGTTGGCCAGGGCACTGGTTGGTTCAAGGAAGTCCAATATTTTACGTGGTGGTTGCAGGAAGAGAACCTAGTTCTGTATTGTGGATAAAGAGGCATGTAGTCTGAGAGCACAAAGACGTTCATGTTGAGATAACATTCATATTGGGGAAAAGAAAGAAGAGTCAGAATGAAATTGGGAGCTTATTAACATTATTGGGAGACTACATCTTCAATATTTCAGTTACCTGATCCACTAAATGCCTTTTTTCCTAATATTCACAGCTGAAGGCAATTTACCTTATGCACAGTCAAACAGGGAGTAAATTTCTTTATTCCTCTAATGCCTTATGAGGATTAGTTTTTGAGCACTGTGTATACTTAAACGAATTGGAAGCAGATCTCCTATTTATTAGTTTTCTGTTCCCTTACTCCTTTTGTATTAGAAATGAGCCTTCATGATTTAAAAGGAAAATGGGAAATAATTTGAAATTGATAGCTTTACAGATAATATAAGGTCTCAGACTGGCATTTTCTGTGTACATACTGATCATTTAAATAAATAATGACGGTTTTATGTTCATAGTAAGCACAAGGACAGGTTTATTCTTTGACTGATTTATATCTATGTCACCAGGTTTGGTTTATGTGCCAAAATAGCTCTGTGTCAAGGGCACAATTGTAAATAGCAGCTCAAAAATGATGATTTACAACATGCAAAACAACCAAATTCGACTTAAAATTTTAAATCAAGTTATATATCTAAACAGGATTTAATTCATCAGACTTTATAGTGTTAAGGGAGTAGGTTTTTCTTAAACAATGTAAAAAGAAATCATTTTTTCATTGACTATTGTTACCACATATATTATCTATGTGTATTATATATATACATTTTATTTACCTAATAATTTCCTTTATTCATTCATATAAAATATGCATGTGCATAGTACATCATATAAAGTATATTTAGCTGAAAGTACTCAATTTTCTAAGTAGTCTCCTTACACAAATATATATAATTTGTTTTTATACAACTATTCTTATATAAAGACATAAATTATATTTGGAGAGAACTTGCTTGAACAGTGTAACACTGACTTACTAATACAGGAATATTAAAGTAAGCTGTAAGCAAAATTGTTCAATAAACCATTTCACAATATTTTTGGAATAGTTATACTAAAATATAATGTGGAGTATGTGGACTCAAGTCATACTCAGTAAATCTACAGATACATGTGGACAAGGCAAAGATTATAATAAGAATAAAGAATGTTGTAGATAGAAAAAAATTGTTGAATGAGTATGAACATAGAGAAATTATGGAAAATTCTATTTTTAAAATATCTTTCTGTAATACTGTTGTCACCTTAAAATTTCAGTTAATTTAATGAATAGCTATTATAAAATTTCTGAGGAAGAATATACAAATGAGGTACATTTTTATGCCAAAAATTTTTTTACAAAGAAGTCATTACAATGGAGCATGATAATGTGTGAAAAATTTGTGTACAGGTATATGTGACTGGGTCAACTTGCTATACAGTAGAAAACTGACAGAACATTGTAAGCCAGCGGTAATAGAAAAAATAAAAATCATTATTAAAGAAAAAGCTTTCTCAAATTTATCAAAATATTAGGAGTCACTACTTGTGGAAGAAAATACTTACTGCCCTGATACTTTTGAGTCATGTGTCAGTGATCTTCTAGAAAGAAAAGCTGCACAGATTTGTTACCCACTTAGAGCAAACTAGACTCTCAATCAGTGGATGGTCTCTTCTAGGAAGCAGGGCTACAATGGCGTCACAACTATGCTGCTGCCATATTCTCCTACTGATGTTTTTGGGTCTGAAAAAAGAGACCATGGTCCCTAGCAATAAATAATTTTAAGTGGTTAAATGATTGAAAACAGCTCAAATCCATCTTTCACGTAAGCAATGAAGTAATCTGCCCATGAAGATAAAAGAATCTATGGATAAATGTATCATTCTAAGCCTTCTAGAATTTTTCAGTCCAGTATAACTTATATTTTCCTGATTTTAAGAGAAAACCTAAAGGTTGATTTTTTAAAAACACATTATTTCAATTTGACTATTGTATTTTATTTTTATTTTCACTGATGGATTTAATTTCTAAAATATTTTAGGATCCCAATATGAAACTGACAGATAATTTTAAGGTTACATAATTTTGATATTATAGGTCATTGTGTTGGTTAGTTTTATGTGTCAACTTGGTAGGGTCACAGCAACCTGATATTTAGTCAAACATTAGTTTGCATATTGCTGGTAAAGTTTTTTTTTTTTAATTTGATTATTGTAATTTTCAAATTTGTTTTTGACTTTCTATTAAAAAATATATGCAATACTAAACAATCAAAAATATTTAGTGAAAGCAAAGTGCCACCTCAGTTTCCTAATTTTGATTATTAGATGTTATTGGTTTCTTAAATGTCTATCTGTAAATATTCTACATCCTTCTTCACTTATCTTAATTGAGTTGTGTGAGTGTATTTGTTAAATAAATTTTGCAGTGAAATTTCTAGGTCAAGGAGGTTTTAAGTCAGGGTAGGCTAGGTTACGTTGAAGTAACCAACAATCCCAAAGTTTAAGAGACCTAAAACTCAAACGTTGAATTGTGACTCAAGCTTACATGTTCCTCCAGAGTCAGTTGGGTTGTCCATGCTGCCTGGAATAATGAAGCAGCCGGTGTTGGGAACTTTGCTGGTTAAGATTAAGCTGTGGCATCAGTTCTCATTTATAGTTTGTAACTGGAAAGTTGCTTACTTAATAAAATTTATTTGCAACAAACCACCAAGACAATACTTCAAATGGCTGTTGTGGTCATTTGCGGACAAGTACAGAATGGCAAAAAATTTGAGTTGCCAGATGTGCATGTTTCGAGCTGAGATCAATAAAGGTGTCATAATGCCCTCTTTTTTCAGCTCTCATACTGAATAAGTCACTTTTACTTAGTCTATTTGGTGCACTTTTTCATGTTTTGTGCTTCTTAAAATGGCCCCAAGCATAGTGCTGAAGTGCTGTCTGAAGATTGTGATGTGCCTTAGGGAGAAAATAATGTGTTAGACTTAATGTGTTAAACTTCATTCAGGCTTAAGTTATAGTGAGTACAGTGTTACTGAATCAACAATATAGTAACCTCCAGCAAAAGATATTTGCCTATGTGCATTTGAGTCTGCTCCAGAAACAGCTAAAGTAACATCTATAATATTAAATTCCAGCTATATAGTAACATCTAAAACTACAGGAAAGATGAAAAATGGTTAAATTTGTGGATTCATGAGAGGACAACCAATTAAAAAAAAAAGAATAATGGACATTATTATTATTACTGAAAACCAAGATATTTACTGTCATGTTACCCAGGATCAAAAAAATCCTTTTTAACTATTTTACTGTAAAGAAATACTGCATCTAATTAATTATTTTTAAGAAATATATATATTTCAACAATGTACCTTTAAGCAGAAACATATATAAAACGTGTTATCAGTTGTATTGTTCAGTTAATGGAAAGGAACTTAACAATGTATTTATCCTGGAAGCTATGACTTAGTATTTGCTACTTCATTCTTCATTCTGTCAAAAGGATGCCAAATTTTGCTTCTCTTTCTCCATACTGTGTGTGACTTTCTAAAAATATATTATCAAAGAGAAATACTACTCTTTCTTTGAGAGTTTCCTCAGATAAATTGCTTCCCTCATGGTCATTTTTGTTTGTTTGTTTGTTTTGGCTTGTAAAACTGCTTCTACCTCTGTCAGGCAAGAGGGTATATTGAGAAAAGATTATTTCTCTGTATAGCAAAATAAAATTACTATATTTGTATTTCTCAGCATATTTTATCTAGATGAATATCCTTTTTAAAAAATATTGAGCAAGTTTAGAATCTTAGATTTATTTTGGCATGTAAAAATACATGTGAACCGTTTGGAAGTTGCTAGAAAAACTGATCCTGCCTCTGGCATCTATTTACTGTTTTAAGATCATATGAACACTAATCTGAAAACTTATTACTCAGTGGAAAAAGTTGTTCTAACTTCAACCTTCATTCTCAAGGTAAAAACTCAGACTCCTTCTTTTAAGCTTGTTTTATAAATTATTGGATGATATGTATTAATCTGTTTTTTTACATTTGTTTTCTGTAGTTTTTTTTTCAATTTTTCTTTGTAAATTTTGATACCACGTTATTCTTTGGGAAGAATTTTAAATTCTATCACTATGGTGAGTTGAGTCTTTTACCTCTAATAAGTTGCATTCTCTTAAGCCTTTTTGTGTGAAATTAATCATTTTGGTTAGTATATGCATGGCATATCTTATTTCATTCCTTCACTTTTTACCTAATTTTATGCTATGAATGTATTAAAAACCATTTTATACAGCTTGACAATCTTTATCTTTTTACTGGAATACCAACTGCATTTACATTTAATGCAGTTACTAATATATTGGAAATTAATTACACCACCAATCTATGGTCTTCCTTGACTTCTTTCCTCAAGCTCTTATTGTCTATTGTCTATAGCTTGATTGGTACAGCTTTTTAGTTTTAAGTTCCTGAGGTGTTCTTCAAATCTCTGTCCTCTGATTATCATGTAAATTATGGAAGCTGTATAGAGAGCCCTTAGCAGCCTTCCTTATTTGAATTAACATATAAGGAAGCATTCTCTCCGTTTGCGTGGGATGGTACTAGCTCACTGGCAAGACTTTCCATAGAAATCTTCTCCGTGCTTCATGTTTCAAATTTTCTTTTTTCTTGTTCTTGTTATTTTGTGAGAATCTGAGAAACATTTCTCATGCTTTAGCACTGGTGAACTAACATCTCACTCTGGAATATTTGGGTACTTGGCACCTACTCTGCGGTTTCAGCCTTTGGGGCTTTAGCCAGAAGCAAAGTAGAAAGATTATCATTTTAAACTCATATTGCATTAGTTCCTTGAATGTTTTCACATCGCTAGATTTTTAAAATATGATTGCATTTTAAATTTAGCTTTGGCATAGGCTTTTGATTTTTTTAAACTATCATTTGCCTCAAATTGCAGTATTTTTTCTTTTTTTAAAATTGTTATTATAAAATGTATTTTATAAAAAGTGTTTCAAAATAGAGCAAGTGTGATTCCACAAAAATTACAAACCCAAATTTTAAGGACATTCTAAAGATCAAGTTAATGAGTTTTAGATTTGTTTGGTTGAAATTCATAATTGCAGTTTGATATAGACTGTTGGCAGTATGATTCACTCCTCATTCCTATACTTGAAAATACTATTTTCCTTAAAAGTTAACTACTCCTTGCCAAAGGCCAAATAAGTTGATCTAATAAGAATTTTCAACTTGTAATTGCTAACCTATCTCTTTTGTACCAGGATAATAGTGTATTCTCATACAACATTCAAACCACTAAGTTGTAGGCTTATTATTACTTTTGTTTTATTTGCTTTTTAGGGCCACACCTACAGCGTATGAAATTTCCCAGTTTAGGGGCCAAGTTGGAGCTGCAGCTGCCAGCCTACAACACAGTCATAGCAACGCGAGATCTGAGTCACATGTGTGATCAACACCACAGCTCATGGCAACACTGGATCCTTAACCCACTGAATAAGGCAAGGGATAAGACTTCTGTCCTTAAGGGTAGGTTCGCTTCCACTGTGCCTCAACAGGGAACTCCCTCATATTTATTTTTTTTAATGGCTGCATCTAAGGCATATGGAGTTCCTGGGCCAAGGACTGAATCCCAGGCACAGCTGTGACCTAAGCCAGAGCTGTGGCAATGCCAGATCCTTTACCCCACTGTGCTGGGTGGAAGATCAAACCTGTGGCTCCACAGCAACCTGAGATGCTGTAGTCAACCAAGGTGTTTAACCTGTTAGGACTCTGTGTTAGTCCCTTGGTCCCTGCCTGTGGCACAATGAAGACTTGAGGCAGCAGACAGTCTTTCTAGGCAGGAGCATTGCATTGGCATCCAGGTGACAGCCCATTGAAACCAAAGGAAATCCCCTTAAAGCATCAGTATCAGAGGTTGAGAGTTACAGTGCTTGTTCGGGTGCTTAAAGGGGCATCACCTAGTCCACCAGAGTGAAAACACTGCTGCCGAGGATTGCCTTGGAGACTGCAATCCAGTTGTATCAAGTTCCCTGGAGCAGAAGTCTGCAGCAGATTCGTTTAAAGCAAAAAGTACGCTCTCGGAGAGAGAATGGGCTGCCCTGGGAGTAGGGACTGGCCCAGCTTTGCAGTTGGGTTTTTCTTATATCCTATGCTGCAGGCCTGAGTGGGGATCTGATTTTTTCTCCCCCAGACCCCCACTGATGCTTCCTGCCCTGAAGACTGTGCATGCATAAGTGTTGTTTAGTCTCTGTATGGGACATATTTGATCTTCTGATTGGTCTCAGACTGGATACCTCATCTGCGTGGGGGACAGATTATAGGGAAGTTCCCTGGAGAGTCCCTTGATGTTTTGTGTACTAGGCCCTGTTGCTCAAGGAGTATTACAATGAGGAAGGTAGGTTGAGAATAAGGGCCTGGCAATTCTTGTCCAGAGGCTTTGGGTTTAATATCCTTGAAGGGGACTTGACTTGAAGGCTAACAAACCCACTGTGGCACAGTGGGAACTCCAAGTCTCTCTTGATTTGGTAAAGGAGGCAAAGGATTGCACAAATTTATAGAGGGAAATGTTAACAAATAATAGAAAGGAAATTTTAATTTGTTTGCATTTTTTTTGAGTAAATCGTACTGATATCTAAAAAATTCTTCTGTTCTTCCCTGGCAGCATGTTAGCATTAGTTGGACTGGAACTGGGCAGTCAAAGAATGGTTCTGACACCATCATGGCATATCTGATTGAGCCTGGTAGCCTACCAATGTTGGCAGACTTCAATTTCTGCTCCCCCATAGCATATCAACTTTGCAAACAGATTTGCTAATATGTGTAAGTGAAAGTAGTTGTACTTTGCCTGCCAAATATAAATTGTTCCTATGTAGCAAATTTTGAGCTACATATTGGGATTTATGGATTTTTCTCCCTCCAGTATACAACAGTTTGGCTGGAGAGCAAAAAAAAAAAAAAGCTACTCCTCAGATTCATGCCAAGGCATTCAAGCAAGTGGCATGAAGGAGAAAGGGAGCCTCTCTGACACCAAATTTGAGGTGAATAACTTTTCTTAATTTTTATCTCTACTACATGGATGCACGGAGAAAGGCCTAAGCACTTTGAAGCATTTTTCTTAGGTCACATGGAAAGATACTATTCTTAAATTTTCTAACTTTATATGACAATGGGCTATATATCTCCAGAAGTTGCCAGAGGAAATGGCAGTAAACTTTTTTTTTAATGTCTATTTCCCAGAACTATCTTAGAGTGCAATTAGTGTTCAGAAAGAACCATGTAATTTTTATTCATAAAGGATCTGTAAGATCACCAACTGTCCTAATTTCCTATTCAATTTATAAGGAAATTGCCATTCCACATAGCTAGATGGTTTTTTTCAAGGTCACACAACTAATTTGCAAGGTATTTGGATTTCCTGTGCTTTGCCTTTATTATATCTGCCACTTTGGTGGTTGAATTTTTTTCCTTCTACAAAATTGCACTAATTCTTAGCAATGAACATCTAAGTTTCCTGATACAACAGAAACAGCTTAAGATCTGTGCCAAACTAGTTCTGTATTTGAATTTTAGCACTTGCATTTATATGGTTTCTTAACCAACAAATTTGATTATGATCTCAAACTCAGGTTACCAACATGTAAAATAGGGATAAATGACATGAGTTGAATGGCTTTATTGTATTAGCCGATGTATATGAAATGCCCCCCAGATAGTTGGATCCTAATGCAAAGGATATATTTTCATCAGTATCTATTTTTATTCTTTACATTTTTTATATTATACCTCAAGCAAGCTTTAGTGCCAGAAACATGATTGAAAGGATATGTAGAGATGTAGAGCTCCACTGAAACAAGTACAGGCTTTTAAGAGGGGTGAGCCAGTGAAAAAGTACTAGAATACTTCATCAGGGAGGCTGGTCAATGTGATTATTGTCATGTGTGTTTCCTAATTGGCACTTTTCAGAGTTAAGCTTTCACTGTCTCACAGAGATGGGAAGACAAGGTCCCTATCTTTTTTGATGATTACATTTCAAAAGGATGGTTCTCAGGTCCTCAAGAAAGATGGTTCTGGGTTTAAAAACTGTCAAGAGGCAGAAGATTTATATATGAAGGAGCAAAGAAAGAATTTATAGTTGTAAGTTTATTAATGTAAATGCTCTAAAAATACTGAGACCGGAGCCAATGTTCAGAAAGAAACCTCTTTTCCCTTTTTATGGCCGCACCTATAGCATATGTAAGTTTCCAGGCTAGGGGTCAATTGAAGCTGCAGCTGCAGGCCTGTGTCACAGCCACAGCAACACTGGGTCTGAGCTGCATCTGCAACCTACATTGAAGCTTGCAGCAACACCGGATCCTTAACTCCCTGAGTAAGGCCAGGGCTTCAACCCTCACAGACACTGTGTCAGGTTCTTATCCCCTGATCTGCTGTGGGAACTCTAGGAAGAAACCTGTTTAAAGTTTAGTCAATCAGAGTGGGAGTCATTAAGGACATTTTGGTATATGTATGTATGTGTGTGTGTGTATATATATATATATATATATATATATATACACACACACACACATGCACACACATTCATATATATGCACATGTATAGAGCTAACTCAAACATGATTTAAATACAGTAAATATTCTGATTTTTGTAACAAGCTATAAATGCTTAAATATATTATCCTTCTTTTAAAAAATTAGCTTTGTTTATAATTTAAAAAGAGCAAAAGGTAGATGAGCAAGAAAGTTTTCACTCAAAGGAAGCACATAGCTTTTCTTACTTGATTAGTGGCAATGAAATGTCCAACCTCTTAGGCAGAATTGAATCCTTCCCCTTTTAAGCACAGGTATTTACAAGACTCATGTGTCATTAATATTGAACAATGCACTAGGAGTCATACAAAAACAACAGAATTATAAACACTTTGTCATAATTCTTGCAACCAAGAATAATATAGGCAGTGAAAGAATATTTTCTGAATAATAAATGGGTGATAGCAATAGGAAAAAATATAGAAAAAATAACTAAAATAACACCTAATTTACGAAGAAAAATAAAACTTGTGTTTTAAAATATTGACACAGAAGTCAAAGATGCTGAAGCCAGTAGGACTGTCTTGTCTTTAACCTTTCAGTTTTGCTTGTCATATTCTAAGTCTTTGTGAACTTACTACAGTGCAATCTGTACTTAGTAAATACTTATTGAAAGAAGAAAACTGGTAGAAACGGAGGGAAGGAAGGAACTGTTGAAATAAAACAACCTCCATAGCAATACAGATGAAAACAGTTTAATATTGTGTAAACATTATCAGATTTACACACACGTATGTTAGCATGAGATTGACCACAAAATCTGGACAGAATTTCACAGAAAATTATACAGCAATATAGAAAAAAAATGAGGACTTCTTTTATCTCTTTGAGAGAACAAGACTCAATTTGTGATTATCTCCTGCATGTCTTATGAGACTCCAAAGTTAATCTGAGATATGGGTTTACAGTTACAGTAGTCAGAAAGTCCTATATCTTGCACTGAAAATTAAAGGTTGAGTCTCTTGTGCGTTCTAAAAGACAATCTGAGGAGCAGAGGTGTGGAGAACCAACTGCCTTTTTCCTTTTTATTAAACAGAGAATAAGCGATCTTTGTTGACTGGGGATTTGAATGCTAGATCAGTTTACCTTCACAGAAGGAGGAAAGGGGAGGGAGGAGTAGGGGAGAGAGGGAGGAGGAGGATTTAATGGAGGAAAACTGGGATAATGTCCCCCAGCAAACTGTCACCCTTTCGTTACCCGACTGGGAAGTTCCCATGAGTAGCAGGTTTCTATTTCTTGAATCCTGTGAAAAGAAAAACACAGATTACCCACGGACTTGGGAAAATGTTCAGTTGCCCTCTGGTCCAAACCTGAGAGAAGGGACTGCTGTTTAAGAATCGTTTGCATTTGATTGTGTTGTTTTCCTGTTGAGACAGATTCTCTTCCCCTAGGCAAGCAGTGGAGGCTGTAGTACCACCAAGTCTTAGTAACTACCCTTTCAGCAGCAGAAAACAGTGTTCTTCCCACTGTTCTTTTGTTCATCACCCACTGCTCAGTACCTCTCTCCATCATTGAGTCTTTTTATGAACTGCCCTCAATTCTAATCTCACATGCAGAATGTCAAATAAGTAAGTGACAGGAAATGGGGAGTGTGGGAAGCTTCCGTTATTCAATGTTTTGTGATTTTCTAATTGAAATGAGGTATAGAAGGAATCCTTTTTCTGCATATGATGGATAAGGGGAAGATACCATGTTCAAATTTCCAGCATTATCTCTGATTTGATAACAATTGTGGTCTTTTTTTTTTTTTTTTGGTCTTTTCAGGGCCACATTGCAGCATA
Organism: Catagonus wagneri; assembly: GCA_004024745.2. NCBI lineage: Eukaryota > Metazoa > Chordata > Mammalia > Artiodactyla > Tayassuidae > Catagonus > Catagonus wagneri. The sequence goes on along the minus strand of PVHT020004020.1, from coordinate 39,603,228 downwards.
TGGAGGTCCCCAGACTAGGGCTCTAATTGGAGCTGCAGCTGATGGCCTACACCACAGCAAGGCAGGATCCCAGCCACATCTGCGGCCTACACCATAGCTCACAGCAACACTGGATCCTTAACCCACTGAGAGAGCCCAGGGATCGAACCCAGGTCCTCATGGGTACTAGTCGGTACATTAGCCACTGAGCCATGATGGCAACTGCTGGGCTTATTATTTTTGAATTTACTTTAAAATAATTCCCTCAGAAATATCTTGATCCTAAAAGATAAACTTAGAGAACCTAGACAATTTGAGGATCAAGTTCTCCTTTGTGATTGGGTTTTTCTGGATGTCTGTAGAGATCCAACGAACTGTTTCCATAAATTTTCCAATTATGACTTGTAGAAAAAAGTTTTGTCCTATATCAAACCAAGAGATAGTTGTTATTTACAACATTAAACTCTTTTCTTCAAAGAATCTGTTTTGTGCTACATTTTTTCCAGGGGAATTAGTCATATTTTTAAGAACTATATAAAATTCAGGAGATTTATTTAAACCTACCAGTTCAGATGCCTTGTTTCATATTTAAAATTGTTCTTTATCACTAATTAACTCATTTTCTGTTGCAAGTGAAATATTGTTAAGCAATATGATTCTTTGATTTTTTGATTTTTAATTTTTTATTACTTAGTGAATTTTATTACATTTATACGTGTACAACAATCATCACAACCAAATTTTTAAGACATTTCCATCCCAAACCCTCAGTGCATCCCCCCACACCCCAACCTGTTTCGTTTGGAAACGCTAAGTTTTTCAAAGTCTGTGAGTCCGTATCTGTTCTGTAAAGAAATTCATTTTGTCCTTTTTTTAGTTTCCACATGTACGTGGTAGCAGTTGATGTTACTGACTCATTGACTGAGTTCACTTAGTATGGTAATTTCTGGGTCCATCCATGGTGCTGCAAATGCTGTTATTTCTTGCTTTTTAATGGCTGAGTAATGTTCCGTTGTGTGTAAGTACCACATCTTCTTTATCCAGTTCTCTGACGATGGGCATTTAGGTTGTTTCCATCTTGGCTCTTGTATAGAGTGCTGCAATGAACATTGGAGTACCTTTGTCTTTTTGAGTCATGGTTTCCTCTGGATAGATGCCGAGGAGTGGGATTGCTGAACCAAATGGTAATTCTATTTCTGGTTTTCTGAGGAATCTCCATACTGTTTTCCACAGTGGCTGCATCAGTTTACATTCCCACCAACAGTGTAGGAAGGTTCATTTTTTTCTCCACACCCTCTCCAGCACTTATTGTTTGTAGACTTTTTGATGATGGCCATTCTGGCCGGTGTAAGGTGGTACCTCATAGTAGTTTTGAGTTGCATTTCTCTAGTAATGAGTGATGTTGAACATCTTTTCATGTTTTTTGGCCATCTGTATGTCTTCTTTGGAGGATTGTCTGTTTAGATCTTCTGCCCATTTTTCGATGGGGTTGTTTGTTTTTTTTTTTTGGTATTGAGCTATAGGAGGTGTTTATAAACCGGATATTAATCCCTGGTCAGTCAATTCATTTGTAAATATTTTCTCCTATTCTGTGGGTTTTCTTTTCGTTTTGTTTAGGATTTCCTTTGCTGTGTAGAAACTTTGAAGTTTGTCCCTCTTGTTTATTTTTATTTTTATTGCCATTACTCTTAACAGGTGGATCTGAAAAGATGTTGCTGTCCTTTATGTTGGATAGTGTTTGGCCTATGTTTTCCTCTCGAGTTTTATAGTATCTGGTCTTATATCTAGGTCTTTAATCCATCTTTTTATTTTTGTGTATGGTGTTAGGAAATGTTCTAATTTCATTCTTTTACATGTGGCTGTTCAGTTATCACAGCACCACTTATTGAACAGGCTGTGTTTTCTCCATTGTATATTCTGGCTTCCTTTGTCATAGATTAGTTGACTATAGGTGCGTGGGTTTAATTCTGGGGTTTCTATCCTGTTCCACTGATCTATAGTTCTGTCTTTGTGCCAGTACCATATGGTTTTGATGACTGTAGCTTTGTAGTAAGAGTCTGAAGTTAGGGAGCCTGATTCCTCCAACTCCATTTTTCTTTTTCAGGATGTCTTTGGCTATTCTGGGTCTTTTGTGCTTCCAAACAAACTTTCAAATATTTTCTTCTAGTTCTGTGAAGAATGTCATTGGTAATTTGATAGGGATTGCATTGAGTCTGTAGATTGCCTTGGGTAGTATAGTCATTTTGATAATATTGACTCTTCCAATCCATGAGCATGGTATGTTTTTACATCTGTTTGTGTCATCCTTGATTTCTTTGATCAGCATCTTAGGGTTTTCAGAGTACAGGTCTTTTGTCTCTTTAGGTAGGTTTATTCCTAAGTATTTGATTCTTTTTGATGCAATGGTAAATGGGATTGCTTCCCTAATTTCTCTTTCTGATCTTTGATTGTTAGTATGTAGAAATGCAGTTGATTTTTGTGTATTAATTTTGTATCCTGTGACTTTGCCAAATTCATTGATGAGCTCTAACAGTTTTCTGGTAGAGTCTTAGGATTATCTAGGTTTAGAATCATGTCAACTGCAAATATTGATAGTTTTACTTCCTCCTTTCTAATCTGGATTCCTTTTATTTCTCTGATTGCTGTGGCTAGGACTTCCAAAATTATGTTGAATAGTAGTGGCAAGAGTGGACATCCTTATCTTGTTCCTGATCTCAGTGGGAATTCTTTCAGCTTTTCACTGTTGAGAATGATGTTAGCTCTGGGTTTGTCATAGATGGCCTTCATTATATTGAGGTAGGTTCCCTCTATGCTCATTTTCTGAAGGGTTTTTATCAGAAATGGGTGTTGAATTTTGTCAAAGGCTTTTTCTGCATCTATTGAGAGAATCATATGGTTTTTATTCTTCAGTTTGTTAATGTGGTGTATCACACTGATTGATTTGCAAATATTGAAGAATTCTTGCATCCCAGCAATAAATCCCACTTGATCATGATGTACAATCCTTGTAATGTATTGTTGGATGTGGTTTGCTAGTATTTTGTTGAGGATTTTTGAATCTATGTTGATCAGTGAAATTGGCCTGTAATTTCCTTTTTTTGTGGTATCTTTGTCTGGTTTTGGTATCAGGGTGATGGTTGCTTCATAGAATGAGTTTTGGAGTGTCCCTTCCACTGCAATTTTTTGGAAGAGTTTCAGAAGGATAGGTGTTAGCTCTTCTCTAAATGTTTGATAGAATTCTCCTGTGAAGCCATTTGGTCCTGGACTTCTGTTTGTTGGAAGGTTTTTTATCACAGTTTCAATTTCAGAACTTGTAATTGATCCGTTTGTCTTTTCTGCTTCATCTTTGCTTAGTCTTGGAAGATTGCACTTTTCTAAGAATGTGTCCATTTCTTCTAGGTTTTCCATTTTATTGCTGTATAGTTGTATATAGTAGTCTCTTATGATCCTTTGTATTTTTGTGATGTATGTTGCTACTTTTCCTTTTTCATTCCTAAATTTATTGATTTGAGTCCCCTCTTTTTTTCTTGATAAGTCTGGCTAAGGGTTTATCAATTTTGTTGATCTTTTCAAAGAACCAGATTTTAGCTTCATTGATCTTTTCTATAGTTTTCTTAGTTTCTATTTCATTGATTTCTGCTCTGATCTTTATGATTTCTTCTATTAACTTGAGGTCTTGTCTGTTCTTCTCTCTTTAGCTGCTTTAGATGTAAAGATAAGTTGCTTATTTGAGCTTTTTCTTATTTCCTGAGGTAGGCTTGTATTGCTATAAACTTTCCTCTTAGAACTGCTTTTGCTGCATCCCAGAGGTTCTGGAGTGTCATATCTCTGTTGTAATTTGCTTCTAGGTATTTTTAAATTAGCTCTTTGATTTCTTCAGTGATCCATTGGTTGTTTAGTATCATGTTGTTTAGTCTCCACGTGTTTGTGTTTTTTTCAATTTCTCTCTTGTAGTTGACTTCCAGTTGTATAGCTTTGTGGTTGGAAAAGATGCTTGATATAATTTAAATTTTCTTAAGTTTACTGAGGCTTGATTTGTAGCCCAGGATGTGATCAATCTTAGAAAATGTTATATGAGCATTCAAGAAGAATGTGTATTCTATCGCTTTTGGATGGACTGTCCTATAAATATCTATTAAGTCCATCTTGTCTAATGCTTCATTCAAGGCCTGTGTTTTCTTACTGATTTTCTGTCTGGATGATCTATCCATTGCTGTAAGTGGGGTGTTAAAGTCCCCCACTATGATTGTGTTATTATCAATTTCTCCTTTTAAGGTTGTTAGCAGTTGCCTTATATATTGTGGTGATCCTATGTTGGGTGCATATATATTTAAAATTATTATATGTTCTTGAATTGATCCTTTGCTCATTATGTAGTGTCCTTCCTTGTCTCTTAAAATATTCTTCATTTTAAGGTCTATTTTGTCTGAGAGGAATATTGCTACTCCAGCTTTCTTTTGATTCCCGTTTGCATGGAATATTTTCTTCCATCCTCTCACTTTCAATTTGTAGGTGTCCCTAAAAGTGAAATGGATCTCTTGAAGACAGCATATATATGGGTCTTGTTTTTGTATCCATTCATCCAGTCTGTGTCTTTTGATTGGGGCATTAATCCATTAACATTTAAGGTAACTATCAAAATGTATGTTCTTATTGTCATTTTATTAACTGTCTTGGATTTGTTTTTGTTCCTTTTTTTTCTTGCCTTCTTGCCTTGTTCTCTCTTGTGGTTTGATGATTATCTTTAATGTTGCATTTGAGTTGATTTTTCTTATTTGTGTATCACTTATACATTTTTGGTTTACAGTTACCCTAAAGTTTTGATATATGAGTCTATATGTAAACGAGATTGTTTTAAGTTGTTGGTTTCTAAATTGCAGGTGTGTCTACAGTGTCCTGCGTTTGTACCCTCCTCTTCTCACAGTTTCTGATTTTGGTAGCATAATTGTTCATGGATGATTTAGTATCTTTACAGTATATATGACTTTACTGGTGAGCCTTGTCATTTGTGGTATTTTTGTTTCTGGTTGCAGCCTTTTCTTTTCTGCCTAGAGAAGTTGCTTTAGTATTTGTTGTAAAGCTGGTTTAGTGTTACTGAATACTCTTAGCTTTGGCTTATCTGTAAAGCTTTTGATTTCTCCTTCAATTCTGATGAGAGCCTTGCTGAGTAAAGTAATCTTGGTTGGAGGTTTTTTCCTTTCATCACGTTAAGTATATCATGCCACTGCCTTCTGGCCTGCAGAGCTTCTGTTGAAAAAATCTGCCAATAATGCTATCAGGGTTCCCTTGTATGTTGTTTCTTTTCCCTAGCTGCTTTCAGTATTTTATCTTTGTCTTTAATTTTGGTCATTTTGATTAATATGTGTCTCGGGATGTTATCTTTGGTTTTTTTTTTTTTTTTTTTTTTTTATATATGGTACTCATTGCACTTCCTGGATTTGAGTTAGTGGTTCTTTTCCCATGTTAGGGAAGTTTTGGCTATCATCTCTTCTAATATTTTTTCTGTCCTTTTCTCTCTCTTCTCCCTCTGGAACCCCTATAATATGGATGTTGGTGCATTTAAAATTATCCTAGAGTTCTCAGGGACTGTCCTCACTTCAATCTTTTTTCTCTTTTCTGTTCCACATTAGTGATTTTCACTAGTCTGTCTTCCACCTCGCTTATTCATTCTTCTGCCTCCTGTATTCTGCTGTTGGCTGCTTGTAATGAATTTTTTATTTCAGTTTTTGTATTTTGCATCTCTTCTTGCTTAAGTTTTATATCTTCTATCTCTTTGATCAGATATCTTGTATTTCTTTGATCAGTGTTTCCTGTAAATTATCAATCTTTACCTCTGGTTTATTTCCAGTGTGTTCCATCATCTGTAGCATCAACGGTCTAAAGTCTTTTTCCAGGAGGCTGATAATTTCCAGATCACTTAGCTGTTTTTCTGGGTTGTTGTCTTTCTCCCTTATCTGAGTTATAGTTCTGCCTTTTCATTTTTACAGGTTTTTGGTGTGGTGACCTTTTTGCAGACAGTAGAGTTGTAGCCTCTCTTACTTCTGGTATCTTCCTCCCTTATGGGTAGAGTTGGTTCAGGGGCTTACCTTAGGCTTCCTAGTGGGAGGGACTGGTGCCTCCCACTGTAGGTGGGGCTGATTGCTATCTCACTGGTGTGTGGGTCTTTGGGTGAGATTATAGGTGACTGTGTGCCTGAGGGGTCTTTAGGTAGCCTGTTTACTGATGGGTGAGGCTGTGATCCCACCTAGATTATTGTTTGGCTTGGGGCTTCTCAGCGCTGATGAGTGGGGCCAGATTTTCCCAAAATGGCCACCTCCAGGGAAACACAGGCTGATGAATATTTCCAAGAGCTTTGCCCCCAATGCCCTTCCCCCACAACAAGACACAGTCACGCTGTTTTCCCAAGAGATCCTCCAAGGACTACAGTCAGGGTTGATCCAGGATCCTATGGAGCCTTTGCTTTGCCCTGGGACCCAGTGCATGTGAAAGTCTGTGTGTGCCTTTCAAATACGGGGTCTCCATTTCCCCCAGTCCTGTGGAGCTCCTGCACACAGGCCCCACTGGCCTTCAATGCCAGATACTCTGGGGTCTCTTTACCCCAGTCCCAGATCTCCAGGTGTGGGGACCTGATGTGGGCTCAGAACTCTCTCTCCTGTAGGTAAGTCTCTGTGATACAGTACTTTCCAGTCTGTGGAACTTCCCACCTGGGAGGTATGGGGTTGCTTATATTGTGTTATCGCCCTCCTACCTCTTGATGTGACCTCCTCTTTGTCTTCTGGAGTAGGATATCTTTTTGGAAAGTTTCCAGTCCATTTGGTTGAAGGTTGCTCAGTATTTGGGGGGGGGGGT
>PVHT020004020.1:39585367-39595400 GCA_004024745.2 Catagonus wagneri | reverse complement strand
CTCCCTCTCTCTCTCTCTCTCTCTCTCTCTATATATATATATATATATATATATAATTTCGTTTAAACTATCATAACTAACTACTTGGTCCTTAAAATTTCTACTTCTTGTAAACTTCCAGTGTAATTCAGTAAGCTAGCTATACTCTAGGTATTTTTGACATTTTTCCAGATTTTTTAAAACTGGGTCAATTTTGAAAGTAAAGTAAGTCCCCAAACTTAAGCACAAATGAAGTTTCTCTATCAGTAATTCTACTAATTCTTTACCTTTCTACTGGCTACTAATTCTTTACTTGTCTTAGTGGTTAAAAAAAACACTTCCATACCTAACAGTATCCCTTAAAATAAACTTCTGACACTTGCACAGTCAAGTCATTTCACAGTCAAGTTGGGTTCAACCAATGCCTCTTAAAGCCAGTGTCCTTGTTTATCTTGCATATAAGTAAGTTCTGATTACATATTTCCAATAAAATTTTTTAGAGAACTATTTTTGCTAGAGAGCCAGAGAGAAAAGTTGAGGTTTAGTGCAATCAGCAATAAGAAATTTCATCTATCCACTCAGTTGGAAGAAAATCAGAAATTCTGTGTCTCCTTACGTTTTCTTAAATTGCTACTGCCTGCTTTTGAAATTAGAGAAAAATAACCCATGTCTGTAAAATGCTCATTTTCAGAAATTTGTTTCAGAAAATGGAGATAACTTGTCTCAGAGATGAGAGTGTTCCTTTTCTCTAGATTATCAAAAAAGGCAATGGAGCTTTTATGTGATTGCCCCTGACTGGGCTCAAATGGTTTCATGTTTTGCCAGTAATTGTTTATTGGTTCTTATAAGAAGCAGATAAACTAAGTGGACAAAAGTATATGTTTATAGGCTATGAAAATTAGTAAATATTCCCCAAATTAAAAAAGTATTCAATCAAATATAAGATAGAGGAATTCCCGCTGTGGCTTGGTGGAAATGAATCTGACTAGGAACCATGAGATTGTGGGTTTTATCCCTGGCCTTGTTCAGTGAGTTAAGGATCCGTCATTGCCGTGAGCTGTCGTGTAGCTGCCAGATGCAGCTCAGCTCCGGCGTTGCTGTGGCATAAGCCTGGCTGCAGCTCCAATTAGACCCCTAGCCTGGAAACTTCCATATAGCGTGGGAGCAGCCCTAGAAAGGCAATATACATACATACACACACACACACACACACATATAAATATATATACGTGTGTGTGTGTGTGTATATATATATATATATATATATATATATAAATACTTAGTCTGGAGAACAGTTTCTCTTGTCATATTTATTTAATTTGAAGGACTGAGCAAATAACTGTTTTTTTCCAGGACAAATGATAGCAATAAAACTAAACTGATGAAACAGAAAAATGTTTTTGAGTCCTATAAAAATTCCTCATACCTAATATCTCCTTTTAATTCTATTCATAGCCCTATAAATATGATACACATTTAAATTTCTTTACTGTACACACACACATGCACACACTTTTGTTCCCACAAAAATATGGTATAGTTAAAGCAAAGTCTTAGTAATAATAAACATAGACATTTAAGTTAAATTGATATTAATTCTTATGTTCTGTGTCCAGCATGAATTTACCTAATGTTTTTATAAATAGAAGCTCCAATTAACTAAGAAATTTACAATGAACTCTGTTAGAGAAAACCATGTAGGCACACTAAATTTATGATTGTTGGTGCTTTTTCCTGCCTTCAAACAAAACCAAAAATTAGCCAAATAGGGATATTGATTTATCTGGTAAAATTAAATGACATAGAAGAAGAGCCTTGTTACCTAAGAATAATTATTACCTTGTATTGTCACCAACAGAATGCACTGAAAATGGAAATAAAAATTTTATTCTGACTGATGAAAAGTGTTTATAAAATATTTGGATTATATGTTGATGAAGCAAACATATATATTGAGTATATACCTGACTTTAATGACGGACTTTGAATGTGATTTTGTTGAGAAGTTGTTAAGATAGACTAATTCCTGTATTTTACCTTTGACCTTTACCATGTAACCTTAGAGAGTAGAGCCTAGGACACTCCCCCCAAATCTGAGAGCTTTATAAATTCTCCTGAAGACTACTATTGATTGTTCAATACTCAAGCAATTATGTTTGAACACGTTTTCTTTCATCATTCTTGAGGATCCTTTTTCTCCGTTAACTAGTATAACTTGGGTAGATCTTCATTTGTGAAGAGCTTTGATAGGATCCAAGTCATTGTCCGACATGACTATTATACAATCTTTGCATATTTAATTTGCACATTTACTTTGCATTTTTTTTCTGATTGTATTGTTGATGTTAAATATACTCGCCTAATCACATGAGAATTCCTGACACAGGATTTGATGAGATGCGATAAGGTACTTTAGCCTTAAGCCACAGAGGGATGTTTGAGTGAACATTAAAAATTTACAGTTATCCAGTTAATTGGTGTAGATATGCAAGTTTTGCTACTACAGAGACTTTTGGAATAAACACCACATAAAATGAGCCATCTCACAACTTAAAAAAAAAAAACCCACTAGAACATTACAACTACTTTCTAAAGTGATGATAACTAAGCAGCTGTTATAAAATATAACTTCTACCAGTAGTGATCAGGCAAGATTTATTTGATCTGCTTTTATTGCTTTTTATCTGTTTATAATAGATGTAGCTTTTAATTAGTGTATAAAAGACGTAGCTCTCATTCCCTAGGTTTTTTTGAACTCTAAATTATAACAGTGTTAGCAGCAAAAATGTTTATTTCAGAATGCAAAAGAGCTAGTAATGATTAATTATGAGACTTTCAAAAAATGTGTAGAATGTGGACCATTTTCTTCCATTCATGAAATTATCTTGCGCTGATGAAATACATTGCAACATTAATTCACTGACAATGATAGTATTTCAGAAAAATAGTAAATCAACTTTCAGAGCACTAATCAGCAGGAAAAGGAAACTTTTTTTAATTTTATTATAGTTTATTTAAAATGTTGTATTAGTTTCAGGTGTACAGTAAATTAGTTATACATATATCCATTCTTACCAAAGTTGATGATTACAGAACCTTAAGAGAGTTCTCTCTGCTGTATGGCAGGTACTTGTTAGTTAACTATGTTGTATACACTAGAGTGTATGTGTTAATCCCATCCTCCCACTTTATCCTTCGCCTCCTCCCATTGCTTCCCTTCTGGTAGGCCTAAGTTTGATTTTGAAATCTGTGTGTGTTTCTGTTTTATAAGAGTTCTTTTGTATCATTTTTAAAAATTAGATTCCACATAAAAGCAATGCCATATATTTGTTCTTCTCTGTCTGGCTTACTTCACTTAGTATGATAATCTCTAAACCCATCAGTGTTGCTGCAAATGACATTATTTTGGGGATTTTTTAATGCTTTAATGAATGATCTCATGTTTTTTTCTTTTCCTGTAGGTATTTTTTTTTAATCGCTCGTAAAAACAAATCTAGTTGGTCTCAAGAACATAGAAGTGTTCTGACTCCAGAGATCTCAGTATGACCTGATGTGGACAAAGTTCACTTGATACAAGCATTAAATATGTACACACTTACTGTATGGGACTAGGCTGAAAAAGAAGTTAGGGTCTTTACTCTCCAAAAGCTATGATATGACTTTTTAAGCTCTAAGCACTGGTTCGTTCTTTTTTACATTTAAAATATTTATATACAGTAAAACTCACTTTTTTTGGTGCACAGTTTTGTAAGTTTTGACAAATGCCTGCAGTCATGTAATGGTACCAAAATAAAGATGGGGGACTGTTCCTTCACCCCAGAACAATTTCCCTGAAGTCTCATTGTAGTCAGACCCTGCACCCACCCCCAAACTCTGGCAACCACTTAATTTGTTTTCTGTCTCCACAGTTTTACTTTTTCCAGAATGTCTCATAAATTGAATCATATGGTATGTAGTCTTTGGGGTCTGGCTTACTTCTTTCACTTAGCAAAACGTATTTAAGATTCACCCATGTTCTTAAATGGATTTATAGTGTTTTTTTTTTTTTTTGCTGAATAGAATTCCATTGTAGGGTGTACCACAGTTTGTCCATCATCTGCTGAAGAATATGTGGCTTGCTTCAGGGTTTTGGTGTTGATGAATAAAACTTGCTATCAATATTCATATATAGGTCTTTTTGTAAACATAAGCTTTTATTTCTCTTTTGTAACGCCAAGAGTACTGAAACGGTAGTAAAACTAATCCATACAGTAAATATACGATTAGCTTTAAAAGGAATTGTCAAACTGTCCTCTTCAGTGTCTATCCTGTATTGTAGTTCCACCAGCGATGTACAAGAATTCTATTCATAAACAGTGCTTGCTCACAATTGGCTTGTCATTTCTTTTTAAAATTTTATTTATTCTGATAGTTTATAATAGTGTTTCATTGTGGTTTTAATTTGCATGTCGCTAATGACTAATGATTTTGACCATCACCTCACATGCTTATTTTGTGATCCATGTATGCTTTTTGGTAATATATTTGTAAAAATTCAGGAAAATGGATTTTGTTTTCTTAATGAGTTTTAAGAGTTCTGTATGCCTTCTGGATAAGTTTTTCATTAGATACATATTTTAAAATATTTTGAAAAATTTTAATATTGCTTTAGAAATATTTTCACGAAATCTCATCTTTTTAAAATATCTCTATTATACTTTATTTACAATGTTCTGTCAGTTTCTGCTGTACAGTAAAGTGAACCATATATATATATATATGTGTATATATGTATATGTGCATATATGTATACATTCATTTTCTCACATTATCGTCCATCATGTTCCATCACAAGTGACTACATAAAGTTCCCTGTACTATATAGCTGGATCTCATTGCTTTTCCATTCCAAATGCAAAGATTTGCATTTACTAACTTCAAATTCCCAGTCCATACCACTCCTCCGCCCCCCACCCCCCCGTGCTGGCAACCACAAGTCTGTTCTCCATGTCCATGAGTTTGCTTTCTTTCTGTAGACAGGATCATTTGTGCCATATATTAGATTATAGATATGTGATTTCATATGGTGTTTGTCTTTTTCTTTCTGACTGACTTCAATTAATATGAGAATCTCTAGTTCCATCCATGTTGCTGCAAATGACATTATTTTATTCTTTTTTATGGATGAGTAGTATTCCATTGTCTATAGGTACCACATCTTCTAAATCCATTCATCTGTCAATGGATATTTAGGTTGTTTACATGTTTTGGCTAATGTGAATAGTGCTGCAATGAACATAGGGGTACATGTATCTTTTTGAATGAAAAAGTTTTGTCCAGATATATGCCTAGGAGTAGGATTGCTGTATCATATGGTTGAGGAAAATAAATTTCCATAGTGGCTGTACAAATCTACATTCCCACCAACAGTGTAGGAGGATTCCATTTTCTCCACACCCTCTCTAGAATTTATTTGTGGACTTACTGATGATAGCCATTCTGACTGGTGTTAGGTGGCACCTCATTGAATCTCTGATTTGCAATTCTCTTAACAGTTGGTGATGTTGAGCATTTTTTCATATGCCTCTTGGCTATCCGTACGTCTATGTCTTCTGTCCATTTTTCAATGGGGTTTTTTTGCTATTGAGTTGTATGTGTTGTTTGTGTATTTTGAAGATTAAGCCCTTGTTGGTTGCATCATTTGCCACTACTTTCTGCCATTCCGTACGTTGTCTTTTTGTTTTTTATGGTTGCCTTTACTATGCAAAAGTTTGTATGTTTGATTAGCTCCCATTGGTTTATTTCTATTGCCTTGGGAGACCTAAGAAAACATTTTTATGGTTGATGTCAGAAAATGTTTTGCCTATGTTCTCTTCCAAGAGTTTTATAGTATCTTGTCTTATATTTGTCTTTAAGCCATTTCAAGTTTATTTTTTGTGCATGATGTGAGGGTGTATTCTAGTTTTATTGATTTACGTGCAGCTATCCACTTTTACCAGCACCACTTGCTGAGGAGAATGTCTTTTTCGCATTTTATATTCTTGCCTCATTGTCTAATTTGTCAAGGATTAATTAACCAGAGTGTCAGGGTTTACTTCTGGATTTTCAGTTCTTTTCCATTGGTCTGTATGTCTATTTTTGTACCAGTACCACATCATCTTGATTAGTGTAGCTTTGTAATATTGTCCTAAGTCTGGGAGAATTATGCCTCATTCGGTTTTTTCCCTCAGGATTACTTTGGCAATTCTGGGGCTTTTATGGATCCATATACATTTTTTGGATTGTTTATTCTAGTCCTGTGAAAAATGTCATGGGTCATTTGATAGGGATTTTCTTAAATCTGTGGATTGCTTTGGGTAGTAGGGTCATATTCAAAATATTAATGTTTCCAATCCAGGTGTGTGAGGTTCCTTTCCATTTCTTGGTATCCTCTTTAATTTCCTTGACTAGTACTTTATAGTTCTCAGCATATAAGTCTTTCACCTCCTTTGTTAGGTTTATTCCTAGGTATTTAATTTTGGGGGGTGGGATTTTTAAAAGCTTTTTTTTTTGTATTCCTTTGCTACGATTTTATTGTTAGTACACAGAAATGCAACTGATTTCTGAAAGTTAATCTTGTATCCTGCTACTTCAATGAATTTGTCAATCAGATTGAGTAGTTTTTGTGTGGAATCCTTAGGGTTTTCTATATATAGTATCATGTCATCTGCATACAGTGACAGTTTTACCTCTTTTCTTCCAATTTGGATACATTTTATTTCTTTTGTATGTCTGAGTGCTGTGGTTAGGACTTCAAATACTATGTTGGATAAAAGTGGTGAGAGTGGCCTCCTTGTCTTGTTCCAGATTTTAGCGGGAAGGCTTTCAGCTTTTCGTAGTTAAGGATTATATTGGCTTTGTGTTTGTCACAAATGGCTTTTATTATGTTAAGGTATTAGGGTGATGGTGGCTTCATGTTTGGGATCATTCCTTTGTCTTCAACCTTTGGAAAAGTTTAAGAAGGAAGGGTGTAAGTCCTTTGTATGTTTAGTAGAATTTGCCTGTGAAGCCATCTGGTCCTAGACTTTTGTTTGTAGGGAGAGTTTTTATTATAAATTGAATTTCATTTCTAGTGATTGGTCTCTTCGATTGAGCACTTTCTTCTTAATTCAGTTTTGGCAGGCTGTATATTACTAGAATGCTGTCCATTTCTTATAGGTTGTCCAGTTTGTTAGCATATAATTGTTCATAGTATTCTTTTTTTTTTTTATTTCTGCATTATCCATTGAGATTGCTCCTTTGTCATTTCTTGTTTTGTCTGAGTTCTTTCTTCTTCTTGGTCTGTCTGACCATAGGTTTGTCAATTTTGTTTACCCTTTCAAAGAACCAGATCTTGATTTTATTGATTTTTTTCTATTGTTTTTTTTTTGAATCTGTCTTTTATTGATTTCCTCTCTGATCTTTATGATTTCCTTCCTTCTTCTGACTTTAGGTTTTGTTTTTTCTTTTTCTAATTCTTTTAGGGGGTAGGTTAAGTTGTTTATTTGAGAGTTTTTTCTTCTTTTTTGAGGAGGGCCTATATTGCTATGAACTTCTTTCTAAGAACAGCTTTTGCAGCATCCCATAGACTATGAATTGTTTTAATTTTCTTATCATTTTCTCAAGGTATTTTTAATTTCCCTTTAAATTTCCTCTTTGATCCGTTGGTTTTTTAGTAACAGGCTCCATATTGTCCATTTTTTCTCATTTCTTTTCCTGTGGATAATTTCTAGTTTAATACCATGTGGTCAGAGAAGACACTTGAAATAATTTCATACTCTTAAATTGGTTGAGGTTAGTTTTGTGCCCCATTTGTGGTTAATCCTTGATAACATTCCATGTGCACTTAAAAAGAATGTATATTCTGGGGTCTTTTTTGGATGTAACGTCCTGAAAAATATCAGTCAAGTCTAGTATTTCTCTTGTGTCATTTAGGATCTCTTTTGCCTTATAGATTTTTTGACCAGAGGATCTGTCTATTGAGGTGACTGGGGTGTTAAAGTTTCATACTGTTAATTGTATGCCCATAAATTTCTCCTTTTATGTCTGCTAGTATTTGTTGTATGCATTTGGGTGCTCCTATATTAGGGACATGTGTATCAATGAGTGTAATATTCTCTTCTCAAATTGATCCTTTAATCATTAAATAATGTCCTTCTTTGTCTTTCTTCATGGCCTTCTTTTACAGTCTATTTTGTCTGATATGAGTGTTGAAAGTCCTGCTTTCTGTCTTTTGATTCACATGAAATATTTTTTTCCATCCTCTCACTTTCAATCTATATGTGCCCTTTTCCCCAAGGTGAGTCATTTTTGTAGGCAGTGTATTGTAGGCTCTTGTTTTTTTTTTAATCCAGTCTACCACTCGGTCTTTTGATTGGAGCATTCATTCCATTGTCATGTAAGGTAATTATTGCTAGATCTGTACTTATTGCCATTTCTGTTTCTCTAACTTCAAGTCACTTATTCATTCCTCTGCATTATTCATTCTGATCTTCATTGCCTTTAACTCAGCTCGTGTCTCTGAAAATGAATTTTGTAATTTTTCTTGGCTCCTCCTTATATATTCTAGTTCCTTTTCTAAAGTAATCTGCATAACTATATATATTTTTATATATGTATGTATATATGCATGTGTGTGTGTGTGTATATTTAATTCCTTCATAACCACTCTTAATTCCTCAGAATTTTTGCTATATACTTTTGTAACTCGATGTCTGTTAGACTGCAGAGGTATGTTGCATTGACTGTTTTTTTTAGGGGAATTCTCCTATTCTTTTAACTGGGAATGGTTCCTGAGATGCTACATTTTGCTTATATTATTTTGTGAATTTAGGGGAAATAACTACTCTAGTCTTGGCAGACTATTTATATGTGAAAACACCCCTGGGTATTTTCTGAGGGCTTACTATATATATATCTATATCTGCATCTCTTTCTGTCTCTCTCTATATACATATGTTTTTGTTTGTTTTTGCATGAGAGCTGCTTTTGGTTTGGATCCTTGCTGTCTCTTTCCTCACTCAATTTGTGCAGGCTGTAATCCCCATGCTGATGTATGGTCTGTGTGTGCTTCCAGGAAGATGGAGGTAATGGAAAGGACTAGTTGCCACTGCCTGGTTGCTGGGCTGTTGCCAGTGGCGAGGACCCACAGGTAGGTGGTGCCAGGCTGCTCCTGGTTGCAAGGCCCTGGAAAATGGCAGTGACCCTCAGGCACATGTAGGTGGCATCTAGAGCATTTGGCAGTGGCAGCAGCAGGGCATGTGCATTCCTAGGAGAGTGAAAACAGCAACGGGTGGTGCTTGGTTATAGTGCCCTCCCTGCATCAACCCCTGAGGTGAACCAGTCCAAAGGTGGTTCCTGTTCATGGACCCCTTGCAGTGGCAGGCCATATCCACCTCTGGACTCTGAGGTGGCTGCAGTGTTTTGTCCCCATCACCAAGAGCCCATGGGTGCACAGAGAAAGATACTCCTATAGCTGTCTGCCCCTCCTCTCTCCCTCCCCAGCAATGTTGCCTTACTTCTCCTTGGGCCCAGCCTCCTCCTATGCTGTCTTGACTGTGGGTGGCACTCTGCTCTCCAGCCTGTAGAGCACCACTCCCTAGCCTCTCAGGCTGTCTCCACATAGCCAACGCTAGTCCTCTCTCTGGAACTGACCTCTGGAGCCTGAGTCTCCGCACTCAGCCCCCACCCAAGTGTCTCAGGCTGTGGTGTCTGGCAGTGATATGGATGGTTGGTGTGGTTCTCTCTCTCTGGTTTGTCCTCATAAGTGTGGCTGCTATGATTTTCTCTGAGGTTTTGAGGTCCTTACTTCTAGGCTGAACTCTGTCAGGTGGCTTCCCAGAGTCAAGAAGGCTATGATTTTTTTTTGGTATCATTTTGGGTAAGGACACATAGCGCTGTGAATAGATGCTTTTGTGTTTTCACAACTCCCTCTCAGGGGTGCTTGTCCCAACCTGATGCCTTTTTTCCTCTTGACTGTCTCTTTTCACCCTCTATTCTACCTAGTTAGGTGGAGGGTCTCTTGCCCTTTTTGGTGGTTTATGGTCTTTGGCCAGCA